>JAQIUQ010006139.1:484679-507179 GCA_030378365.1 Hybognathus amarus
AGCAATTTACTACACTCTAAAAAATGCTGGGTTATTTTAAGCCAATTTTGGGTCAAATATGGACTAACCCAGCTGTTGGGTTACATTTATAAATTGCATTTTTGTATCCAATAATTGGGTTTGTCCATATTTGACCCAAAATTGGGTTAAATCAACCCAGCATTTTTTAGAGTGTAGCGTTGCTATAGGAACGCTTCGGCTTTTGCCACCCGAAGAACGTCTCTTATTGTTGTGACGTCATGGTGAATTGTCATCAAATTTTCAGTTACGGCTCTGCGTCACACACAAGCCATCATCACTCTGTGTGATGATCACTCTGTGTGATCAATCTGTGTGATGATCACTCTGTGTGATGATGGCTTGTGTGTGACGCAGAGCGTGACGTCACAGTCGAGCACTGGTCAACTGAAGCAAACTTTCACTCATTCTCTTCATTACTTTGATGACAATTTTCTACTGGCATTTATTGCAGCGTAGTTATTTAGCATTTGAAAATGTTTGAAAAGTTTTTCTTCTGTTAATTGTGTACATGTTTCTGACAGTATGGAGAATTTACACAAAAAGGAGAAAGGCAAGAGGGAGGAAGGCAAAAACCATCAAGACCAGCTCAAGTCAAGGTAAGAAAGAGGACCAGACATGTCAATGTAATTGGTGTAGTATATGTAAAGTTCTGTTTTTAAAGTCTTATAAATAATAATAATAATGCTTAACCATTAATTGAAAATTTTTACAAGAGAATTCAGTAACATAATTTTCTTGACATATAAAGGAAACTACACACATTTGACAGATACGTGAATGCATTTAAACAGACATTCAAATGTATTACTCTGTATTTCCTCTAATTGTATTGAGTGTAAAAATTGTTTGTCCAGTAGGCCAAATTCATTGTCTGAAAATGTTGTGCTAATCAGATGGCAAATCAATGAATTCTACATTTGCATGTATGATTACCTAAAGGGTTACCAAGCAACATCTGAATGGCCCAATTAAAATTTACACACACACAAAACTAAATGAAAGTTAATGCATGGGTCTTGGTGTATGTTTTGAAATTTGAACTATTTTTAATGTGACACTTAAACAGAGAACAGAACATTCTCGCCTGTTCTCACTGACCGACAACTGAGGAAGCAGAATGCACGAATTAGACCTGTGTGATGCCCCCCAAAACTCGCTTCAATATTTACAATTAATTGCAGCAATATTAGTTTCTAGTTATGAATATGGTTATGGTTAATCTTTTATTAATTTTTAACACCATGAAACTTTCCCAGTTGATTACCTACATTAAGATGAGAAAAAAATATATTACACATTTTCTGTAATGTAATGTTTAAATATGCAAATGAGGCATTATCTAATTAAATATGCACTAATTTGCATATATTTAAAAACAAAAAAAATCTGAGTGTTGGATAAAGCCAGGTTCAAAATTCTTTTTTCATTGTGTTCACATATTAGATAAGAAAAAATGTACACAGGGATTTATGGATACCTACTTTTGTTATCCTGTAAATCAGAATATACTGCCAATTGCCTTAAAAAAATGATTTTCGCCATGTTTTTGGAATAAAATGTTATATAAATCAGGCTAGGAATAATATATTTACAAATCCCTCAGTAAATGTCTTCATAATATAACTAGGTACAAGACTGGAAAGTTTGGTGTATATAGGTGCTACTAAAGTGGAGATTTCGGACTTGGAGTAAGAGAGAAAAGTCATTTTGAGAAAACTGGCCTTAAAGATTTAGCATCAGCCAATGAGATCGTGCATTTAGAGTTAAATCCCCCCATTTACTTTCCTGATTGGTTGCTGATAAAAAGGAAATGACCATATTTGGATCCGACAGCGTTGTACAGGAGAAAGAGAGCTTTCTAACGGTGTGTGCGATGACAGGGTGCAGATCGCGATCGCTGAGCAGCAGGATGATTTATAACGACAACTTTTTTTTTGTAAAATAAAGACCTTAATGTGTATTTCAGACTTTTTTTCACCACAAGTCTGAAAGTCTGAAGACATGTTATTGAAGACAAATATCCCAATATCTCAAAATTGACCAGTGAAAAAAAACTATGTTTTTTTTATGCCGTGTCTTCGCCTTAATAGTATTTCATTAAAACCATCTTTTAATTATATCATTTCCCTCTTTAGATCAGACTTCTCAGGACGTCACCAATCCCATTGAGGCTGTAGTCGTCAGCGTTGCAGAGGAACCTGGTCATGCTGAAGTCGATGACAAGTGGTGGAGTGATGACGCCTTCCAGGATTCAGTGGGAGATTCGTCAGAATGGGCTGCCGACACCCTCAGCTCTTTGAGCTGTGTCTCGAGTGTTGACGTCCTCCAAGCTACAGTCTGTGCCACATCTGACTATAGAGTTCCAGTCCGAGATGTGGCCTCCTATAGAGCCAGCGTCCGTCCAGTTCCAGTCCGAGATGTGGCAGACTCCAGTGTGGACGTCCCCCAAGACCCAGTCAGCACCACATCAGCTCCAGGCTGGGACCAGACCCTTCAAGTTTTGGATTTGAAATTAAGGGAAATTTTCCAGGGCCCACCGCGAGCTGTCCCACCACCTCAACCAACTCACTGTGAAGAGGCTGACTGTTGTGTTGATGTCCCTCGAGTTCCAGTCCGAGATGTGGCTGACTCCAGTGCGGACGTCCCCAAGACCCAGTCAGCACCACATCAGCTCCAAGCTGGGACCAGACCCTTCAAGTTTTGGATTTGAAATTAAGGGAAATTTTCCGGCGCCCACCGCGAGCTGTCCCACCACCTCAACCAACTCACTGTGAAGAGGCTGACTGTTGTGTTGATGCCCCTTCGAAGTTCCAGTCCGAGATGTGGCTGACTCTAGTGTGGACGTCCCCAAGAACCAATCAGCACCAAATCAGATCACTGTGAAGAGGCTGACTGTTGTGTTGATGCCCCTCGAGTTCCAGTCCGAGATGTGGCTGACTCTAGTGTGGACGTCCCCAAGAACCAATCAGCACCAAATCAGATCACTGTGAAGAGGCTGACTGTTGTGTTGATGCCCCTCGAGTTCCAGTCCGAGATGTGGCTGACTCCAGTGTGGACGTCCCCCAAGACCCAGTTAGCACCACATCAGCTCCAAGCTGGGACCAGACCCTTCAAGATTTGGATTTGAAATTAAGGGAAATTTTCCGGCGCCCACCGCGAGCTGTCCCACCACCCCAACCAAGCTCATCCCTTATGTAGCTCCCCCAGTAATTTCACGAGCACAAGGATTCTCTGATGACAGGCGATTTATTGACTGGATCACCATAAGGATAACCATCCAACTCAAGATGCCGTGAGAACTAAATATACAAGAAATAAAGTTACAATAAAGAATATAAAAGAACATAAATAAATCAAATAAATAAATGTTGTCTTTGTAAACTTTCTGAACAGAGTAAAATTCACTTTAACAGTCTTTGTATAGATATCACCATAGATATCATATATGACTAGATACTAGGGCTGCACGATATTGGTAAAAAATGGCATTGCGATATTTTATATGTCCGCGATATATATTGCGATATTAGAACAATTTCCCCAGATGATTTGAATAGCTCTATTTGGAGAATGAATCATTGAATGACTGGGGTTAGGGATGTCACGGTACCAAAATTCCAGTAGTCGGTACCGATACCATTAAAATGTCACGGTTCTCGGTACCAATTTCGGTACCACAACAAAATTAGTTTTTTTTTTAAATTTTATTTAACTACTTGAAAAAAATATATTAAATTAAATTCAATCACTTTATTATTTATGATGGTACATTTATGAAAGCTTTGAAGGCTATAGCATGTTGTTTAAACGAAAATATTAATGATACTGAGAAATATTGTTTATAATAAAAATCAAGTGAAAAATACAGCATTCAGTGGATTTAGGCTACAGTAGTATTTTTAATAAATGGAGACGTAGTTAAATATATTGTACAGTAGCCTAATATAATTATTTCTGTCCATTTCTTTAAGCTAAACCAAACTTTTATTTTGACGGGTTGCCGTAGAGACCTTTGACTTTCTGTGTGTGTATGATATATGATATGATACGACCCTATGGATATGATGATAGTTTTTCTCAAATGAAACGGTAAAATGCTTATGAAGTGACTCTCGGAGATGGAATCATGAATCATGTCATCATATCGTGAGGCAGCAGAGACTGAAAACAGCGCGAGCGTCACTCTTGCTTCAGTGTTTGTGTGTGTGTGTGTGTGAGAGAGAGAGTAACGTTAAATGAAACTGCGCGTCTGCGCCGTTAATTCACATAGAGAGCAAGCAGAACATGCAGGGTTCATATTTAAACGGTAAAATGCTCATGAAGTAACTCTCGGAGATGAATGGATCATGAATCATGTCATCATATCGTGAGGCAGCAGAGACTGAAAACAGCAGAGCGTCACGTCACTCGTGCTTCTGTGCGTGCGTGTGTGTGTGTGTGTGTGAGGTAACGTTAACGTTAAATGAAAGCGCGCGTCAGCGCCGGTTCATTCACAGAGACAGAGCGCAACATGCAGGGTTCATATTTAAATAGTCGTTTTGCTGTTTAGTATACACAGATAGCCCCACATCAGCAGCGCCGCTGCTTTCATGAAGAGGATGCAACTTCACGCCCTTCGTGCATGCATGCGCATCCGAGATCGGGTTTGACCGTGCTTGGTACCACCGGCACTTGGTACCGTGACGTTTAAATTTTTTTAGTACCGACTTGGTACCGAAGTACCGAATATTTTGACAACACTAACTGGGGTGGTTTTGTTATAGAGTATATCCGCATAGAAACTAATATCAATTAATTGAATGTTGTTTACTAATGTAGTTAACAGGTTATGTTAACAGGATGCTGCACATTAGTGGTGGTTGAGGGGATTCCCCTTCCCCCTATATAAAGCACTTTGAGTGCAGAGAAAAGCACTATATAAATGTAATGAATTATTATTATTATTAATGTAGTTAACTAGACTTTAATAAATGGAACCTTATTGAAAATTGTTTCCGATTTAGGTCTGTTAAGTTCAGTGTTGAATAGATCAGTTGTTTTAACCATTCATTAAAGTGAATCGGTTCAAATGAGTCATTAGTTCGCGAATCGGACATTTCATTAACGGACCACGCCATACCCGCTGTGTGATTATCCAGGCAGGTTAGGACATCGCACAAGATTTGTGTCAACACAGAAAACATTTCATCACTGGATCGCATTTTATTTATTTCTTTTTATTGAAAGTGTGGTTTATGTAATGTCATCTGAATGTGTGGACCAGCAATTCACAACCAGTGGTAGTTCAGAAAAAAAAAAAGGTCTTCCGATCTTTTACCGTCATGTATTCTCAAAGATATTCAGTCAACTCAATTCATTGATATGCACGAGCACGGGAAGAGCAAGGGAGTTTGAAGACGGTGAGTGCACGCGCGACCGGGACTTTCTCTCTCAGTTAAACGAGCGCAAAAGTCACTCATCGTCATCTACATCATTCACCGGTCAAGCTTTGGCGGGACGAAAATGCGCTTTAGTAAGGCTGACAGAAAACAGAGCGCAAGTTCCAGTCTTCTTGCGCTTGATGTTTAAACTGACAGGACTTGCAAATTGATAAACTCTCACTATGATGGATGGTTAAACTTTGCATTTGATTTAATCCGTGAATCACAAGCGTTACGAGCCGGGGAGCTGCTGGCACGCAGCCTACTGATCACGAATCACGGATTAACTACGATCCCTGAGTCACATCGCACATTCTTGCGATGTGACTATCGTGGATGCGCACATCGCGATATCGATGTTAAAGTGATACATCGTGCAGCCCTACTAGATACCCTATTGGCCGCTGGAAAACGAGAAATCCAGCCGCCATCTCTGAACCGGTCGTATTCCTAGTCTCGTTGCGTGGCAGCAGATCAGATGTCAGAGCACTGTGGAGCATTTTCCTGTTCTAATCGCCGGACCACCGAAAATAGGGCTTTTCATACAGTAAGTCTTAACATAACCGTACTATTGGTTGTATTTTGTGAATAGAATATTACCAGATAATCAAGAAGGAGCAAGGATATTTGCTATTAC
Source organism: Hybognathus amarus (assembly GCA_030378365.1). Lineage (NCBI taxonomy): Eukaryota > Metazoa > Chordata > Actinopteri > Cypriniformes > Leuciscidae > Hybognathus > Hybognathus amarus. The sequence continues at coordinate 490,758 of JAQIUQ010006139.1, forward strand.
TGTACCTGAAATCGTTGTGAAATGCTGTTTACTGCATTCGCCGGTGTTCACCCAGCATGGAGAGGTGGGGTAACTGTTAAAGTAATAACTACAAGAGCTTCTAGGTTATCAGATAAGCATTCAACTGCCCTGTTGTATAGGTTATTTGTGTTTGCGCACATCAGGAAGCAACGTAATATACACGCATGATAGCGATGCGTAATTTAGTTACCCCTCCAACTTCTAGTTTTATTGATAACCTATATCTTATCACATGCGATTTGGCTATTGATATTACAGAAGTCCTGTGGTAAAATTACCATTAACTTTCTCCATCTACCCTTGTAAAGTTAATCCGAATCAGGGCTTTAGTCTCGACATTTTCCCCTCCCACATTTACATACAATAATAATAGGCTTATGTGTGAGTGTGTGTGTGTGTGTGTGTGAGAGAGAGAGAGAGAGAGAGAGAGAGAGAGAGTGTGTGTGTTCGCGTGTATGTGTGTGCGTGTGCCAATCATAAATTGTTTCTTCAACTTATTAAAATATCTTACTTTACTGCTACTATCTGTTTATGCTTCTTTATTATATTTATAGTGTGTGATTTATAAAATACATTATATTCATTATCACACATATTGTGTCTGGTCACTGTATATCTTATTAGAATATTATATTACTGTTAAACCTACTATGGATATTAAAATACGCCGAATCACGTGTCTTGTATCATAGCTACATGAATGACCTTTGCAGCAAAAAAAACCGCGTGAAAATCAGTTCAGTATTCAGTGAGATATGATTAATTTAATGCACTGACAGCTCATTTCACCTGCCATTCAGATTACACTGAGCGAGCGGATCAGCGGTTTAGATGGCGGCTCTAATTCTCGTCCGTGCCAATAGGCAGTAGCGGTCAATAGGGCGTCTACCTATATGATGTCTATGGATATCACTCCTTTCCACACAGCAACACAATCCACATTATCACGTACAATATACATGACAAACTTACTTCATGGCTGCTTATTACCAAAAGGAGAACTTAATCTTGCATCTTGTGATATCTTCTGTAACTTCAGATGATTAAATTAACTTAAATACACTTTAGAAATGTCGAATACAGCTCCGACTGGCCATGGGGTGCAGACAACTTTCTTTTTCTCCGTCACTCTGAGCTTTTTCATAATAAAAGTCTCCGCTCAAACAGCGCTTTAAAAGGCAGTTTCAAATTAAGAGTCTTTAATACAACAATTAAAATAAACATGAAATATTAACTGACTTCTCTGTCAGTTACACCTTTACATTTGAAGACAGGTGTTATAGCCTAAATGAAAACACACACACACACACACACACACACACACACACACACACATATACTATATATATATATATATATATATGTATATATATATATATATATATATATATATATAGGCCTATGAGGGTAGCCTATTTATGAAGAGCATTTATTTAAAGGCTCATTTGCGTATTTTCTTTTCATTTAATATTGCTTGTCTTTACATTTACATTTTATTTTCATTCCACACATTCTTTTCATTTCATAGGCTATTGCTTTTCTTTTACAGTTTTTCTTTTCATTTCACATAACTTTTCTTTACTTTTAGTGAGTTATTGTACAAATTTGTTGCAGACTTTGCATTATTTAAGACATTATTTTGTTTTGGAAGGAGCGTATTTGTGGGCTGGGCCACAGTGGTTAATTTTACGAGAGTAGAGCAAACAGTTCTTTTGTCTAGTGTCATCCTATTCTCGGTAATAATCTTTCGTAGTCGCAGTTTCAGAACGCGTGACTGTGTCACCCACCCTGCTCCTCCTGTATTGTTTAATACGGGAGGACGGCGGGAAAGCAGGGTAAAATACGGGACTTTCCTGGCCAAAACGGAGACTTGACAGGTATGGCTTGGACGTGGCTGACTGTTGTGTTGATGTCCCTCAAGTTCCAGTCCGAGATGTGGCAGACTCCAGTGTGGACGTCCCCCAAGGCCCAGTCAGCACCACATCAGTCTGTGCCACGTCAGACTGGGGAGATGATGTCCCTCATGTCGGACCGACAGGGGACACTGTATCTGAAAATGAGTTTATTGGTAAGTTGACTCTGACACAACACAATACAGCACAAGACAAACTTGTGTTGTGATATTAAATCTGTCTTTACTCATGTCAACTCAGGCAAAAAGCAGTTTTCATGTCAACTCTTCAGGTTGTCCGAACCCTGACCCCGACCACCCTGACTTTGCTCCTTCGCAACTCCAGTGACATATTGACCATCTGTTGTGCTCTAAGTAATCTTAGACCTAAACTTATTAAATAATACTACTTATTAAAATGAATCGGACTACGATTACTTTCCTCTCACTTTTTAACAAACTGTTAAGCTAGAATCTCTTGTGAAAATATATTTGAATCAAAACCCTTTGCTGCTTAAATTTTGTTGTGTACTTGATTTTGATTTTTGGATTATTAGTGGGTGCTTGCCAAATGAAAGGCAATTTTTTTATTTTTTATTTATAAATAAATAAATGTATTTATTAATGTATTCATCTCATTGTTATTATTTATTTTTTGTATTTTCAGATAAATATGTATTTACATCTTTAAGAAATGTCCATTATCTTTGTATACAATTTTACTTGGTTTCATTGTCATGTTCTACCCCCTAGAACTAGCCTCATCCACAACATCCACAACTCTATTTAAAACATTAGATGAAAGCACAATATAAACAAAGCACAATATAAACAATTACAATATTACTAGATGAGAATGAGGCAAGAATAGATCAAATATGCTAAATATGATTTACATGGAATTGAAAAAAATGAAATTGAAATAGTTAAAGTGTTAGTCCTGTACATATTAATGTCTACATTAGCTACATCTGCCACATGTTTGTCTTTCTTTTGATGCCTACACAACTGTAGTGGTACATTTTCACACTGCAGTTTTCATTAGAGCATATTATGGTCCTTCCAAACTTGGGTCTTCAGCAAGTGCAAATGACTGCATCATCCTGAGTTGTTTCCATTTTTTTCTTAAGGAGTTCTGGGATAAGGTGTGTTTCAACAAACACTTTAGTTTGGTGCAACAAATTAGTGATATGATCTTCATCTCGTGACATATTGATGATGATGATGATGATGATAAGGCCAGGCTCTGTCCAAATAACAAAATTGCACTGGGTACAGTTGGTCACTAGCATTTGTGTTTGTACCTGATCATAATACTGGTGTGACTTCTTTAGATTACCATGGGTCTCTAAACAAAAAGTTGGATCTTGGATTTGTAGGATCTCAATAGAGCACAAGTCCTTGTATTTGAAAGGGCATTTAATTTCCAGAACTGCGTCTCCATGACAGTCACATGTTGAGATCCCATCAGGTGATGCTGCAAGGAATGGGTAAGGCTGGTAGATGACAAGGCCTGTGCGTTTCAAAACAAAGTTTGTGTGTACTGTTGTCATGTGCCGATAAAACTTATCTCTTGCAGTGTCTTCGTGTTCAGTACCCCATTTTACTGAGGCGATGTGGGAGATGTTCTTGGTATCATACTGCATGATGGTCCTTACAGCTGAAGCTCCATCTGCTTTGCATTTGATGACCCTATGGATGTTGCTGGCAGTCATTTCCTAAAATATTATGTATTATTATTATTTTCCACTTTTACCAAGTTAAATCTTTTAACCAGCATCAGTCCTCATCATAACTACCAAAAATGTATTCATTTTCAGGATTTTAACCCTTTAATTACCAATTTTGGTGGCGAAACCATTAAACACAAAAATTCAATTATTTTCAATACACTAAATGCAAAGAGAAAACTTTAGATTTGGATTATCACAGTCTTAACTGAATATGTCAAAGATTAGCAGCAACATTATTTCTGGTGCATTTAAAGATTTTGTGTTATGTCAGATTTCAAAAAAAATCACACCTAGCGCGTTAAAGACCAAAAATGGCCACATATTAAACATTGCCTAAAATATTATATATTATTATTATTTTCCACTTTTACCAAGTTAAATCTTTTAACCAGCATCGGTCCTCATCATAACTACCAAAAAGTTATTCAATTTCAGGATTTTAACCCTTTAATTACCAGCTATGGCATATCATTTTAGGCAATGTTTAATATGTGCCATTTTTGGTCTTTAACGGGCTAAGTGTGATTTTTTTTTAAAAAATCTGTCATAACACAAAATCTTTAAATGCACCAGAAATAATGTTGCTGCTAATCTTTGACATATTCAAATAAGACTGTGATAATCTAAATCTAAAGTTTTCTCTTTGCATTTAGTGTATTGAAAATAAATAAATTTTTGTGTTTTTTCCTCTTATACAAATTGATGGTATCGCCACCAAAACTGATAATTAAAGGGTTAAAATCCTGAAATTGAATAAATATTTGGTAGTTATGATGAGAACTGATGCTGGTTAAAAGATTTAAATGGCTAGCATCTAGCCAAAGTGCAACAATACAGCCATTTCTACTAACAGAAACCCATGGTTTGTATTTTTCTTTTTTGATCCGCTGTCCTGGAGCCACTGTGGCAGTGACAAAAGCAACGGGACTTGTTTCTGATAGATCATGCTGCTTGATATTTTGGACATGATCACAAACAAAATAGTTATAAGCCTCTAGTGACTTATAGGCTCGCAAACCCTCACCTGTACAAGGGCCTGGAGTGTTGATCAGGTTAAAAAGGTCAAGATACTGAACCGGGGGCATTTATTAGCATCAGCATCAGTTATTAGCATTAGCATCAGTTTATTAATGTACCTATTGGAATCCGATTTGTCCAAATGAAGAACATATGCAGAAAGATTTCAACTGCCTGCCTTCTATATCTGTCTGGACTTCTATCTCTCTGGACTGGATACTCCTGCCTGTCTTTGGGCTCCCTCTCATTGACGCACTTCTCTTTTCTGCTCTGCTCTGTCAGGTCCCTAGTACTGTTCACTGTAAAAAAAAAGGGATTCTGTTAAATTGCAGAGTAACTGAAAGAATGTGCAAACAAACAATATTAAAACTGCTAAGAGGAAATCTTAATGATCTCCTAAATTATGATTCATCCAACGTTTACCTTTCTGCTGCCAACCCTGCTTGCTCTCCAACTCTGCTTCCATGTATTCTCAAAACTGTTAAAATGGTTGAACAAACAATAAAAAAATATTAAACAGTTTTAATCGAATCGTATCATCTCCTGACTGTGCCGTCTAAAAGTTATGGATTTTGTATTTATAGATGGAACTGTTTTCAGCAGCAAAGTTGAAGTATGATGCCAAAATGACTATTCAGGCTTTATCTCAGCAATGCCTTGACATATTGACAGTAAACTTTGTATGTGTTTTTGTCTCCTCACTCTGACCACACCACATCAATTTCGTAACTGCGCCACCCACTGGTCAAAAATGACAAACCATTAAATCATATTATTAATGACTGTCTATATGATTTTTTTATTATATAATAACCCCGATAATGGCTGCTTGCAGCTATATTTGAATATTAAGTTACTTGAATTTTGAGTGTTGACTGAATTTCCATTCAGATATTAAGACTCCTTTAAAATGTTAAAAACAAGTAGAAAACTGTCCATCTACAAAATCATAGCAGAGCATAATTATCTTCAGCTAGGGAAACTCAAGACTAATATTAGTAAACTTAAGGTCTCTTCTGAAGATCAGACTCATTGCCAGTCACTGCCTTAAAAAATATTAATACAAGGAAGAGACAGAACTTCTAGTGTCTTGTTGTAGGCTACTGATCAAATGTCAATGGAAGAAATAGGAAAAGCTAAACAGAGTTGTACTGCTGATGGATGATTGATGTGTGTGTGTGTATCACATTGTTTTCATCATCACCGCGAGTGTAGTTTTAGTGAATACCTAACGTTAACTGAGTAGCGCTAGACTGCAGCACAGAGCGCACTCTCCATTTCACTGTCAAAAGCTCACGTCTGTGCAATCCGATTCAAGTTTAGCCTTTTTAGTCAGATAACAGGGAAATACACCATCTATGGTACCATAGCCTAACATACTGTACGTCAAACAACAACACAGTCACTAAAATAACAAATGGTAGGCTGAGGCTCATTTAAAAATTATGGTCACGGTAGACTAGCGCTAAATCTAACGTTACTACTATGACCAAGTTTAGGCATTTCATTTATTGCCATCTCCTTAATTAGTTAATCAGTCCCTCAATTATCATGTTAACTATGTCTGAATTTCCACCACGTGGTGGGTCTTCCAAGCAATTTACTATAGTAAATTGCTTGGGAGCAACGCTATAGCGTTGCTATAGGAACGCTTCGGCTTTTGCCACCCGAAGAACGTCTCTTATTGTTGTGACTTAATTGTCATCAAATTTTCAGTTACGGCTCTGCGTCACACACAAGCCATCATCACTCGTGTGATGATCACTCTGTGTGATGATCACTCTGTGTGATGATCACTCTGTGTGATGATGGCTTGTGTGTGATGCAGAGCGTGACGTCACAGTCGAGCACTGGTCAACTGAAGCAAACTTTCACTCATTCTCTTCATTACTTTGATGACAATTTTCTACTGGCATTTATTGCAGCGTAGTTATTTAGCATTTGAAAATGGGATCGAGTTTTTCTTCTGTTAATTGTGTACATGTTTCTGACAGTGTGGAGAATTTACACAAAAAGGAGAAAGGCAAGAGGAGGAAGGCAAAAACCATCAAGACCAGCTCAAGTCAAGGTAAGAAAGAGGACCAGACATGTCAATATAATTGGTGTAGTATATGTAAAGTTCTGTTTTTAAAGTCTTATAAATAATAACAATAATGCTTAACCATTAATTGAAAATTTTTACAAGAGAATTCAGTAACATAATTTTCTTGACATATAAAGGAAACTACACACATTTGACAGATACGTGAATGCATTTAAACAGACATTCAAATGTATTACTCTGTATTTCCTCTAATTGTATTGAGTGTAAAAATTGTTTGTCCAGTAGGCCAAATTCATTGTCTGAAAATGTTGTGCTAATCAGATGGCAAATCAATGAATTCTACATTTGCATGTATGATTACCTAAAGGGTTACCAAGCAACATCTGGATGGCCCAATTAAAATTTACACACACACAAAACTAAATGAAAGTTAATGCATGGGTCTTGGTGTATGTTTTGAAATTTGAACTATTTTTAATGTGACACTTAAACAGAGAACAGAACATTCTCGCCTGTTCTCACTGACCGACAACTGAGGAAGCAGAATGCACGAATTAGACCTGTGTGATGCCCCCCAAAACTCGCTTCAATATTTACAATTAATTGCAGCAATATTAGTTTCTAGTTATGAATATGGTTATGGTTAATCTTTTATTAAGGCGAGACACTACAGGTGAATATGGTCATTTTTTTAACACCATGAAACTTTCCCAGTTGATTACCTACATTAAGATGAGAAAAAAAGATATTACACATTTTCTGTAATGTAATGTTTAAATATGCAAATGAGGCATTATCTAATTAAATATGCACTAATTTGCATATATTTAAAAACAAAACAAAATCTGAGTGTTGGATAAAGCCAGGTTCAAAATTCTTTTTCATTGTGTTCACATATTAGATGAGAAAAAATGTACACAGGGATTTATGGATACCTACTTTTGTTATCCTGTAAATCAGAATATACTGCCAATTGCCTTAAAAAATGATTTTCGCCATGTTTTTGGAATAAAATGTTATATAAATCAGGCTAGAAATAATAATATATTTACAAATCCCTCGGTAAATGTCTTCATAATATAACTAGGTACAAGACTGGAAAGTTTGGTGTATATAGGTGCTACTAAAGTGGAGATTTCGGACTTGGAGTATGAGAGAAAAGTCATTTTGAGAAAACTGGCCTTAAAGATTTAGCATCAGCCAATGAGATCGCGCATTTAGAGTTAAATCCCCCCTTTTACTTTCACGATTGGTTGCTGATAAAAAGGAAATGACCATATTTGGATCCGACAGCGTTGTACAGGAGAAAGAGAGCTTTCTAACGGTGTGTGCGATGACAGGGTGCAGATCGCGATCGCTGAGCAGCAGGATGATTTATAACGACAACTTTTTTTTTGTAAAATAAAGACCTTAATGTGTATTTCAGACTTTTTTTCACCACAAGTCTGAAAGTCTGAAGCACATGTTATTGAAGACAAATATCCCAATATCTCAAAATTGACCAGTGAAAAAAAACTATGTTTATTTATGCCGTGTCTCGCCTTAATAGTATTTCATTAAAACCATCTTTTAATTATATCATTTCCCTCTTTAGATCAGACTTCTAAGGACGTCACCAATCCCATTGAGGCTGTAGTCGTCAGCGTTGCAGAGGAACCTGGTCATGCTGAAGTCGATGACAAGTGGTGGAGTGATGACGCCTTCCGGGATTTAGTGGGAGATTCGTCAGAATGGGCTGCCGACACCCTCAGCTCTTTGAGCTGTGTCTGGAGTGTTGACGTCCTCCAAGCTACAGTCTGTGCCACATCTGACTATAGAGTTCCAGTCCGAGATGTGGCCTCCTATAGAGCCAGCGTCCGTCCAGTTCCAGTCCGAGATTTGGCCTCCTATAGAGCCAGCGTCCGTCCAGTTCCAGTCCGAGATGTGGCCTCCTATAGAGCCAACGTCCGTCCAGTTCCAGTCCGAGATGTGGCAGACTCCAGTGTGGACGTCCCCCAAGACCCAGTCAGCACCACATCAGCTCCAGGCTGGGACCAGACCCTTCAAGTTTTGGATTTGAAATTAAGGGAAATTTTCCAGGGCCCACCGCGAGCTGTCCCACCACCTCAACCAACTCACTGTGAAGAGGCTGACTGTTGTGTTGATGTCCCTCGAGTTCCAGTCCGAGATGTGGCTGACTCCAGTGTGGACGTCCCCCAAGACCTAGTCAGCACCACATCAGCTTCAGTCCGAGATGTGGCAGACTCTAGTGTGGACGTCCCCAAGAACCAATCAGCACCAAATCAACTCACTGTGAAGAGGCTGACTGTTGTGTTGATGCCCCTCGAGTTCCAGTCCGAGATGTGGCTGACTCCAGTGTGGACGTCCCACAAGACCCAGTCAGCACCAAATCAACTCACTGTGACGAGCCTGGCTGTTGTATTGATGTCCCTCAAACTCTAGTCTGTGTAGGCCGGTGCCGGTATCAAATGTTCAGGCCGTACATCCCAGTCAGCACCACATCAGCTTCAGTCCGAGATGTGGCAGACTCCAGTGTGGACGTCCCCCAAGAACCAATCAGCACCAAATCAACTCACTGTGAAGAGGCTGACTGTTGTGTTGATGTCCCTCGAGTTCCAGTCCGAGATGTGGCGGACTCCAGTGTGGACGTCCCCCAAGACCCAGTCAGGACCACATCAGCTCCAAGCTGGGACCAGACCCTTCAAGTTTTGGATTTGAAATTAAGGGAAATTTTCCAGGGCCCACCGCGAGCTGTCCCACCACCTCAACCAACTCACTGTGAAGAGGCTGACTGTTGTGTTGATGTCCCTCGAGTTCCAGTCCGAGATGTGGCTGACTCCAGTGTGGACGTCCCCCAAGACCTAGTCAGCACCACATCAGCTTCAGTCCGAGATGTGGCAGACTCTAGTGTGGACGTCCCCAAGAACCAATCAGCACCAAATCAACTCACTGTGAAGAGGCTGACTGTTGTGTTGATGCCCCTCGAGTTCCAGTCCGAGATGTGGCTGACTCCAGTGTGGACGTCCCACAAGACCCAGTCAGCACCAAATCAACTCACTGTGACGAGCCTGGCTGTTGTATTGATGTCCCTCAAACTCTAGTCTGTGTAGGCCGGTGCCGGTATCAAATGTTCAGGCCGTACAACCTATTCAGCACCACATCAGCTTCAGTCCGAGATGTGGCAGACTCCAGTGTGGACGTCCCCCAAGAACCAAACAGCACCAAATCAACTCACTGTGAAGAGGCTGACTGTTGTGTTGACGTCCCTCGAGTTCCAGTCCGAGATGTGGCAGACTCCAGTGTGGACGTCCCCCAAGAACCAATCAGCACCAAATCAACTCACTGTGAAGAGGCTGACTGTTGTGTTGATGTCCCTCGAGTTCCAGTCCGAGATGTGGCGGACTCCAGTGTGGACGTCCCCAAGACCCAGTCAGCACCACATCAGCTCCAAGCTGGGACCAGACCCTTCAAGTTTTGGATTTGAAATTAAGGGAAATTTTCCAGGGCCCACCGCGAGCTGTCCCACCACCTCAACCAACTCACTGTGAAGAGGCTGACTGTTGTGTTGATGTCCCTCGCGTTCCAGTCCGAGATGTGGCTGACTCCAGTGTGGACGTCCCCCAAGACCTAGTCAGCACCACATCAGCTTCAGTCCGAGATGTGGCAGACTCTAGTGTGGACGTCCCCCAAGAACCAATCAGCACCAAATCAACTCACTGTGAAGAGGCTGACTGTTGTGTTGATGCCCCTCGAGTTCCAGTCCGAGATGTGGCTGACTCCAGTGTGGACGTCCCACAAGACCCAGTCAGCACCAAATCAACTCACTGTGACGAGCCTGGCTGTTGTATTGATGTCCCTCAAACTCTAGTCTGTGTAGGCCGGTGCCGGTATCAAATGTTCAGGCCGTACATCCCATTCAGCACCACATCAGCTTCAGTCCGAGATGTGGCAGACTCCAGTGTGGACGTCCCCAAGAACCAATCAGCACCAAATCAACTCACTGTGAAGAGGCTGACTGTTGTGTTGATGTCCCTCGAGTTCCAGTCCGAGATGTGGCAGACTCCAGTGTGGACGTCCCCCAAGAACCAATCAGCACCAAATCAACTCACTGTGAAGAGGCTGACTGTTGTGTTGATGTCCCTCGAGTTCCAGTCCGAGATGTGGCGGACTCCAGTGTGGACGTCCCCCAAGACCTAGTCAGCACCACATCAGCTTCAGTCCGAGATGTGGCAGACTCTAGTGTGGACGTCCCCCAAGAACCAATCAGCACCAAATCAACTCACTGTGAAGAGGCTGACTGTTGTGTTGATGCCCCTCGAGTTCCAGTCCGAGATGTGGCAGACTCCAGTGTGGACGTCCCCAAGAACCAATCAGCACCAAATCAACTCACTGTGAAGAGGCTGACTGTTGTGTTGATGTCCCTCGAGTTCCAGTCCGAGATGTGGCGGACTCCAGTGTGGACGTCCCCCAAGACCCAGTCAGCACCACATCAGCTCCAAGCTGGGACCAGACCCTTCAAGTTTTGGATTTGAAATTAAGGGAAATTTTCCAGGGCCCACCGCGAGCTGTCCCACCACCTCAACCAACTCACTGTGAAGAGGCTGACTGTTGTGTTGATGCCCCTCGAGTTCCAGTCCGAGATGTGGCTGACTCCAGTGCGGACGTCCCCCAAGACCCAGTTAGCACCACATCAGCTCCAACCTGGGACCAGACCCTTCAAGTTTTGGATTTGAAATTAAGGGAAATTTTCCGGCGTCCACCACGGTGTCCCACCACCCCAACCAAGCTCATCCCTTATGTAGCTCCCCCCAGTAATTTCACGAGCACAAGGATTCTCTGATGACAGGCGATTTATTGACTGGATCACCATAAGGATAACCATCCAACTCAAGATGCTGTGAGAACTAAATATACAAGAAATAAAGTTACAATAAAGAATATAAAAGAACATAAATAAATCAAATAAATAAATGTTGTCTTTGTAAACTTTCTGAACAGAGTAAAATTCACTTTAACAGTCTTTGTATAGAGAATGGGAATGTGACGTCAGCGGACCCCAGTAACGCAAGGCGTTGTGGGATTTTAGGACACGGAGGTTGCGAGAGAAACGTCAAATCATAGTCAAATCTGCAGTATATTTTTTGTAGACATGTACTTTTGATCTATTTACTAGTTCTTTATTTATGTTTATGTGTACGGTTAAGCACCAATATACCAAGGTAAAATCCTCGTATGTGAAAACCTGGAAATAAACCGGATTCTGATTTATTACAGAAACTAATCTAGAACATTGCAGAAGCAACAAAAACAACAGCTTTTCGCCTGGAAATTACATTTAATAAAAGTAAGCAGCTTAACTAAAATGTTTCCTAAGTAAAAAAGAAAATATAGGCTATAAGACGCAGTTCAACTTTTTTTTATTAGAATGCCAGTTACAAACATACAAGCATCACAGTTCGTAAACACATATTATACAGAAAAAAAATAAACATCAGAATAAAATTAATTGAAAAAATAATAAAAAATAAAATAAATCAAAATAATAATACATAGCTTAAATAGACAGACTTACCAACTTCATTATCCATACAAAGAGAAATAATTTTCCTAATTTTCACCTGAACATTTTAGAGCATAATTCAATTGGTGACATAGCTTTCTTATTTTTAACCCGTTTAAGAGACTCAAAATATAGCTATATCAGTTTTGTTGTTGTTGGTGACAGAGAGGTGTGTCCGGCTCAAATGTGTATGCGCTCACACCACAAACAAGGTAAGAAAATATGTCAGGAAATGTTGTTTGCGATAGCTTGTTCAGATCAGTCGATCACTCTGTGTGTTCGTACGTGATCGAGCCAGTTAATTGCCTTTATTTTTCTCTAAGCAGCGCCCCTTTGCTTCCTTGTTCAGCTTATCTCGGTAGAGAACCTTTGTGCTTGATCTTCGCACGGTCCATGTGGGTTTGTTTACCTTAAGTTACGGCGAACCGTGTCTCTAAAATATGGCCGCCGCTACCCAGTGTGCACTGCGCCATGATTCCCATTCTCTATCCACAAGTTCCCTACGCGCCCATGAGGCCTTGCGTCAAAAGTGGGCGAGTCCGGTTCGTAGTAAACAAAGCGCAGCTTGACATACTTAACACTCGTTCATTCAACAGTTGACAGTCAAGTTATAGCGATCCAAACTAGCTAACGGTGTGGGAACACAACCTCAACGAAATTAAAAATTGTGAAATAACAGTACCTTTACCCTCCGCAGTAGTTGGTTGGTAGTATTACAATAACATTATTAATAATCAATACTCATCAAGGCATGGTGACAGACAGTTGTGTGAGCTGACAAACAATTAAAAAAAAATACACACTTAGTCATTGTGCTTTGGAGTTTATTCAAAATTATAAATGAATGTGCTACTTGAATACATTAACTGGCACATTTGGTATTCTGTCAACTCTTTGATCCTGATTTAACTCTTTGGCTTTGATCCTGATTTTAGGTGTAACATCAGTAGAGAACATCCAATCACATGCTGATAGAGTTTATAGAATACACTAATGAACACAGTAAGCTAACTAATGTACACAGGAAGATTCGTCGTCTTTTGGGAGGTGATGGAAAGTTGTTGGCAGGATCACTATAGCCCCTTTTACACAGCCGCGTTGATCCCGGGAAATTGCCAGAAAGCCTTCTGTGTGAACGCAAACACAACCCGGGATTGATACCGGGACTGATCCCGGGTTGGGGACCTAAGCCCCTTTCACACAGAGATTCAAGAAAATACACGGATAATGTGACCCGGCAGTTGTCCCGGGATTGTTTGATTTCAGTTCATTCACACTGCCAGTGATTTGCCGGGATCTGTGTGTGCGTTCACACACAACCGGTAAAAATCCCGGGAAGACACATGGCGTCAGGAATCATGAGACGTATAACGGAAGCGTCGAAATCATAGACACGCTGAACCCGTTCCACAAAGCTGGTGAACGATCTCCGCTTCAGCGCGGATAGTGAGGAGCTCATGTCTCTGCTGCGTTCCAGTTTGCAGGTATTTGTTCGTCATTTCTTTGTTGATGACGAACACAAACTTTCTTCTAAGAGCAACTGAGTTGAGTAGTATGAAGCTGCAGACTCGGAGAGTCTGGGTGGGGGTGGGGGACTGTAGATGCAGGCTCCGAGTCTGCAGCTTCATAATATTGACCGAGTCTGCGCGATGGCACGAGCGTCATCACTGTGACACACCCCTTACGGCATTGGTCCTGGCTTTTGTTCACACAGCGTGCGTTCCGGGACTGATCCCGGCAATGTTACAATGTTCAAAACAATCACTTTTAAGCCACTGAATTAGTTTAGTCTGGTTATACGTACAACCGCGAACAGCACATGTTGTCCATGAGCTCTGTAACGACATCTCTCTCATAAAGATTTGTGTCTTTAAATAGTAAAATAATTCTCCGAAAACAGCTAGCCTCTTCGCTAACTAACACACAAAATACCATTGGATTCCTACTTCCGCCGCTGTTCCGGAAGTTTCACCCAGTTTATTTTTTACAGGAGCGCCCCCCGGAAACTTGTGGATTGATATCACTCCTTTCCACACAGCAACACAATCCACATTATCACGTACAATATACATGACAAACTTACTTCATGGCTGCTTATTACCAAAAGGAGAACTTAATCTTGCATCTTGTGATATCTTCTGTAACTTCAGATGATTAAATTAACTTAAATACACTTTAGAAATGTCGAATACAGTCTCCGACTGGCCATGGGGTGCAGACAACTTTCTTTTTCTCCGCTTACTCTGAGCGTTTTTCATAATAAAAGTCTCCGCTCAAACAGCTCTTTACAAGGCAGTTTCAAATTAAGAGTCTTTAATACAACAATTAAAATAAACATGAAATATTAACTGACTTCTCTGGCAGTTACACCTTACATTTGAAGACAGGTGTTATAGCCTAAATGAAAACACACACACATATATACTATATATATATATATATATATATATATATATATATATATATATATGAGGGTAGCCTATTTATGAAGAGCATTTATTTAAAGTGATCTATTTATTTATTCCTGTGATCAAAGCTGAATATTTTGTTGATTTTAACTATGAATTACCACAGTACTGCAATGTCTCATGATACTACTTGGTATCTAGATGTCAGCTGGTAAAGTACCGTAAGATGTTTTTGCTAACTCGACAAGATGTTAGCAGCGAAAAATTTGACTAAAAGGGTTCATTAAAATACAACTTCGTTAGATCTAACGTTAAATACGCTCTAAATCAGACACAAGAGATAAAATTGTGCGGTAAGACTAAATTTATTTGAGTGAATTACGGAGATGTACGATTGAGCGTGTGAAGTACATCCGTGCTGTGTGTTTCTCAACTGAACTAATGATAGCGGTAAGTGTAATAATACAAAAGCATAAAACGTAACTAAGGAGTAGCAAAGTTGCGGGACAGCATTGACAATCTGTGCACATATTGGTCTGGGAGCGATCTCCTATCTCTCTCTCTGTGTGTGTGTGTGTGCTTCAACAAAAGCAGCGTATTAATACAGACAGAGGGGCGATCAAACTGACCTACCGCTGCATTACATGGCTTGCAGCCAATCAGAATCAAGCATTCAGACAGCCCATGGTGTAACGAAAAAAGTACGATTATTTAGAACAGGAAAGAATTGCATTAATAAAAGTGCAATGATTTAATTTTACTACCAAGTTCGAGTTAAAAACTTTTAATTGAGTGAGAATTATTTAGAAAATTAAGCTGAAAGGTATTCACAATAAATTACACAGATAATCGTCGGCGGGCATACAAATGAGCATGCTGTGAGATGTAGCAATAACTGAAATGACAGAAAACCAAACAGGAAGAATAACAATCAAGGACCCACAGTCAGTTAATATTCAGGTACAAATCAAATGTAACCTTTTTGTGTTTTTAAAAATCACACGATCGCAGTAAAAAGATACAAAGCACCAAAGTAAAACTACTTACAAAAGGACTGTAGTAAGAGAAAAAAAACAATGCTTATTGTCCACAGGTGGGCAGTAAAAACAGACGACTTGAATTATTTCTTGTTTTTTGCCTGATTTCTCGGAGAGCCTTTTAGTAAATCTCGAATCTTGAGGTAAACCCCGTTGCTTCAGCAACTTCTGTAAACTCAGGAGTGTCCTCAAAAGGAATGATTCCCTCAGCGAATCTGCTGCGGTGCGGGACGAAAGCTACTTTATTCATGGCGGGTTCCTCCGTGTCATCCGACAATTGAGTGTTCGACTCTTGCATGCTTATCTGTGGAGAGGCTGAAGTTTCATTCGTTGCGTCATTTTTACCGTTTTCCTCGTAAACTTCATCCAGGAGGATAATATCACTCAAATCGATCACGTTTTCTTTGATTGAATGTTTTTCCTGACCACCACGGGTTGGTTTATCTCCTATCTCACCCGCGCAATTAGTTACTGGATCACCGGGAGAAGTTGGCGTGCTCTGGATTTCATAAGCATGACTCAAGTCCTCCATCTTTTCTCCTTCTTCCTCGGTGTCAAGCTTAAGCGAAGTGACGACACTGGGTGAGCTTGGGATGGGGGTCCCAGAAGCTCCAGCTTCAGAGTCACTGTTGGTTGTAGTGTCTGCCTTTTCTAGAGCCGCCCAAATCAGCCGTTGTTGCTCCTCCAGTTCCTCCAAAGACAGCCCATCCT
>JAQIUQ010006139.1:509679-712752 GCA_030378365.1 Hybognathus amarus
ATCAGATCCCTAGTTCGGTAATCAGGGAGTCATCATTTTAAAGGCCGTCTCAATCGCAAACTCCTTCTTCTGCACTGAAATATTCGCTCCCTAAAACAATCTACTGGTTCACACAATCTAGGAAGCTGATTGAGACGCACCCAAAATGTTCAACATTTCCAGAAGAGAATGTCAGTGTTAGATGTTACATCATCTTCATTTTGTTTGCAGCATACCAAGTTGTATCATGATGTAGAAACGCAAGCATTTCTTTGATTGTTTGGTGTCCAGTTACAGCATCTGCACACTTACATCTCTTATGTTGGGTGGCGTAGAGACATTGAAGCCAGGAAAGTCAACCAGCTTGGAGACATCATAAGATGTGTTTTGGCTGGGATGATTTTCATCTTCATCATTTGATCCTTGCAAAGAAAAGTGAACGAGTCAACGGCAGCATAGTTGTATTAAAAACACTATCCTTCCTGAATCACGCTTATGAAAGGTGAAGGTCTTGCAATTAAACAAACCCTTAGTAATAATATCCTGACAATTATGGGGTTTCTTAACCTTAGAGATTTGTTGCTATAACTGGCCACAATAAAATACCAAACTCGGTCTTACCATCATAGAGAATCAGGCCTGAGTTTTCCATTTCTGCCTCTTTTAACCAGCCAGGCGGGTAGCCGAGCTCCCTCATGCGGTAGATGAATGGAGGAAGGGTGTTTACAGTGATCCCAAGAGCATCAAGGAGGTCTTCACTACACAAAGACATTCAACTTTCAGAAAAATTACATTTCACAGACTTGTCTAAAGTAACTGGTTACATTTACAAAATAAGCCTACAATAGCAGAAGTAAGCCCTGCAAGTGAAATTAAGGTTTAATCTATTTTTTGACATTTGTGAATCGATTCAGAATCATCTACGTCTGCATCGCGATGCATCTAAGAATCGATTTTACCCCCACCCCTAATATAAATAATAAATAGTTTGTTAAACGCTGTTACTTTAAAATGTTTCACTGCGCTCCTAATTTTTTTCATTTAGGAGCACATGGGAAAAACCTTAGCGTAGAACCCTGAATAAAATAAATGCAAATCTGCAGAAGTTACGCCGATTCATTTTGACATGCTGGAAAATTCACACGTATTGGACTCATATTTCAGCCTGATCTTTTGTTGGCCAATATTTTGACATTATGTTATATATATTAACATTTTGTACAGTTTAGCAAAAAAAAATGGATTCTCCAGAGGTGGAAACTAGACATGCTTCCAACATTTGACGCGAGTTGATGAACATTGTATATTTAAAAATAGCCTACATCAATTTTATCAATTGCGAACTGAGACTTATTCGTGAACTTAACCCTTGTGCATCAATTAAAAAGTTACATATAGATACATAGAGGACAAAAATGTCTGTGTCAAAAAACTGCGATAAAAATGTGATGCTTCGGAGCACAGACGTAAATTTAGTATAATTTTAAAAAAGACCCTTCGAAGATTAGTGCTGAAGTAAAATAATAATAATAAGTTAATCCCCCAAAAAGTTACATAGGTATAAGTTTATGAAAAATATTTATACAAATTAATTTATATAAAATATATATTTTATAAATCAGGTTGAACTCAAAACAGCAATAAAATCAAAGCCCATAAATCTAAATGGGTTGTGTTCCAAATTTGAGGATGATATCTCAAAAAATGAGCTTTTGGTAACAGTTTGTTTGGGCGTAGTAACATATTTTCCCCATTGGGTGCCAGCAAAACCCCACTGGTGCTCACAGTGATTGGATTTGTTATTTGCAGTTTTTCTCTCTCAGTATCACAAACACACACACATATTTTTACACACATACTAACCACACTCTGACATCCATACCAACACACCCAGAAGCAGAAAACAGGAATAAAGTGATATTTGTTTTATAGGCCAAACCTAAAAAAATTGCATCATCTGATAAAAAAAATAGTAAAAAATAAAATTTAAGCTTTGCCATCAGAATGAAAGCCTCTTAACAAAGATTGCATAATTTTATAGTTAACTGAACCGGGGATTAAAAAAATCGCAAACATTTTTCATTAAAAATTTTAATGGGTTTCAATGGGGACATTTTTGTCCAAAAGGCGCTGAGAGGGAGTATTTTTTTGTACCTAATGCAAATAATATTTTTTTAAGAAAATGACGTTGAAATAGTAAAATTCCAATAAAAATACACACCTGTGCCAATTTTTTGCAGTTAGCTTTAACACAGGCAAAATGATAAAAAAAACAAACTGAAAAGGACAAAAATGTCCATAAGGATGCACGAGGGTTAATTAAACATTGCACACCGAAATTTCAGAAAATTGAGTCCGAAATTCGCATAGGAAAATTTTGCATGTTAAAAAAAAATCCGACCTCACGTTATATCAATCACGCTTGCACACGGACCCACTATAAATGATTAAAATGTTTTTTTACAGACACATTCACAATCATTACTTCTGCTAGTGCGCTTGATTTAAATTTTAAGGGCTCATTATTATTTAGCATATCTCTGTAATGTAGAAGAACAACAATGATACATGACTGAAGGGGGACTTTAAGTGTCTGCCTTATTTGAAAACTAAAAAAGAAAAAAAAATGCAAATATTGCCACTTCATAAGATGACTGACCTCATTACTCCTGGCTTGTACTTTGCAAATCGCTCCTCGACCTCTTCTGCATGGTAGCGTTGGTTGCTCAGATTGCTGTTCTGTGAAAACGCCTTTCTTTTTTCATTGATACGAGCCATATCTTTGGGCTAAAACAGTAAATATAAAAAACGTTAAAAGGTTTAAAAGACTCAAAGTTTGATTTATAAGCATATGTCGATTTTAAAACATAATGCAACAGAATATTTAAATCTAGTACATATTTCACTTAAATGGCAATGAAGATTACCTATTAATTGTCATTTAAGTGAACTGAACTTAAATATACAAGCTTGATAAGAATGATCATTTTAGAAGAAAATTTCAAATGGCATTTAGAGGCTTTTGCATCTGAACTCTTCATATATAGTCAATAACTGAAGGAAAAAACACCTTGGGACAGTCTCGGAGTTGATGGTCCTCAGAACAGCAGTTAAAACAGCACGGTCTAGGTCTGGAAAGACACAAGCAATTAAAAACAATACTGACTCACATCAGTCTTGCAATACCATCACAATATCATTATCCTAAAGCTGTGATTGTAAACTCTTTCCATACCTTTTCTCCTTTACCTGCACCTCTTGGCCTTCGAGGGCAATAATCTGGCCAAAGACCTGCTGGTATCTTTGCAAAAAATGATTCAGGAGCAGTGCTGTGCATAGATGTGTAAAATAGAGTGAAAGCAGTCTCTAGATTATGAAAAGCACAGTATTTATAAGCTGGCTATAAGCTTTTAGGATACTTGGGAACTTCCCATCCCTCAGTCAGTTGGGGGTTTTCATTCAGCAGCGGCTGGCCAAGTTTATCAACACAGAAGTTGGTGAAGTATAAAACACTCCCTATTATCTACAAACCAAAAACAAGAGTGATTAGCAGTGGTTTCAATAGTCCACTAATTGAATATGAATATTGGGTCTCATTCATGAAACACGAGCAGAACAAATTTTTGTGTAAATCGTGTGTAAAGTGGTTCTGGCGTAAATTCATTAAAATGTTCGTATTTTCCAAATGTTAGTTGGTACGCAAGAAATCTACACCTGCTCCCAGCCACGCGTAAATGGTGCGCTTAACATCTGAACGTTTTACTCATTAATAAGGCTGCATTTAATTCACCTTAACCGGGTACATATTTAAACAGCATTTTGAAAAATATTTTATATAGTAATTACATGCGTTTTTTTCTTTTTACTTCTATTATGAGAGCCAGTAAGTAATTTATGGAAGAGTTTCTGCTACTGAATAAATAAAAGAAAAAAATTAATTGCAACTTTTTATCACACAATTGCGTGTTGTAAAGTCAGAATTGCGAGATATAAAGTCAGAATTGATTGATATAAATTCTGAGAAAAGACAAGTGCGACTTTTTATCTCGCAATTCTGACTTTATAACACATAATTACGAGTTTATATATCGAAATTCTGACATCTTCATTCTGAAATAAAGTCAGAATTGAGATAAAAAGTCACAATTACCTTTTTTATTTTTCATTCTATGGCGGAAACAAGCTTCCATAAGTACAGATCTGGTGATCGATGGCGGTCCTTCTCCAGTTTGAATATGATTTTTCCGAAGTGAACTAATTAGTTTTTTGCTGTCAAGCTTAATGTCAAACCATTTTCTTCTCACTTCTGGGACTGTTCGATTAACAGATGAAACTTCATTAACTGCAGGTATGTAGCTAATATGCTGCCAAGCTTTCATTTTTTAGGACCTGATAGGCCACTATGTACGCTTGAAAATAAAATTGGCGTTTTGAATGAACTTCTGATAATAAAACTTCAATTTCTGCATCCAAGAAATCTTTCTTTTTCATTCGCATTCATGTTATTATATGCATATATATAGAAGTCAGTCGGATATAATGGGCGGGATTTATGGTAATTGAGAATGAACGTGCACGCGCATCCCATTTATGACTGGATGGAATTCACAAACACACACACATTTCACTATCACATCTGACGTTTATGAAGTATTTGTGAATCAGGAGAAGAGTTTTCGGGAAGATCTCTTTACGCGCAAATCACTCACATATTTACTTGTATATTTACGAATGTTTCATGAATGAGACCCAGTGTGTGCTGCTGTGTCACTCACACTGAAAGCATTTTTTATAAGTAGGGAGTCACTGGAAGTCTTCGCTTTATAGCTCTCCTCCATGACGAAACTCGATTGCTACAAACAAGGAAAAAAAGGAATTTGTGATTATTGACGACTGAGGATATTGCATTAACCTCCTTGTCCAGAGATATTAAAGATGTACATGTGGGTTGACATGAAGCGCAGAGCCTTCTGGATCTTTGTTACACTCATGCAGGCGTTTCTCGACAAGACAGCAGATGAAGTCTTCGATGTCTTTCCGACACTGCCTAAACACACACACAAAAATCATATAAGCAAAACCACATTTTCGAAAAAGTTCAAACATTATAATAAACGATGTTACAGGAAGTACCTACTTGGACATGATGCTGTTTCCATAATTAACCTGACAAAGTGGTCCGTCGGTTTTGGAATCTGCTATTTTTATACCCCTGGCACAAAAATGACCATTGAATTAAATCAATAACTGCAAATGCACTGTTTAACCATATGTTGAAATAGAGTATTATAAACTCACGTAGGACGACTTAATATGTTCAACTTTCTCTTCAGTTCCTCATGTGGATCATCATTAAGGTACAAAATTCAACACTCAGTATAAAGACAGACAACAAGCAGTGGGAAAAAATAGAGTAGAAGTACACCATATACAGGTATTAGCTGTTATTAATCAGTATGAGCATTTTTTATCTATTTGACGAGGCTATATAGAGCATATTTATTCCAGCGAACCATTGCTCTGTTCCAGTGGCTGTATTACTGAAACTTCCCATCTTAAGATTAGACAAAAGTTATATATTACAGAAAATGCTTCTAAGTACTTAACATTCAATCTTCTTTTTCTGTGTATTGTCACTTGCAGCATGTGAAATTGTAAATTTAGGAGTTTCAGTATGCATTTCTAACAAAAAAGATCTGCTGTCGGTGCAAAATTAAAGGGACAGTTCACTCAAATATGAAAATTCTTGTCATTAATTACTCACCCTCATGTCATTCAAAACCAGCCTGACTTTCGTTCATCTTCAGAACACGAATGGAGATTTTTTTTAAAGGAGTAGTTCACTTTTTTAAAAAAACTTTTGCTCATAATTTTCTCACCCCCATGTCATCCAATATGTCCATGTCTGTCTTTCTTCAGTTAAAAGGAAATTAAGGTTTTTGATGAAAACATTCCAGGATTTTCTCCATATAATGCACTTCAATGGTGACCAAACAGTTCAAGGTCCAAATGAGAGTTTCAATGCAGCTTCAAATGACTTTAAATGAATAAGGGTCTTATCTACGACCCTTCGAGTCATGACTCGAAAAAAGATTTCGAACAGGAGTCACGAACGCGCATCACAGAACAGAGCAAGGCGAGCATTTTGTGCTTATTAAACTTAAACTTTTTTTATTCATTTTTGAAATGACCAATCGTTTTACTAGATAAGACCCTTATTCATCGCCTGTTGTCGTTTAAAGCCCTTTGAAGCTGCACTGAATCTCTCATTTGGACCTTGAACCGTTTGGTCCCCATTGAAGTCCATTATATGCAGAAACATCCTGGAATGTTTTCATCAAAAACCTTCATTTCTTTTCGACTGAAGAAAGAAAGACATGGACATCTTGGATGACATGGGGTGAGTAAATTATCAGCAAAAGTTTTTTTAAAGTGAACAACTCCTTTAAATGAAATCTAGAGCTTGAAAGATACACATCTACCACTTACAAGCCCCAGAAAGGTAGTAAAGACATCATTAAAGTATTCCATATGATTCCAGTGTTTTAATCTCAATTTTATGAAGCCATAATTTACAAATCTCGCTTTCACAAGAGCAGCAGGAGTCATGACAAGCGTGTGTTGTTGACACGAGATGGATGTTGTTAGGTGAGGGCACGTTGGAGATTCATATTTTCTAAAAAATGTGTAAATTACGTTTTGTTTTTGTTTTATCACAAAGCACTTGTCGCTGGGCTTGAAAGTGGTACTTACGTAACTTAGCTGTCAATGGACGGACAGAAAGCTCTCAAATTACATAAAAAATATCCTTATTTGTGTTCTTAAGACGAAAAAACGTCTTAGGGGGGTTGTAACGTAATTATTGACCGAATAATATTAATTTTCAGAAAATATTCATACTTTCATCGTAACTGAACTAAACATAACCGATCTACGCAAACATCAGACACATTGCCTTTTAACGTCTGTTGAACACAGTCAAAAGCGCAATAATAGATACCGATATTTCCAGTGACACAGCTATATTCAACACACAAGCTAAGCGGTCAGATATATGTCAGCCGTTGACGAAAGCCAACACGATCACTGGATGAAACACTGTAAGGATATTCTCTGCCTTCAGTCGCTCTACTGTTTCTTCGCACGCTTCTAATGTCTGCCGAAGCCCCTGGAGTCGGTCTGAACTCTCACCCTCTTCCTCATCACCTTCATCTATTATACGAATGTGCTTTGGCGCTTTTTCTTCGAATTGCTCGAACAATTCCGCATCTCCAAAATCCACCGCCGCCATGTTTGATGATCTCAAAGCGCGTCCGGTTCGAAGGGTAAATCCTACAACGCTTGACTGTTGATTGGCTAGAGACCAGAATCAGGAAGTAAATATACACTCGATTGTAGAAACAACGGAATATTTAATTCATAAAGCATAAGCAGGCTATATGACCGTTCCTAAATTATAGTTTGCGGTTTTACAATGCTCTTCTGTAACACGTCAAATCTGGTATATCAGGGCGTTTGCAATAAAACTATTAATTTCTTCACTATTTTAAAAAATTCCTATCTGTAAATCATCATGACATCTGGAGTTTCTCTCATCAATATGTCATATTGGGAGAGTGGGAAAAGGAGGATACGTTTCTTGTATCTTACAAACAATAACACCTTTAACGTTACTAAACAATGCACAAATGAGGTGAGTGCACCACTAATAAAAGTAACATATTACTGTTGATTTTTGGACAAACCCTGCTGGAAACCAGCCTAAGCCTGGGCATATCTGATTTAGTGGGCTAGTTTTGGACACTTTTCGGCTAGCTGATCAGGGACACCAGCTGAACACAAGCTTGGCTGGACTGGAGGACCAGTCTGAAAACTGCTAAGACCAGCCAAGGCAGATTTTAACATGTTTCTTCTTCATGGAAACCACTGCATCATAGTAAAGCCCCATGGAAGCTTGTTTCCACCAAAAAAGAAAAAAAAAAAGAAAAAAAAGCGACTTTTTATCTCACAATTGTGAGATGTGAAGACAGAATTGTGAGAAATAAAGTCGTAATTGCGTGTTATAAAGTCAGAATTGCGAGATATAAAGTCAGAATTAGGGCTGTCAAACGATCGCAATTAATCGCATCCAAAATAAAAGTTTGTTTTTACATAATATATGTGGGTAAAATGCGTATAATTATTTTGTGTGTATATAGACACAAATGCATGTAAATTTAAGAATTATTATTATAAATAGAATTATTATTTATATATATAAAAATTATATTTATATATATGATAAATTATATATAAATCTATATACAGTATATACATGAAAATATTTCTTAAATATACACAAGCATATGTGTGTATTTACATATAAAATAATTATACACATTTCACCCACATATATTATGTAAACACAAACTTTTATTTTGGATGCGATTAATCGTTTGACAGCCCTAGTCAGAATTGCGTTATATAAAATATAAAGTCAGAATTGTGAGATATAAAGTCAGAATTGTGTGATATAAGTCGCAATTCTGAGAAAAAATGACAGAAGTGCGACTTTTTATCTCACAATTCAGATTTTTTTTCTCACAATTGCGAGTTTACATCTCAGTTTATATGTCGAAGTTCTGACATCTTTTCTCCAAATTGTGAGATATAAACTCACAATTGTGAGTTATCAGGCCAATTCTATTGGAAAAAAAGACTAAGACTAACTTTTCCCCTCAGAATAGTTTATATCTCACAATTCGACTTTATATCTCGCAATTTCGGACTTTACATCTCGCAATTCTGAGAAATAAAGTCAGAATTGCGAGATGTAAACTCGCAATTGTGAAGAAAAAAAGTCAGAATTGTGAAATAAAAAGTTGCAATTACCTTTTTTAATTTTCATTCTGTGGCGAAAACAAGCTTCCATATAAAGCAGTGCGTTCCCTTGCTGGAAAAAAAATTCAAATCACTCTATGCTGGTCTTAACTGGTTTAGTTTTAGATGGTTGGCTGGTCTACCAGGCTGGAAGACCAACTAATACCAGTCAGCCAGCTTTTTCCCCTTTTCTTGATTATTGATCAATTAAATGCATGTTAAATACACTTTAATCCATATCAGTTTAAAGTATTTCTGTATTACATTTTTAATAAATAAAGTATAGAGAGACTTGAAAAGTGCTTTTTGCTGTACGACCTGATGACACCTGTATGGTTCCTCAAATAAATGACATTTTGTTTGTACATTAATTTATTGATTTTTTTTTTTTTAGGATCAGATGATCCCTCTCTTTCTTGGAGCTGATCTGTTCTCAGACACAGACGTTCGCAGTGAAAACCAACCCAGATACCATGCGAAATATGCTAAACGAGGATTAGCAACTAAACTGGTTTTCTCATCAGGTATGTGATGATCACTAGTTAATTTTCATGAATATTAGAGGATAATATTTTCCTTATTGCTCTCTAGACTTCAGATTCCAAGGGCTACGACTTTCCTTTTCCAACAACAGTCTGTGGTTCTATAGTGTTCAAGGAGTTTTTCGAGTGGCATTTGACCTATATAGCAAACAAGACCAGCTCTCAATTATGGAGTCATTTCAGGTAATATGAGTTTATCATTATAATTCATGTTTTTGTATCTCCACAAGTCTTTTTTTAATTCATTTCCTCATAAGGATCTATGGAAATCTCGAATAAACGACAACAACTTAAACACGACCTATCATCTGGGTGCCCAGGATGTTCAACCCCAAAACGATCAAGAGGCACAAACAATTTTGGCAAATATTAAAACATCATACCAAAGCAATCAACACTCTGACGGAGGGGAAATGGACATCTTTCCAATAACCACAGTTCAGTCAGATATTTCATCATCTACAGATCATGACTACTGTTCCTCAACAGAGCAGATGAACTTAAACCAGTGTCGTTTACTTGCTGATAAACTTCACAGCCTAGCGGAAAAACTGAAGGTACTTACAAATATGGAAGCAGAACAAGTAAACACCACCACAAAGGTCTTGGACTATGTTGAATACTCTTTAACCGGGATGATTGAAGAGGAAAGACTGACGGAGACAGTGATGGCACTGATTCACGCTCATTTTAAGAGCTACTCCATCTACTCAAGCAGTCTTTTAAAGGCCGTGGCTGGTTGGCTTGGCCAGCAGTTCAATGCAGCCAACGGCACCATTAGCCACCGCATCGAAGGTTTTAAGACCCAACACATTGAGCACATCACGAACTTACCACCTCCAGAGGAGCTGGCAACTGAACTCTTCCCAGAGGCAATGCGAAATCTTCTCGCACACTGGATGGGTCTGAGTGACGAGGCCGAACACTGGAAACGACACAGCGAATACCCAATTTTATTGCTTATCCTAGAATTTGCCAATCACAATCTTATCACTGGGGTGGCCCATGTGTTGTATTCCAGTCTAATATGCAAATAAGTGTACTTATTTGCATATTATCTCCTGAGGAGCCATTTTTATAGTTGTATAGCTTTTAAACAAATTATTCCAAATACTGTTAAAAGTCTTTTCCACACATGTTGAGGGCACAAATGTAGTATTTGGTCATTCAAAAAGAAGTCTTGTGATTTTAGGCCAAACTATTAAGAATTTAAAAGGAAATGGCTATCTCTCGTAGTTCATTTCTTTATATTTTTAACACATGCTTTTCGCCATGCTCAGCTAAAAATGTGTTGAAGCATTAGACAAGAATGTTTTGGTTTATCCAGCATAGTTTAACGATGATCAGAATCCAAATACATTTACATTACATCTCACATATAGTTACAACTGACCTACCAAACAGACCTACTAAACATGGGGAAGAAGAGGCGTAGTGAAAATAAAAGAAACGAACCTGCAAAGGAAGCTTTACTGTGAGATGGGATATCTCCCTTTTTCAGAAGGAACCTAATATGGAAGAAATGTCAATTTTCAAGCAGAAGTACATATTGTATGCTTTGTTTTGATCAAATATGTGTATTTGGTAGTTTAACCCTTGCAATGCATTAAAGAACTGTATACACCTGTTGCTTTACCGTGTCTTTAAACTTTTTAAACAGTTCTAACTTCATATTTTTCAAGTAAAACCATATTGTATCTGATCAGTAACTTCTCATGAGTGAATGCACTCTCCTCCTTTTTTTAAAAGGGAAACACTTTACAATAAGGTTCATTAGTTAACTACATTAGTTAGCATGAACTAATAATGAACAGCACTTATACAGGATTTTTTAATCTTTGTAAATGTTAACTTCAATATTTACTAATACTTTATTAGAATCTTGTTAACATTAGTTAATGCGCTGTGAACTAACGTGAACAAGCAATGAACAGATTTATTTTTATTAACTAACATCAATGAAGATTAACAAATGTATTGCTCATGGTTAATACATTTACAAATGGACCTTATTGTAAAGTGTTACCTTTTAAAAGTTTTGAATGTTACCATGTTTTATCATGCTCTTACTGTACATTTATTCCCTATTTATTAAAAAAAATACATTTAAAATGTTGCAAAAAAATGATGCATCAATATTTGTGAGAAATTTAATTTGAATATATATAATTATATGAAATGTATAAGAACATCATATGACAATTACCAGTATGAACTCAATTGACTTCAATGGGTTTAATTAAATTTCTTTTACCTTAAAACTCATGACTGCTCAAAACAGTCTAAATGTATTAAAAATATATTAAATGTTTCCAAACAAAATATATTACTTTTACTTGCATTTTATTTTCAGATAAAAAAAAGATAAGAAAAAGCCTGAATGTCGATGTCGAGCTTAGTGACTCAAGTTTATCTTTCCTCAGGGTGGAACGCAATTCTTCTGTGCCCACGCTTTATTACAAGTCAAGACACGCACGATATACGCATGTTAAAGGGTTAATTCATTAGTAACTCACCCTCAAGCTATCCTAGGTGTATATGACTTTCTTCTTTCAGCCAAATACAATCGGAGTTATATTAAAAATATCTTGGCTCTTCCAAGCTTTATAATGGGAGTGAATGTAACCTAGATTTTGAAGTCCCAAAAAAGCACACTAAAGGGTTAATAAAGACCTTCTGAAGCACAGCGATTCATTTTTCTAAGAAAAATATCCATATTTAAAACTTTGTATGGCTTCCTGTGACAGCCGTACACGAGTCCATTATGGCTGAAGCACAAAATATAATAATGTAAGCACAACTCAGAATATAATAACTGCACATAATGCAAGTCAAATGTTCATTATGTAATCATTTTTGTCAAAATGTAATAAATACAATGTGTTTAATAATTTTATGAGAAATGCATAATGATCTCAATTTATAAGGAAAAAAAAACCATTGTGTATCCTTTTTATAGTAATCCATAATTATAATTTCCCACAAAAGTGCACCAAGTTAATTTAATATTATAGTATTATACACTTCTAATATAATATTCACAATATTCATGTTAAATGAGGCACTTGGATTTTGATTGGAACGGTTTAACAAACATGAGGGAACAATACTGAGGGGCTGTTTACATATACCATTGTCAACTAAAACCAGGCCCATTATTACATTTAGTATATCAATCGTTATGGTTACGTCCACCTTTTTAACTTAATAGGTTGTTCCTTTTAAGATTGCATCAGCCAAAAGGTAAAAATTAGGAAACTTTTATTCAGGAACTCTCTAATGACCACACTAAACAAGTGCAAATATGGTGTGTTGTTGACCTTCAGCTGTTACACACACACATTAGCTATTTCTAGCTATTTGGATGGTATGCATATTTTAGTTAAGTCTAGCTAGGTTTAACTTGCCTATTAAGAATCACAAGTAACACTGTAATAATCTAAGATCGCACAAATGCTGTTAAAAGTGAGGATTTCAGATGTTCCAATCTCAGTTTCTCTTAATGTTATAAGAACAAGCCAAATATAAAAAAATGTTTGATCTTAATTTATCATGTAAAATACTTCTCATCATAAATGGTTTTGTTGCAAGTGTAAATGTATTGGTGTTTTTTTGTTTCCCAACCGAATGCCATGTTAATTTGTGCCCTTAATATATTTATGAAGTAGCCATTTTATTAAAAGCAATGAAGCATTAGCAATATAGCATCGCCTCTAGTACTAATTTCAGGAATCGCTAGCTTCAGGGAGTTTCAGTACAAACACAGTGAAATCTACAATCACATTCCCCACCCAAAATCCAAATGAAGCTTTACAATATTAAACACTTGTCAGAGACCAAGCAACGATATATGTTTGTGCAATCAGCTGTATTTACATGTGAATTTTGCAAAATGAATAAAACAACAGGTCTGATGAATTATACATGCAAGCTAATGCACCAGCATTCTCTACAAGCACGTACAAACCAGATTTACAGGGGCAACGTCGGCCAGAATTTACAGAGACGAGATGCACGAGTACAGAGTGTTCAGACAGCGTCCATGCCCCTTGATGAAAAAGAGGAGGAGAAACCCAGGCCCATTCCCCTCTGCGTGTGTGTCTGCGAGCGGGCCATCTCGTACTGGACGTCCAGGTTGCGAAACATCTCTTCCTGCTGCTGCAAGGTTTTAAGACCTTCTTCGTTAGTAGCTCCTGATGAAGTGGCTTCCTCTTCACCCTAAGGGGAACACAAACAATCAGAACATTTCTATATTAAAGAGGACGACTTGTGCTCTTTTTAAAAGCCTTGATTTTGTTTTTGGGCTTGAACTGCTTCGAGCGAGTTTGGGAAATGTCCCGCCTTTTACCACAGCCACCTGTTTCAACACACTGCTAGCTCAACCAGGCCTCGACTCTTTATTCCATGTTTGCCTTGGGCAGGAATTGAACAGAAAACTCAAGACTACAATGGAGGCGTTTCAGGCAGTTCAGAAACAGTGACACTGATACAGAAAATAACTCCCGCCTGAGTGACTTTGTAACTTTGCAGACCCGTTTCATCCACACATATATATATACAGTGTATATATATATATATATATATATATGTGTATGTGTATGCATGTATGCATGTATGCATGTATGCATGTATGTATGTATGTATATATATATATATACATATATATATATGTATGTATGTATATATATATATATATATATGTATATATGTATGTATATATGTATATATGTATATATGTATGTATATATGTATATATGTATATATATGTATATATATATATATATATATATATATATATATATATATACATATATATATACATATATATATATATATATACGTATACATATACATATATATACATATACATATACATATATATATATATATATATATATATATATATATATATACATATACATATACATATACATATACATATACATATACATATACATATACATATACATATATATATATATATGGCTATGTGCTTGTCTTTACCCTTTTTTTATCCATACTCTGTATTATGTTTGTTCCCTGTCTTGTTCTGTACATCAGCAAATAAAATAAATAAAAATAAAAACTTGCCCAGCCCTAATATATATATATATATATATATATATATATATATATATATATATATATATATATAAAACATAGCAGGACCCCTTTAAAATATGAGAATTCTCCATTTGAATATTGTCTGATGTAATGTCTGACACATTAAATAGATAATGTAATATTTAATACAGGAAAACACTTACTTTAATTCCCATAAGCTTGCGAAATTTCACATTTTGGTCTTTATTGCCAAAATTCAGCTTCTCCCAAAGCTCAGCTGTCTGTGACTTGTTGTCCTGCAACATAAACATATATTAATACTGGACAAATGCTTCCATCTCTCAAATGCTCTGCAAAAATATAATGCAAGTTATTGATCAAGCTCAAAACTGTATTTACAAAATTCAGCATTCTTTATTGTCTACCATTAATATAAAGGCTAGTTATGATGAGACAAGATTATGAATGTTAAACTACATGACGTCTCTCCAACTGAGCACTTCCTGTTAGGGTGCTTTTACTATCAGAACGTCATGATTATCTCGGTTTCAATTGTTGGTGGTGTATCCATTTAAGAGATTGACCAATGATCATAAAGAGAAAACAGGCCTTCAGACATGATACGCTTGCATAGAGTACAAGCACAATTTCTTTTCAAATAAAAATAACTTTGATTTTGCAAGAAATGTGTGCTGTTATTTTAGTATGCAATAAACTGATCAAGATATTTGTTACTAATAACTATTTCTGTCTGAAATAAATGCTAATACTAAAACCTTGTTTAAATAATTTGCTGTAATGTTCCCAAATGGTGTTAAATGTGTATCATGTTCTTAAACTGTATTGTATTGGCATGTTTATTTGCAACAACACTAATGCAGTCCAAGACAGAAAACGACACTGCATTCTCATTTTGAATTCAACTGTGTTTAAATAAAGGGTGGCAATCTTTCATAATCAACTGTTGTTGTGGACTATATACTGGAGGTATATTTTTAGATGGCTAATTGAGAAAAGTGCTATATTTTTTATTAGTTTAAGAATAAAATAAAAATATCGGATTGATATTGGTATTGACAAAAACCAAAGCTGCGGCATCAGAAGTGAAAAGTATTTGGGACATCCCTACTAAAATCTACTTATTACACGGCTCTAGTAAAACCTAACAACACAGGCGCATCTAGGTAACAGAAGTCAGCGCTTTATGCATACTAGGAACTTTTTTCCCTCATGGAAGCTTTGCATTTGGTGAGCTAATATTAAAACTCAAATCAATAATTTGTGTAAAGTTATTTAATTGTCATCCGGGCATTACAGACTCGCTTGTTTCGTACAAACGCAGCTGCTGGTCATTTTGTTAATGGATTTTAAGATATCAAACATGTATGATTTTAAAACAGTTTCATCTCAAATCAATATCTCTTATCCCATAATTATTTCTGTGGTGAAATGCTGTGTAATAAGTGGTATGACTGTACCGTATCCCTTAAATATCCATCTAGTTTGAACTTGCCACTCTAGCAACTGCTCTCTCCGCTAAATATTTGCGTTTAAAGAACTAATAAAATATTTTTGACTCTAAATAATAGCTCTGGTAAAATAGTAGAATTAAACTACAAAATGTCAGGCTGTGTGATGTAATATCAAAATATATATTTTATTTAAATTTATTTTATGGTTTAGTGTTGTTCTGGATGTCCTGTAACGTGCATCTCAGTATCTTCATTTTAAATTTTTTATTTCTCATTATTTTGTCTATTTTGTTGTTATGTTCAAACAAAAGCCAATAAAAAAATAAAAAAGTATATATATATATATATATATATATATATATATATATATATATATATATATATATATATCAGGGTGTAACGACTTTCGAAAAACCGCGATACTGAACTCACGATTCGAATCAGCGATACTGTCATTGCGTACCGACACGCCCGCCCCGCCCCCTGCTACTCCGGCCCCGCCCCGCCCAGCCCGGCTCAATGGACCTCATGTCTTATGTAAACAGTACACAATGAATTCAGTTTTGTAGCCTAACCACCATTAACATCAAATAACAAGCTCCGTGTTTTGTTACTTTCGATAATAAGCAAGGTGTAATCTTTCAGATTCTGTCTATTTGATCACGAAATTCAAACAATAAATGGCGTTTTGGCGCTCTTTATGTGACGTGACAGATCGCTTACTAGCCGCTCGTCATTTCAAGCGGCAGCGCGCGCGCGAGTAAACGCGATCATCTCTTCCTCAGTTACAGAAAAGACACCTGAAGGTATGTTGAAAGATACAGTATACTTACTGAAAGGCATCATAACTCGTGTAATCGCTCAATCAGACGTCAATAAAACAGCAAAGCTTTAGCTTGTCACTAGCATTATATTTACCTCAGCAGGCAAGTGATTCAGTGTCCACAACTTCCTATAAATGAACCTTTGCACTAAATAAATGCACTATGTTAGTCTGTATATTATATTTTACTTAACCTGTTAATGATACCTTGATTATTTAATTTATGTTTAAAATATCTTTCATGAAAATGACAACTGTGTAAATTATTAGAGTAAAAACACAAGTTAATGTGAAAACTGCCTTATGTTCAGTTTACATGTTTTCATACAATGTGTTGTGTGTTGATTATTATATCTAAAAAATAAATGACATCTGAATTTAGGTTAAAAGTCTAGGCTACAACATTTAATGTTATAGTAAAGTGCAGCCTTCAATTAAGTTCACAGCATTAGCAGATTTTTTTAATCCTTGTGAAATGTTTAATTGTAACTGAATTAATTTAAAGACAAAGACCTTTTTTTTTTCATTAAACCACTGTCTAAAAAAAGCCATTTTAGCTTTTCTAAACCGAACCGAACCGAACCGAGACGTCAAAACCGTGGGAAAACCAAACCGTCAGTTTTGTGTATCGTTACACCCCTAATATATATATATATATATATATATATATATATATATATATATATATATATATATATATATATATATATATATATATATATATATATATATATATTTTTTTTTTTTTTTTTTTTTTTACTATATTTATAAAAATATTTTAAATATTTTTGACACATTTACAGTGGGTAAGGAAAATACTTCAGACCCCCTTACATTTTTCACTCTTTATTTATCTTTGTTTTTTTGCAGCCATTTGCTAAAATCATTTAAGTTCGTTTTTTTCCCTCATTATTCTACACACAGCATACCATATTGACAGAAAAACACAGAATTGTTGACATTTTTGCACATTTATTAAAATAGGACCATGTGATATTTCAGTTTTTCTTTTTTATTAAATGTGCAAAACTGTCAACAGTTGTTTTTCTGTCTTTATGGGATGCTGTGTGTACAATAATGAGGGAAAAAATAACTTAAATGATTTTAGCAAATGGCTGCAATATAACAAAAAGTGAACAATTTAAGGGGGTTTGAATACTTTCCGTACCCACTGTCATAATGTGGCAAGTAGCCGTGTAATAACTGGACTATGTACATCCAGGCGGTTGTTATCGCAGGATAAACCCCTTCAGGCTGATGCAAGACCCTGATTACCCCGTCCGGGTTTATTCTGCCATAACAACCGTCTGGATGTACAGTTATCCCTCACATAGCAAGCAACTTTTATCCTCACCCCTTCTTTCTTCCCCTGCCACAACTTTTTCCTCTTCTTTTCCTGCTCGGCAAACTTCATTGGGTTGACCGCTGAGGGATTGTAGTAGCTTGGCACAGCAATGCCAGTCTCTGCCAGCGTCTTGGCCTGAAGTGCTGCCATCTGAGCTGCCATTGCGATCTGGGGAGTGACCTGTGTGCCCGAGGCCAGCAGAGCTGCGACATTCAGTGCTGGACTGGGAGCAGTGGTGACCGGATCACACAACAGTGGAGCGGCCGCTGGTGGAGAAACATCCAACAGAAGATCAGACGGAGCGGGTCAGACGTCAAGACGTTACACCAATAGACATGTGACTTGGAGTTACTTGCCTGCCGCTTGCTCTTGTTGCCGTTTTTCCAACAATTCTTTTTCTTTCTGTTCTTGAAGCTTCTTTGCTCTCTCCAACCTAAGAGTGTGAAGTGAATGTGTTTACTGAACATGAGGACTAGAACGCAGTTCAAACGTCACTAATCAGCTAGAGGTGGTTTCACACTGGGGTCCGAATCAAAGTGTGATTATTCCCAGCACAGTTGATCTGCTTTCAATCCCATTGGAATGGATTCTGTAGAGCAGTGGTGCATTTCCATTCATTTTGGATTACAGACAAGCAAGGTGTGCGCAATGCAGGTCGCTAGATTTTTTTTTTTTGGTTCCATTATGCGCATAACAGACCCAAGACGTAACTCAACAGATGTCTGGGGGATGGTGGCTTTATGCCAGTCTTTTTTTGAGGATACAGCTGATTGTGAGCAATTCATTAAAAATGCAAAAACGCTGGATGGAAATGCCAAGACGTGCATCAATTCTAAAAATGCACAAGTGCTCAATTGAGGCGGATAATTTTGTCCAATTAAAGGAGTAGTTCACTTTAAAAAAACTTTTGCTGATAATTTACTCACCCCAATGTCATCTGAGATGTCCATGTCTTTCTTTCTTCAGTCGAAAAGAAATTAAGGTTTTTGATTAAAACATTCTAGGATTTTTCTCCATATAATGGACTTCAATGGGAACCAAACGGTTCATGGTCCAAAAGACAGTTTCAGTGCAAACTGTTCAAAGGGCTTAAAACGATTCTAGGCGATGAATAAGAATCTTATCAAGCGAAATAATCGCTCATATAAAAAATATATATATAAGTTTTATAAGCTCAAATAGTCGCCTTGCTCTATTCTGTGATGCGCGTTCGTGACTCTCCTGTTTGAACTTGTTTATCAAAATGAACAAATCTTTTTAGTGTCATTTGGTTCATTCAACGAATGAAATGACGAGTTGACTCAGGAAAAGATTAATTTATTTTGATGAATTTCGCTTGATTAGACCCTTATTCATCATCTGAAATCGTTTAAAGCCCTTTGAACAGTTTGCACTGAAACTGTCATTTGGACCTTGAACCGTTTGGTTCCCATTGAAGTCTATTATATGGAGAACAATCCTGGAATGTTTATCAAAAACCTAAATTTTTGACATCTTGGATGACATGGGGGCGAGTAAATTATCAGCAAAAGTTTTTTGTTTTAAAGTGAACTACTCCTTTAGACAGAGGATGTGATTGGATAACTGGACTAACCAGCAGATCAGTTTCATTGCACAGCTTCTCAAATGTTGGTTTGATCAATCTGAAATGCCAGAGCCAAAGTCTGTCATCAGAAGTAAATATAAAATCAGTTATTGTGCGTTGAGGATCAAGTGTTTTATGATGCATGGAAAAAAGAGCCACAGCTGCTTCCAGAAAGCAGCAGCTTCCATTTTACTACAGATATCTTGCACCAACTTCCCAGGAAGTTAGAGTTTTGTTCTCTTGAACAAACAGGACAGAAATGGTGCTTTATTGGCAAACGTTTTGTGTGATATGCCTATTTTGCACAGTTAAATTAGCAACTTTGGATGGAAAAATAGCTAGTCTGCCTGCTGATCCGCACATCAGGATCTGTCATGCACAACATGCTCTTTATCAGACTAAACTACCAGTGTGAAAGCCTGCTTTATTGTACTAATTATCAGTATAAAACCCTCTCAGTAAAGTTGTTTCTTCTCTACTTCAACAAATGTCAAAGCATTAAGCAGCGTTCACATTAGTATGAAGAGACTACAGGTTTGTGAGGTGTTGTTGAGACAGTAAGTTGCTTATATACTGAAAAAAATTATAAACGCAACACTTATGTTTTTGCCCCCATTTTTCATGAGCTGAACTCAAAGATCTAGGACTTTTTCTAATGTACACAAAAGGCCTATTTCTCACAAATCTTGTTCACAAATCAGTCTGAAATCGGTGTTAGTGAGCCGAGATAATCCATCCACCTCACAGGCCCTCAGTTGGGCCAAAAACAAGTGTTGCATTTGTAATTTTGTTCAGTGTATGTTGTTTTAAAAAACTGGGGTCGGATTCACGAAAATCTTAAGAAAAGACAATTCTTAAAAAAAAAAGAATGTTCCTTAAAATTCTAAAGTTCTCAAATATTTTATTAAGAACATCTTAATTTTTTT
This sequence comes from Hybognathus amarus, assembly GCA_030378365.1. Taxonomy (NCBI): domain Eukaryota; kingdom Metazoa; phylum Chordata; class Actinopteri; order Cypriniformes; family Leuciscidae; genus Hybognathus; species Hybognathus amarus. The sequence continues at coordinate 530,275 of JAQIUQ010006139.1, forward strand.
TACTTAAGTGTTATTTGATTGACATGCTATATTTAATGATTAATGATTTGTTATTTGGTTTAATTGCTGAAGACTCGCTGAATGAAAAACACCTCAAAGCCCGTCTTTCTGCACTGCCTGCAGATTACAGTAGATATAACAAGCGTACAGATTTTCATTCGCGAACTGGTTTGACAAGTGTTAATCACTCAGCGTTGTGTTTTAATGCATCATGTCAAGTTAAAATCCCAGGTAGCGAATTTTATCCTTTAAGCTCATCTTTGATCACCAAAATGACATTTTATATCATCTTCATGCTTCAAATAGCTTGAGTGTAACTCTACCCTTGCTTCATTTAGAAAATGTGGATCTATGAATATGCAAATTAGCTCCGCCTCCACTCACACAAGCTCAGAGATTCACATTCAACTTTACCGAAGGTAAACGCTGCACAATGGTACTCGCTCTTTACAACATCAGACACATAACGGTAATTGATTTGATTAGCCTTTTGCTTGACTATTAGCCTGGGAAAACCCAGACAACTTCTGGCAAATTTAGATTTGCAAATAAAGGCGGGCTTTATGCGATGACGAACAGCGCTGGGATTTTGAAGCAGATTTTGTAGCCTACATTACAAAGATTAAGCGATTTGAACATTTCCTTTTTGTTAAAAACCGAGCAAAGAACAACACTCATTGGCTGGTTTTAGGTCTACCCATGACGTCCGTTGGCTGACGCCCTCTGGAAATGATTTGTCTATGACGCTTTGCCAGACCATAACTCAGTTACAACTGAGAATGGTCTGGTTTTAACCAGGCTACTTGACTATTTGATCAAAAAGCTAATAACGTTACACAAACCATGTCCCCAATTGGCCATCTCCGTGCGCCTTCTAAAAATCAGCATCCTAAGAAACGCTTTTTGACCAAATCAGTACGTCAGTGGAGAAAGGCAAATTCATCATAACATCGTAATATACATCATATACATCATTTTCACCCGCTATGTTGCTAGTACCTGATTTTTCATATCAACAGAAAAATATAGCAGGATAAGCTGGCTTCTCGAGACTTGCCTGCATCATATCCACGCAAATGATCAATTAGGTGTCACTTCAGACTCGTGCACACTCATGATACTATTCAGTATTATACATTATGTTTAGCTAGTGTTCTGTTGCAATGCTTAATATTGGAAACAACCCAATAAATTCATTAAACAGCTTACATTTGGGTTTAAGAAAGGTTAGAAGTTATCCTAACTTTGAGAAGTTATTTATTATGATTTGAGAACATTACGAATACTTAAATTTGATCAACAATCTTAAGAAAAAGAAATAAAAATAAGAACATTCTTGGGAAAAGTTTTTGGGGAAACAAAATATTAATATTTTATTATTTTTCTTAAGTTAGAAAAGAAGAAGAAATTTGCCGTTAAGAATTTTATCCTTAAGAATGTTTCGTGAATCCGAACCTGTTAGGTAGACTGGAAATTCAAACGATTTTGACAATATTTCTAATCAACCAGTTATAACCTTTTCTGGGAGTATATCTACACATACACAGTATACAACAAAAGTGAGTAAACCCGCTTTAATTATGATTTGACAAATAAAGTATTTCCTCTGATGAACAATTGAAAACAAATACCTTGAAAAAAAACAGGCCACAAGGTACAATTGCCACAAAAAAAAAAAGTGAGGACACCTGTAACACTTAAGTAACGCAATTACTGCAAGGTGATACAAGTCGACATGAAAAAGAACGCGACAGTATTCCCTATTGTGACGTATGTTAAAGCGAAACGGCTTCTCGGGCTAGAGAAAAAAGTTGGACGGGACTTGATTTTGTCTATTGGGAATTGATTGGATGGTGGTGGTTTGCTATTGGTGGATCTCATGTGAGTGACAGGTTGCCCCGCCCTCATGCCAGTAAACACATCAGAGAAGCAAAAGGGAGCAGATGTCACTGCAAAAGGGAGGGGCAATTATTTTCATTAAAAGATTGAGGGCACATGAATAAAAAAATGTTAAAAAAAAATTATGACTGATGTAATATTGCACGGGTGCGTACTCACTTCCGGTATATACTGTGTATAAAATCCAAATAGTTTATTTTGAGCTTCCAAGCAACAGATGTCACTCTACCTTCTAGCCAATGCTTCCTGAGCATCCATGGCTGTGTTTCTACCCCTGAAGGTCACAGGGCTAACTGACCGACTGCGACTTTTCTCCGCGCTTTCTCTGTCCTCTTCTTCTTCTCCCTAGATAAAATTGGACCATCTCACGGTTTAAGCACAAATCAGCATTTTCATTCACAAAAAAAGATCCCAAACACAAAATCTTTGTCCACCTGCTCTTGCTCCGGCTCCTGCTGTGATGTCTGTGTTTGCTTCTGGAGTTTGAGCGAGACCTGGCCCGTCTCTTTTTCTCGCGACTCCTCGATCGCCGTTCACCACTGCGTGAGCGGGATCTTCTTTTGTCCAGTTTCGAAGCCATGATGTCGTCTTCGGGAAAACATTAATTCACATTAGGGATGTCAATTTTCACAAATTCCCATGATCAATCGTCATTTAAATTAACCATCAATTAATCGTTAGCATTAATGGCAAACAGTATTACAGGTCTGTGTTCCTCACCAAATTAAGAATGGTTTTTATTCTAAATAAAGGGTTAGTGGGATTGTAAAATGTTTTGATGTGATTGATAAATTAAATTAATTATTTGTAATTATTTGACTGTTGTGGACGTGCTGGAACAACGCACTGAAAACAGCAACTAAACCCAGTGAATTCACAAACATTTAATAAAATAGTGTTATTTAATATGTTATAATTATATATATATATATATATATATATATATATATATATATATATATATATATATATATATATATATATATATATATATATATTTAAAATTATTTAATATATTAATATAAAGTTATTTAATATATTGTAATATATAATTATTTAATATATAAATATAACGACAAATACAATGTGTCACCAACGCCGCCTCAGATGCGTGCTTGTCAGAATGTGTGACTGTTGTGGACGTGCTGGAACAACACACTGAAAACAGCAACTAAACCCAATGAATTCACAACCATTTAATAAAAGTGTTCTCATGTTATGTAATATGACAGTCCCAAATTAACCATCATTATAATTAATCGTGCATTCTGCTTGAGCGGCGCACGCTGCATGAATAACCGTTGAGCACTTTGTTGGCGTTTATTTAATTCAGAGAAACGCATTCTATTTGATATTAATCAGATATATACAAAATAAACAATATTACTAGGGCTGTCAAACGATTAATAGCGATTAATTGCATACAAAATAAAAGTTTGTGTTTACATAATATATGTGGGTGCACTGTGTATAATTATTTTATATATATAATTATATAAAATAATTATACACAGTGCACCCACATACATTATGTAAACACATAATATATAAATATATAAAATATATATAAAATTAAAAGAAATATATATATAAATATATTACACACACATACATACATGCTTGTATATATTTAAGAGATATTTTCTTGTATATACTGTATATAGATTTATATGATATGTAAATATAAATAATTTATAGGTAATATTTTTCTTAAATATACATGCATGTGTGTGTGTGTGTGTGTGTGTGTGTGTGTGTGTGTGTGTATATATATATATATACATATACACTCACCGGCCACTTTATTAGGTACACCTGTCCAACTGCTCGTTAACACTTAATTTCTAAGCAGCCAATCACATGGCGGCAACTCAGTGCATTTAGGCATGTAGACATGGTCAAGACAATCTCCTGCAGTTCAAACCGAGCATCAGTATGGGGAAGAAAGGTGATTTGAGTGACTTTGAACGTGGCATGATGGTTGGTGCCAGAAGGGCTGGTCTGAGTATTTCAGAAACTGCTAATCTACTGGGATTTTCACGCACAACCATCTCTAGGGTTTACAGAGAATGGTCCAAAAAAGAAAAAACATCCAGTGAGCGGCAGTTCTGTGGGCGGAAATGCCTTGTTGATGCCAGAGGTCAGAGGAGAATGGCCAGACTGGTTCGAGCTGATAGAAGGGCAACAGTGACTCAAATAACCACCTGTTACAACCAAGGGGGGCAGAAGAGCATCTCTGAACGCACAGTACGTCGAACTTTGAGGCAGATGGGCTACAGCAGCAGAAGACCACACCGGGTGCCACTCCTTTCAGCTAAGAACAGGAAACTGAGGCTACAATTTGCACAAGCTCATCGAAATTGGACAATAGAAGATTGGAAAAACGTTGCCTGGTCTGATGAGTCTCGATTTCTGCTGCGACATTCGGATGGTAGGGTCAGAATTTGGCGTCTACAACATGAAAGCATGGATCCATCCTGCCTTGTATGAACGGTTCAGGCTGGTGGTGGTGGTGTCATGGTGTGGGGAATATTTTCTTGGCACTCTTTGGGCCCCTTGGTACCAATTGAGCATTGTTGCAACGCCACAGCCTACCTGAGTATCGTTGCTGACCATGTCCATCCCTTTATGACCACAATGTACCCAACTTCTGATGGCTACTTTCAGCAGGATAATGCGCCATGTCATAAAGCTGGAATCATCTCAGACTGGTTTCTTGAACATGACAATGAGTTCGCTGTACTCAAATGGCCTCCACAGTCACCAGATCTCAATCCAATAGAGCATCTTTGGGATGTGGTGGAGACGGGAGATTCGCATCATGGATGTGCAGCCGACAAATCTGCGGCAACTGTGTGATGCCATCATGTCAATATGGACCAAACTCCCTGAGGAATGCTTCCAGCACCTTGTTGAATCTATGCCACGAAGAATTGAGGCAGTTCTGAAGGCAAAAGGGGTGCAACCCGTTACTAGCATGGGGTACCTAATAAAGTGGCCGGTGAGTGTGTATATATATATATATATATATACACACATATATACATATATATACACACACACACACAAAATAATTATACACAGCGCACCCACACATATTATGTAAACACAAACTTTAATTTTGGATGCGAATTAATCGGTTGACAGCCCTAAATATTACAAAATTATATCTGCACAAAATGACGTGAATGCACAAGTGAACTTAAACTACGTTACGTGCCATTCTAACGGCTCATGTTGTGGTGAACGTGCTCTTCCTGGAACAACCGCGACATGGCATTTAAACCCAAATAATTCAAAACGTTGTATTACAATATTGTTCTCTTTATAATCTTGTGTAATATGACAGTCCCAATAGTTATTAGTCGTGCATTGTCGTTTGAGCTGAGCGCCCTAAAGATCACATCAATTCTTAACCAAATGCATCCGATATGAGATAAATCAGATATAGATAGGCGTACACAAAATAAACAATTGCAACTTACATTTGCACAACACAAAAGGCTGCGAATGCACACGTGAACTTATAGTCATGGTGAAGGTGTAAAATGCTCGCTTACATGTTTCGTGGTTGAGCAGCATGCACGTGCATGGTCCTTTTTTATCGTTTTATCAACATTAAACATATTAAACGATTTTCGATTAATCGTTGACATCCCTAATTCACATCTAAGCACACTAAGCCTACACATACTGACACTTTGCATGAATGAAATCAAAATGACAAACGTCAACTGAAAGTACCTTTCCTTTGAACGTGATCTCGACAGGCTTCTCGGCCTGGAGGACTTCTTGTCTTTTCTGCGATGCCGTTCCTCCACTTCTTCAGACAGCCTGTCTCGGCCTTTATCTGACATCTCCTCTGATCCACTCTGACATTTCAGAGCTTTCTCAGAGTCTTTCTTCCGTGCCTGTTTTAAGAAGAATTGGTCTCTTTCAGGAAAATAGTGCAATAAAGAGAGTTAGTAAGTTGATTTAACAACAAACTTGCCAAAATAATTCTGACAAGAAACAAACTATTTAAATGATTCTTTAAAAAGCTCTTCCACCACCATCATCCGAGTGCAGCATGTACTGTTACAATTAACATAAATGAGTGCACTTAACCAGCACATATTCAGTACCAAAAAAAAAAAAAAAAAGCATGGGAGATCTGTCTATCTTTATGGTGAGATTTCATTCATTTGAACTGGCATTTTCTTTTCTTATTTTTCTCTTACAGTCAACATGAAATCAAAATGCACCCCATATACTTGCATGTTCCTGGTCTTACTCTACTTGACTTATCGGTCACATTATACACATCACAGCTTTGGGATTTGTTGAGTCTTGTTTCCCAGCAGTCTCAAAATTTGGCCTAATTTTACATTTATATCCTCCATACATCTCCACATATCTGACCACAAGCACATATTAGACCTCAATGGACTACTTGCACTGAGCTTCGTGACGCACTTCCCTTTTGAAAGAGTGCAACACATTGTTCAATGTCACCTAGTTGACTAAACGCTTCGTTAAATGAGTGTATGCAAGACGATTTAAAAATATGGACATTTCAGGGACAGAAGAAGAGGTATTCTGATGACTACAGTGTAAATGTATTGGTAACACTTTATTTCAATTAGGGATGCACGATATATCGGCCACATTATCGGTATCGGCCGATATATGATCATTTTTAATGTTATCGTTATCGGCCCAACAAGAACATTGAGCCGATATCTAAAAGCCGATAAATAATTTATTATTTCCTTGAGCTGAGGCACTTTAGATGTGCAATGTTCAACATAATGCTTTTAAATTGCTTGAAATACGATTGAAATCACTTTAAAAAAGTTAAAAGTGCAAATTTGTGAAGCACAAGTGTCTCATATCGGCTACACAACATTAAAATAAGAACATCATAATTGTGTTCTTGGCTTTTAATGAGGAAAATCAAAAATTGTCTAAAAATTTGGGTTTAGATTTATCGGCCAAAATATCGGTTATCGGCTTTCAAATATAAAGAATTATCGGTTATCGATATCGGCCAAAATTGTCATATCGGTGCATCCCTAATTTCAATAGTCCACTTTAGATATTCTACCAATTATAAGTAACTGTTCAACTACATGTCAACTAACTGTCATTAGAGTATTAGTAGACCGTCAGCTTAATATCTGCTTTTTGTTGGTCCCCCAACAGACATTGAACTGATTATAAGTAACTTGGCGATATTAGGCATTTTCCTAACTATCGGTATCGGCAGTTATAATGGCCGATGAATGAATGGACAAAAAAATTGACCGTGTCATGAGTGTTGGAGTTGTATAGTTTGTCCACCAGAGGGCACTCTACACCGTCCCTGTTGGCAACACTCGTTGAGTTGGTCACGAGACATACATTGCTTGAAAAACAATTAAAAGAACATCCCTATCAGTTCTCTTAACTGAAATAAGTATGACAATTTGTGACTATCACGTCCAGTTTTTCTGCTGTTAAATAAGCCGAGAGTGAAGCGGAATTAGCTAGTATTAGTTACGTTACATTGTTCGTGTAGTTGACTGACTGTCCTTTTAACATAAGAAAATAAAATAAAAATATCGGCCGATATATCGGAATATCGGATTTTAAAACCAACAAATATTTGTATCGGTATTCGGCCTTCAAAATCCTTTATCGGTTAGCTTAATATCTGTTAACACTTTATTTTGTTGACAACTGACTATAAGTAACTTGGCAACTACAAGTAAAGTTATTCTCCTAGCCCAAAGCCTAACACCTAACTAGGCCTGCACGATTCTGAGAAAAATATGAATCACGATTTTTTAGCTTAGAATTGATATCACGATTTTTTCACGAGTGTAATCAGGGTTCGTACAGATTCTGTAAAATGAAATTCCAGGACTTTCAATGACTTTAAGCACTACTTTTTTGGATTTCAAGGACTTCAATGACCGATCCCTGAATTGTCACTGCATTTGTAATTTTTAAATGTATTTAAAACATAAATAAGAATAAATAATGGAATTACAAATAGGACAAATAAATACAAAAATAGAACAAAGAAAAGCTGCAAATTAAATAAACAGTGTTTTTAGAGTAGATCGGTATACATTTGAATAAAGTAATCAAATGTGAAAAAAATTGCATATTCATTACTGTATAAATTAAATATAGATGGATATTTTGTAAAGTTTAAAAGGGTAGACTATTTAGTCTAGAGCAGTGAGGAATTTCTTTGTCCTTTGATTAATATGAAAACAGCAGCAGTTTTATTAAACTCCTGCCCCTTTAAGACCGAACGCACGGACACCATTTGAACATGGCTAACTTACATTCACTTGAGATATAACCGACTTTGTTAACTATTAAACTTTGTTTACTATTAACGAAAACGACTTTATTTTTATATAATTTTGTGTAAATTCGTCCGTACAAGCGCAAGACGTGAAAGACAATTTAATTCAATATTCTTGGATGATCTTCATAGACAGCCTTCTTTTTTTTTCCCCATTCTACTTTCTGTTATGAGTGTTTCTTTGTCTGGACACACAAACACACTGTAGTAGCTATACACGCTTCAAAATAAAGGCCGATTTTTTTTTTTTTTTAAATCGAAGTCTTTCGACTTTTATAAAATTAAATCGTAAACAGGGTGAATCGAGATCGCGATTTTTAACGATTTATCAGTGCAGGCCTACACCTAACCATAACCTCACTGACAGTCTAATACAATATACTAATACTCTAATGAGAGTTAGTTGACACGTAGTTGAAAAGTGACTTATGATTAGTAGAACGCCTAAAAATAAAGTAACCAATGTGTTTAATCCAACCCAAGCCGATCTGTGAAAAGCTGTTAAACATGCGTCATTTTTCACAAGTTGTCAGAGCTCGTCTAAACTAGTGACAAGTGTGTGACCTGATGAATACGATCAGTACAAACATTTATTTTAATTATTTTTTTTCATTGTATTAACGTTTAAGAGAGAATTAATAATTTTTATTCAAAGTAGTAGCGCTGTCAATGCATTACCGTTTAAGATGAATTGAATATCAAATATTGTTACATGTATTTAAGGCATGTACTGCATGCGCATTAATATTAAACTATTTTTTAAAAGACTGGAATAAGAGCACCAATGCACACACAATCCTTATACCATTAATTTAAAAATGTAACAGATATGAAATGTATTCGGTAAAAGAAAAACGCTGTTAATGAGAAGACGAGCACTGCTGTAGGTTAGTTGGGGAAATATGCATTTATTATTCTGAATTGAAAGAAAATATATTTATAGGAGCATTTCAGCAGGTTCATGATAATTCATGCTAAAGCAGAGATCATGATTCATAGTTTTAATCAATTGACAAGTAATAATCTGAGTAATTGTCTATGTAGCACGCACTGAACGCCGTTACTGGAAACTCCAGAGTAGCAATAAGTAGAAAGCGCGAGTAGTTGTGCAAGTATTCCACTGAGTCACCTCAAGATAAAGCAAATAAGGTTGGGAATGCTGTTTCATGTTGACTTTAAAGGGCATTTTACATGACACGAGAAATTTTCCTTGCAATCTTGCCATCTCTTATGTGTACAGGCACCGCCATACATGTAAGCGATGTAAACCACGGAAGCGCAAGTGGCTGAAATGGTAATAATTAATGATGCCCAATTGTGCAAGTAAACGAAAAAAATCCTATTCTGACACGATTATACGCAAGTGAGAGCTAATAAAAAGATACTTATGAATTTTAGGTGTAATGGCAGTTATTTCTCCATAAATTAGTGGGTGTTCATTTGAGAAACGCAAAGATAATACAGCTATACAAAGGCAAAACAAAGTAAAAAAAATGGCTTTAAAGTTTATGTCAGAGTGGATCTTATGTTTACTGCTATATAAACGAAATTTTGAAAATATGGTAAAACTGCAGTTACTACATGCATAATTATAGGTAAATAAACCAAAACTCTATAGTAGTTAATATTACTCTGATTGTTATTTGGGTAAGTACAATGTAACCAAAAATACTTCTGTTTACTGAAAAAGCTATAATAAAATATAAATATTAGTTGAAACTTACGACAATATACTGAAATAAGTATGTAATGTTGTAGAACTGAAAATTATTAACTGGAAATAAATAACTAAAACGGAAAGTAAAATAGATTAAAACCTAAAGAGCAGTATTTAAAAACAACAAAACATAATAATAAAATGACAAAAGCATATGAACCAGTAACATGCAAACTAAAAGCCAATTCAAAATATGAATAAGACTCAAACTAAAACAACACTGCAGATTTCACAATTTTAAAAAAACTGTAATCTCGGTGTTAGGTTAACTAAATATTAAATATAATTTGACTAAATCTCAGCGGCTGTGGTTGTACACAACAAAGTGGCATGATTCCTGTGAGCCTGTTCTACCTCCTGCCCTGCTCTCCCATTGAAAGTGAACTCACGGTCACTGTGTACAGCACAAAAAGCCAATTATGACCAAATTCATCTTAAAAAAAAGTTATTTCAGTGGTTTTAAAACAGATTATAGCATTTATATGAGAAATGACCACTCATTTTTTCACTGCAATTTTGAGCTGGTATCTACAAAAAAAAGGGGTTGTGAGACAAAAAGAGATCTATTTATAGGCAAATAAGTTTAAATGACTGATAGTTACCTGTCCAGGTAGTAGGCATATAATTTTGCTATCTGTCAGCAGCGTCTTCTGTTCAGAGTGTCTCTTCGTGCATTAGCACGCTGAGTGTAATTTATTATACAAATGTTATCATATGATCTAAAATACAGGACGTTAAAAAAGCTCCCAAAGCATACATTTCTCTCCATCTGTTATCAACATGAATATTATTTAATATTACATGCACTTGTGATTATATCAGTGCTTTTCCTCTCAGTCTGGCATTTCGTTTCTTACTGTCTAAGCTGCATACTTACCACCGGCTAAAACTAGAAATGCCAGCTGTAAAACTACTGATGATGATGTGACCAGTTTAATTTAGGTCTACATGACATCAATGGACTAAAATTAGTTACCTCTTTGCTTCTGCTGTGGCTTCTTCTGTGCCTCTTGTCTCCTAAAAAGACAAAGAGATACAAATAAGTGATTGTTTGAAGGACACTGGAGAATTCAAATTACAAATTAAGAATTAAAAATGAAATGGTTTAATAGGGATGCACCGATATGACCATTTTGGCCGATACCGATAACCGATAATTCTTTATATTTGAAAGCCGATAACCAATATTTTGGCCGATAAATCTAAATCCAAATTTTTAGACAATTTTTGATTTTCCTCATTAAAAGCCTAGATACAAACACAATTAGGATGTTTTTATTTTAATGTTGTGTAGCCGATATGACAGACTGGCGCTGCACATTTTGCACTTTTTGAAAGTGATTTCAATTAAATTTCAAGCAATTTAAAAGCATTATGTTGAACAATGCACATCTAAAGTGCCTCAGCTGAAGGAAATAATACATTATTTATCGGCTTTTACATATCGGCTAAATGTTCTTGTTGGGCTGATAATGATAACATTAAAAATTATTATATATCGGCCGAATACCGATAATGTGGCCGATATATCGTGCATCCCTATAGTTTAACCATCACAATCATTTTTTTTCTTTCTGCAGACCCGTTTCCTATTGAAACAAAGTTGGGATAGACCATAAAACCAACCTTGTAAAAACAGGTTGGTGAAATTGAACTTTTTCATCATGCATCTGACGAAGAGGCCGCAGAATTTAATAAATGAGAAAATAATCTTTAGATGTTTGCATAGCAGTTTTTAGATGGACTCAAGGCTATCAGAAGCTGGGATTTGATTCTTGACAAGTTAAAAGAGACTATTTGAATCATAATTCATATTTTTGGGCACAATGCAGCCAGTGGAGTGTCCATGTAGTGCCCTAAAATGTCATTGGACACCCAAAAAGTTTACTTTATAACTGTCCATCTTTCAAGATTGAGGTAGGAGCTTCAGATAAGGCAATATATACCGGTGTATAAACTCCTTGGTTTAAATCCTTGAATGTAGTCAATGATAGACAGTGTAGATCAGTGACTGATGGGGAAAATAACAGCTAATTTACTACTTGTGTAGCACTGCATCACTATTATTATCTCAAATGCTACTAGACTATAATTATTAAAGGAGTAACTCACTTTAAAAAACAAAACTACTTTTGCTGTTAATTTACTCACCCCCATGTCATCCAAGATGTCCATGTCTTTCTTTCTTCAGTTGAACAGAAATTAAGGTTTTTGATGAAAACATTCCAGGATTTTCTCCATATAATGGACTTCATTGGGAACCAAAGGTTCAAGGTCCAAATGAGAGATTCACTGCAGCTTCAAAGGGCTTTAAACGACACCAGACGATGACATGACTCGAAAAAGATTTGTTCATTTTGATGAACGAGTTTGAACAGGAGGGTCACGGCGCTCATCACAGAACAGAGCAAGGTGAGCATTTGTGCTCATAAAACAAACTTTTTTATTAATTTTATAAATGAGCGATCGTTTCGCTAGATAAGACCCTTATTCATCGTCTGGTGTCGTTTAAAGCTGCACTAAAACTGTCATTTGGACCTTGAACCGTTTGGTTCCCATTGAAGTCCATAATATGAAGAAAATCCTGGAATGTTTTTATCAAAAACCTTTAAATCTTTTCGACTGAAGAAAGAAAGATGTGGACACCTTGGATCTTTGTTAGAAATAAAAAACAGCCTGAAAATGTCACTGCTAAATACCCATAAATATTTTGCCACGCCTCTAACTAGTAAAGATCGGGGCTTAAAGAAAATCCAGAGCTTCCCACTGGTATTTACGATTTTGTGGTGGCGTTCACGCGCATTCAACTCGTAACGATTTTGTTGACATGACTTGAACGCACCATGAATTCAACCTGAACTGTAAAACATAATTGTTGGTTCAACTTAAAAATGTTAAACCTAACAACTTAAAATGCGACCCGGGCCTGGACTGCACCAACATGTCATCATCAGTAAAGCTGGTTCACCTGATTTTCGCTTCCGCTCCACGGAGCGCGATCTGGACCGTGAACAATGCTTCGAGCTCCTGGATGTTTTGCAGGTTTCCAACCCGAACTCGGCGTCATTTGCCTGATAAATCACAAAACCAATATAAACATCGAGCCTTTCTGTTTTGTTTACAATGCAAAGAATACGAAAAGCATTCAAACACTCGATTATGAACATTCACACTGAGTGTTGTCGACTAGCTAACGTTACTAAACACCGTAAGTGGAATTATCCAGCTAACGTTAATCGCCGTATGTTTGTGTGCATTAACGTTACGTGCTTGATAGCAAATTCAAACTAAACTATATTACTTGTTGTCATCTCAAATACACTAAAATATAAAATAAACAACAACTGGTTTTCATTTTAGTTCACATCAATGTTTTGAGCCCTGCGAATAATTCTTTTCTATTTAGCTTAGAATCTGAAATCCGCCATTTTCCGAGTACAGAGTCGAGTGCAGCCCATCAATCGCTGTTTCATTGATTATGTGTTTCTGTCGAATACGACCTTGTTCAAACAATAATCAAACAAATGTACTTGCCGCCATGTTTACGAATAAAGAAAGGCTGTAGTTATCGGTAGAATTCGTAAAGATCTATCCGTCTATCATCCGTTTCTTTCGCGGTGGCACAACAATACCCGGATGTTTCTTTCTTCTTCGGCTATCCAGCAGCTGCAAAAACACAGCGCCCCTCCTGCGGCTGGACACTATAACTACAGGTTATAGTTTATGAATATTGATGACTTTAACCAGAGGAGAAAAAAGGCAAAGCTTTGCTTACATTTATAATTTCTTCATTAATAATTCTGGGGTGTCAAAACTTCAATTATGAATGAAGAAATTATAAATGTAAGCAGTTTCAAGTAATGCTTTTCAGCAGCAGTGTTTCAATGTGGTGAGATAAAAAAAAAACAACGTTAAAGGGTTAGTTCACCCAAAAATGAAAATTCTGTCAGTATTTACTCACCCTCATGTTGTTCCAAACCTCTTATTTGTTCTGCTGAACACAAAGGAAGATATTTGGAAGAACATTTTTGTTTGTTTGTTTGTTTTCTCTACCCTTGACATGTATGGTTATACTCTTGTATGTAAAATGTTTTGTTATTATTAAAATCCAATAAAAAAAAAAAAATATTCATTAACAAATGACTCTTATGAACTGACTCTTTAGCCCCTTTCACACAGAGATTCCGGAAAATACACGGATAATGTGACCCGGCAGTCTCGGGATTGTTTGATTTCTGTTCATTCACACTGCCAGTGATTTGCCGGGATCTGTGAGTGCGTTCACACACACAGCCCGTAAAATCCCGGGAAGACACATGACGTCAGGATGAGGCGTATAACGGACGCGTTGAAAACATGTACACGCGCATACCATTCCACAAAGCTGGTGAACGATCTCAGCTTCAGCGCGGATCATGAGGAGCTCCTGGTCTCTGCTTCGCTCTAGTTTGCAGGTATTTTTATTTATTTTTTATTTTTATTTTTTTTATTGAACAATAAGAACAAAACAAAAGATAGAATATGCATCTACAGTGGCATTGACAAATACAGGTAAATGAATATCAATAATCAAGCAAGGCACATATCACTTAAGGTAAAAAATAAATAAATAAATAAATAAATAAATAAATAAATAACATAAAGTGTCGATGTCAGGAAATATTTTTTTCAAGTAGCTTCACAGGATAAAAAAGATGAAGTACTTTGTAAGACACCTCCTTAACCTTAACCTACGTTGACAAATTCACCAGTTAATACATATTTTCCCTTAAATATCAAACTGATGTGTAATGATTAATCATAATGGAGTTTTTGTAGATGTGATTATAGGATAAGCCTAATACAACTATCAAATAAGTAAGAGTACTTGTGGAAATCTTGCGGCAAAGGGATTGCAACATTCTCCACGATGAAGGTCTTCCCCGGTTACACTCAGATCAAGAATATCCATTCAGAAGGGGAATCACCAATTCTGTCACCATGTGCATAAGTGCGCACAGCAATGATGCAAAGATATCACTGATATGTTGCAATAAGTGAAAGTAATGTCTGTTCACAGAAAGAAAGTGCATTACAATTCAATTTTAACAGATCTTTTTATAGATTATTGAAGAGTATTTTCATTTCAGTCATTCTACTTGAACATTTCACATTTGATTCAATGTGCTATTTGGTGTTGTAATTGTGAAATTTACAAAAAAAAGTCATTCTGAATTACTCTGAAGTCAATCTTCACCAATTTATTATTATTATTTTTTTTCCGTATAGGAAATTGTTTTAGAATGGCAAGTTTTTGAAAAAAGTGCAATGAAATTAATTCTGAACGTTCTTTAATATTGCAGTTACACATAAGTTTTTAATCTTCAAATAATTTTACTCAGACAGAGAGTAAAAACTAGTCATCTAGGAAAAACCAAAGCTTTGACTGACATTTGGGTGACATTTACATTCAACTATGATCAGTCTCATTACAACAGAGCTTCAAGTTTAGTGCTCTGACGGAAATGTAATCATTAAGATGTCTCGTCTGTGGATTTCACTTAGAAATTTCAGCATGATATCACTCTGTAGATATTGACAAATGGAAGAATTTTTGAAGCTATGAAAAAGTATGTTACCGAGTTACCATATGGAGCATCAAAATAATTGATTGAAAATTATCTGAATAAATTGCACTCTGATTCATGGACCAAACCAGAAATGTGTTCCTTTTAATAATTATCAGCATATCATTTCGCTTTATCATTAATACTTCTTAAAGTGACCATTCGAATTCACTAAATGAAACAAGTTTGGTTAACTCAAATATTATGAAATATAGTGGGTTAAGCAAAAAAAAACACTATTCTAACCCTATGTAGAAATTAAAAGTGTATTTTTATTTTTATTTTGGGGGGTTATACATTGTGGTGAAGAGCAGAGCCAGTAATTAGGTTGAGGATTGACCGAAACTCATTAAAAGACAATATATTGCTTTATTTTAAAAGTACGCAGTAATAGTCTCTTTGCTTATTACACTGCATGTGTGTGTGTTTGTGCTATTGCTAGCAATTAGCAAATTTGAGTTCTGATTTTAATGGTTTCATGCAATTTAATTAGGCTCTGTCAAATGATTAATCACATCCAAAATAAAAGTTTGTGTTTACATTATGTATGTGGGTGCACTGTGTATAATTATTTTGTATATATATATATAAATACACATGCATGTATATTTAAGGAAAAATATTATTTATATATAAAATATTTATATTTATATCTAATATAAATTATATATAAATCTATATACAGTATATACATGAAAATATTTCTTAAATATAGACAAGCATGTGTGTATTTATATATGTAAAAGAATTATACACAGTGCACCCACATATATTATGTAAACAAAAACTTTTATTTTGGATTTTATTTTATATCCTAATTATATTTATAGATTAATTAAATATTCTCTTTATGTTGACTCAGATGAAAAAAATCCATTCACAGTACTCTTATGTTTTTAAACTTAAATTGTTTAAGGCAATCGGTTTCCTTAAATGTTTGATTTATCTTAACTCGTCGGGTTTTACAACAATGTTTCCCTTTACATTTATTCAATACTGTGAGTCTTATTATTTCACACAACTTCAAGTAGTTGTTTCTCAAAAATTTGGACAGTTATGGAGGCAATCACAGAACAGGGTTATTATCGTTAGCTATAAAAAAATCACTTGAAATAAAATGAAGTAAATGAAACTAATTGAACAAAACTATACAGACATGTGGTGTGAGTGAGTGGAGGCGGGGCTCGTTTGCATTTTCATGGCAATGAATTTGGTGATTAAAGATGTGTTTTAAGGGATAAAAATATTGACTATGTAAAAAATTATATATATTAAATCCTTGCATTAATATATTTAGCAAGTAAGTGAAGGTGGACTGGACAACCATCCCAGGTCTCATACATTTTGATGATTACTCCAGCTTAAAGAGATACTCCGCCGTTTTTTTTTTTTTTTTTTCATATTAAACTATGTTAGTCCTTATTAAACGCAGTTACACTACGTGAACTAACTCTGAGGCCACAGAGAATTTAGGAAAAGAATAGTTGAATAAAGTCGTTATTTTTGTTTGTTTGTTGCGATAAACTTAAGATTGAGCTACTGGTAGTCACTCAGACTATTTTAACAATGTCTTTAATAACTTTTCTGGGCCGGCAAGTTTTAATAACTTAGAAGCCTAAGGATTTCGGATTTAATCAATATATATCTTAATTCGTGTCCGAAGATGAACGAAAGTCTTACAGGGTTGGAACAACATGAGGGAAAGCAATGTTCATTTTTGGGTGAACTATCCCTTTAAGAACTATTATGACCAACTAGCAGTTAGTTAGGGGCTGGGGCGATATGGCTGAAAACTTTATCACGACATCAGTGTTTCATATTGGTCGATATCGATAATTATTGAATTTTTAATGACCCATTTAAAATAAGGACCAGGAGAAAAAACTATTACAATTAAACATTTTTATTTTGAACTTAACCTTCCTCTGATTATAATCCCAAGACAGAAATGTCAACACAACCATGGAAAACTCAAATAATTAAAAAACGAGGCTGAATCTCAGCTTCTTATTCGCAGCTTATTATTGGTGGAACGGATAGTGTCAATAAGAAGCTGCAAATAAGAAGCTGGATTCAGCCTTGTAATGTACACAGAAGTCACGGTTCGGTATATTTTGGTACAATGAAGTGGAAAGCAAAACAGAAATAGAAGGCATTTTTATAAATGTCTTAAGCCTTGTATTTTTTTAAATAAGTTTTATTAATAAAGACATAACCGGTTTATATAGTGCACTGATAATAGTTTTATGTAATTAGTTTATTAAATTAATAAAAAGACCTTAAGATATGTTTTGTAATTGTACCTGAATTAATTTAAAACTAATTAGCTGTATTTCAGACCAATATATTTGTTTTCCTTAATTTGAATTAACCAGTTATTCTAATCAGAATTATAGATTACTGTATAAAAAAATACTACCAACACATTTTATTCTCTTTTTTAATGTGTAACTTCAAAATAAACAGATTAGTGCTCTGTTTTGAGGACAAGAAATGAAAACCTATGCGGTTTGATGATGACTGTCAGAGACTATTTTTGTGACTGTCCAAAAGATGGAACACAGGCTGTTTTAAAAAGAGGTTGGATATAATTTTCTTTTAAAATAGTCGCTGCGTCAGAATCACCCATTACTCACTATATAGTGGACTATATAGTGAGCTGGCCATTTTGTAGTGCTGTCCGAATGTATAGTGATGATTATTATACCCTATATAGTCCACTCAATGTATCCCAGAATGCATTTTGAAAAGTAGTGTACAACCAATAAGGTCACTAACCTAAGCCCTACATACCATCATGCATTGGCTGATTCGTAAAAATAAGTTATAATCATGTGTGGAGTAGCGCATTATAACAAAAATGGCCAAAAATCACTTTTAGTTTTTAAATTTTGGAGAAATAAGCTGCAGTCTAATGTATTTATTTTTAAAAATCTATTTAGCCCAGAGCCGACTCGGTACCAGCTGACAGATGATGTAATCAACGGACACGATGAGACGATCGAGTAGTGTACGAAAGTGGCTTCTATTATGCTGGTGAGCTCACTATATAGTGCTCTGCTTTCTAATCCCAACATAGGGGTAGGGAGTAGTGCTTTGAGTGGAGATTTGGACACAGCAAGTGTGTGTGTGCGACAGTTGTAGGTCACAGTTTGACAAGAAGTAGCCTACAGTGTGACAAAAGCACAATGTTGTGTTTTATCGAGTATAGGCCTGCACAACCTATAAGTAAACACTTTGCAGACTGAATGATGTCCTGTATTAACAAAATGACAGCGTGTGTTTTTATGTCTCCACTGTTTGATGGCATGTTCGCGTCACATGTCTCTCTATCTCTCTACACACAAAGTTAGATCGCGCACGTGCTGCTTATTCTCTCTCTAAGCACACACACACACACATACTCCAGCCGACTCCAGCATTACAATCTTGACATCGCATCCTGTTCATTATGCTGTGTTCACATCAAACGCGAATAGAGCGAATTATCCAATAATGTCTCACAATTCTAGCCTGCACGGCATGCAGATGAAGGGCACTCATTTTCTGTTTATCAATCGCCGGTTACTGAAGAGGAATCCAGCAGCACGAGTGACGAGACATCGAAATGGCGCAATCAAACTGACACCGTTACATGATTGCCTGTTAGCGCGTCACTCCCCATGTCGCATAGGTTACCAGAGAGTGCAACCACACTTGCTTCGCAACCTGTGATTTCTTCCGTCGAAGAAAAAAATATTGAACGTTATATTCGAACACATTTTTTATTGATATCGATCACGTGTCTATCGCGATACATATCGTTATCGTTTTATCGCCCAGCCCTGTCAAATTAAACCAATCTGACGTTTTTGTTACTGACTTTAAAAATGATTAATAGTAAAAAAAAATTATTAAAAAATTGGATGGCCTACTTGTAAGACTGAGTTTTAGCAGTTTATGCAAATTGCCTCTGAGGTAAGTGAGGTAAGTAAATATTTCAAGCTGGAACAGGCAAGCCGTTCAAATCAGGAAAGTCTGCAAGATATTGTCAGAAATATGCAGTCCAGTTAGGTTTGGGAAGATAATTCCATGCACCAGCAAGGAACAGTGGACTAAAGTGTTTTGGAAAGTGACTTTTTGGTATGTGGTGGAATAATGGCACTGAAAGGTGCGCTCACACACCGCTCGCAGGCTTCTGGAGATGTAGACTCGTGGTGAAGAGCACATGGCTGTTCTTTTCTCAGGTAAACATTTTTGGATGTTGTACATTGTAACAAGTATGTAAGGTCGAGTCTACACTGTAAAAATATATAGTTGGTTTAATTTAAAAAAAATGAAGTAACCTGGTTGTCTTAAAATTAAGTTGATTGAACTAGAGAAAGTGAGTTAATACAACGAGAGATTGATTTAATCATCAGAAACTTAAAACAATAAGTTATCTGAAGTAAATAAATTATTTAAGTTGACTTGACAAAAGAAAAAATGTTGTGATAACAACAGTGTAGTTCTGGTGGAAGAGTGACCTCTGACCCGACGCATGACGTATCTGATGAACGTCCAATTTTTTTAAGAGAAATGTTGAGTTTGTTGCTCAGCCTTATTTGTTTGAACCACGAGAGGTGTTTACCGTCATCTAAGCTTTACTTTCTGCATCCTAGATCATGCGTCAGGTCAGAGGTCACTCTTCCGCCGGAACTACTTGCGTATGGTCGTCACCGGAAGCCGGTCAGTTATAAATGGATATTTTCCCTAAGAAAAATGCATCGTTTCTCTTCAGAAAGCCCATAAGCCTCTTCCATAAGCTTGGAAGAGCCATGATAGTTTTTAATATAACTCTGATTGTATTTGACTGAAAAATACACCTAGGATGTCTTGAGGGCGAATATATGAAGAGATATAAGCGCAAACTAATTTTTTTTTTGGTTTGGGGGGAAAAGTGAATCAACACTGCATCAGACTTGTAAAATCCCTAATTAGTAAATTGAGAAATCTGATAAGCCACTTGACAGCATAAATATGGCTAAACATCCATACACACATCAACAAAGAGTCTCAACATGGCTTACAGAAAAGAGCTTGGAAACTGGTAAGTCAAATTTTACATTTCTTTCAAATTTAGTAGAAAGTGTTTTTTCGACATCCTCTCTCTCTCAGGGTTACCGTTTGTAACTTTAACAGAATAAAACAGCAGTATATTATCAATATTCCAGATCAAATCCCTCACCAATGTCTACGTTTTCAGCTGTTTTTGGTTACACTTTATTTTAAGTGAGTGTAATAAGTAATATTAATTAACAACATACTTACTATAAGGTTAGGGTAGAATTAGGGTTTGGTTTAGTTGCATGTCATTTTGCATATTACTATGGTAACTTTTAGTGATGCCCTGTTTTTTTAATTGTTTTATTTGAATGTTATTTGTAGGTGTACTCCTGCTACTGTCTTTACTACAATTCACGCAATCTGCATCGAATTGTCGTTGGTAAAGTGGACGAGTCTATTGCCGTTGAAAATATGGAGAAGTTGGGTAAAGGTGCGCTGACGATTCTGGTGGGTTTTTAAAAAACTTTTTTTTTTTTTTACTGGTTGAGCAATCATCTACTTTTGGGTTGATAAGGAAATGATCTAGGGCAAAGATAAGAAACATTGCTGGCCATAAACCAGGAAATGAAATTGGCTTCTGACAGTTTAAGTCATTTGAAAACTAAAAAGTGACTGCTTTTTCTGCCCCTCAAGATGAAAAGAGCTTCATTGGTCCTGAGGAATCACACAGGGTCCCACTCGGTTGGAGTCATTTCGAAGCCGAAGGAGCATGAACGCCTCAACTGCACTCTCCTCTCTGCATTCAGCTCTTACTTGCGGAACGCATCTAGTCACCTCATAGACGAGGAGCTGAGCAGCAAGCTGCACGAATTTAAGAGAGCGTGTTGAGGGCCGAAAAAATGAAAGTTGCAGCGGATCATCATTCGAAAATAACTTAAAGGAAATCTTTCTTAACCATAAGAATCCTTACAGGAATTTAGCAACGGTGAGAAGCATACTTGTGCTTTACCTACAATGGATCGTCAAACCAATGGAGTAGCGGTCTTTGCTGGTTATTTGTGGAAATTATTTATCTTTGTTTTATTTATTGTGTTTTATTTATTCAGACATGAGTGCTTTGTACCGCTTTTGCATCTTCACTTTTTCTGCATGTCGAGGAAAAAGTCATGTCATGTTTTAGATCTGTTGCTTGTTTTCAAGCATTCCCATTTTTGTATAGCCTACTCTCTCAGGCAATGTTCTGTGAGAAAGCACAACAAAATAAAAAAATCTTAACTTTATGTAACCTACTCGAAACATTTTTGCACTTGAAAATATTGCTTAAACTTTAATGTTGTGAAATCAATGAACTATATCTTATGAATTAAGTAAATGTAAGTAAAATAAGATTAGGAGTAGATCTGAATAATTTAGGTACCATGAAAATTTTCAGTAGCCTAATGTGAGCTTATTTTATTTGAAGCCGCTAAATTTAGCTAGCAATAAATGTGCTAGCATTTACCTACTGGCCCCCTAAATATACCCACTCAGAAAAACTTTCTGCATTTTTTGAATTGAGAAAAAAAAACACTGTTTAGTATGTGTTTAAGCCATTTGGTTTACCGAGGACACTTGTCATATACACATTTATGTCCTCATTAAGCATACACACACATTTGGGTTTTTATGTTTTATGGGGACTTTCCATATGCATAATGTTTACTGACAAAGCTATTCTGTCCCCTACACCCTAACTCAGACATTTACATGTTCAACATAATAATTTCTATGATTTAAAAGTTGTTTTCCTCATGGTAATCAAACAAATTTCCCCACAAGGACAAGGCTTTTAGTCATCTCGTCCTAACGCAAAATGCTGGCCTAATAATCTCTTGGCCCATCACTCTTCTCCACAACGGTAAAACCCATCACAAAATAACACCACATACGACTCGTCAAAGCATGATGGAAAATAATAATAATCAGATTTCCCACTCTTTGGGCCAGATTGCTAATTGTGTCCAACTTACACTGTTTCTTAAAATTTGTTGTCAAAGATGTAGAATATTTGCAGATGGAATGAGAAATATTTATTGTAGTTTATTGTAATAATGGTTAGCTTCTTCAAAATATTCAGTATGATTTCTCCATTTCAAATATTTTGACTGAAATGTAACAACAAATTAATAGGCTATTAATTGCACATCTTAAAATATATAATTTCTTTGTCTTTTCATTAAAAAATATGGTGAGTGAACAGACTTTTCTCTCTTCAAGTCTTTATTTTAAAACATACTTTCCCTGAAAGTTCGAGTTAGCTTTGCAAAAGCGTGACACTACAAGGCTGTGAAAGTGAGTTCACCTGTTTAGTGTGACGATGTTTAATGTCCCGACAACCTCTGGGGTGAGGATAAGCCATAGACAGTAAAAGGATAAACCCATTTAGATCGACACTTGTTAGCAATAACCGCCTATTTCAACACAAGTAACAGCTTGTTAAAAAGAAATCACGGATAGGGTAGGCTACTGGTCTGTTTTATGTCGGTAGAATATAAAAATATATTAAGCTTGTGTTTACCACTGATCTTATTTCAGGCTTTCGAACTAAAACCCATTAACTTCAACACCATGGAAGAAACAGGAAGAGCTAAAATGCTAATTCGCGCGATCCATAAAGAACATTGGATACAATGTACAAATTTTGTCGCTTTTCTATGAAATAAAAATGAACAAGGCAAAGTATGGTTATTTTGGCATGTTTTCCATTCCTTTTTGTTAAATAAGGAAACGTACATATTTTATATATATTTTAACACGTATGTCTAAAGAGAATGCATGATTTTTTTAATCTAGACGCACCTAGCGGCAGCAAAAATTATTTTGCTTGCAAAGTGTGGTCTAGCAACTCTCCATATCCCAGTCCCTCCAGTCTCCAGTCCTGCCTCCGCTTCCGGTTCATCGGACCTTATTTCGGAAAAACAATGCATGGTAGTCAATGGCGAGAGATTAACTTATCTTTTATTCCGTCTGAACTGTGTCCTGGATTACACATATGATGTTTGTCAATTTAAAAGATAATTATGAAAGCCAAGAAAGTCGACAGTTCGTCATAAAACAGAAGAGTAACTTTTAGTTTTATGTGAAAAACCCTAAATGAACTACATTTCCCAGGAGGCGAAACAACGAGCGAGATCAGCTGCTGTGTGTGTGTGCAGTCTGGAATTACACACTCATGACGGTAACGTTACGATTATAACGGAAGACTATAGAAACAATGACATAGCCTCAGTAAAGTTCGCTTCATTCATTGAGAGAAAATGTGCGCCTTTGGGGTTTGTAGTCTTTGTAATTACGTATTTTCACAGTCTTATATCTCAACAGTTTTACATCAAACTGCGACTTTCTTGACTTTAAAATGTATCTTTTAAATTGACAAACATCATATGTGTAATTCAGGGATCAATTTAAACGAAATCAAAATATTTGTTATCTCTCGCCATTGACTACCATACAATATTTTTCCGAAATAAGGTCCCATGGTGGTCGACCGGAAGGGAGGGACTTAGGCTCTCTATAGACGGTTTTAGCTGGAAAGGCCTAACTCTGGCCGGGCCAATCACATCGTGTATAGAGTTGGCGGGCGGGCTAAACATAACGACGACAGAGTTGAGATCGGTAAGAGCAAGCCTGGACATACTCGGTTTTAGTCGTTCATCCTCGCGCTGTTACAAAAAGCTGTGGCAAAACGATGCCGCAGTTCGTGCTGTGGCGTCGAGGATAAAGGATTTACTCCGTGTCAGCGCGTGCTCTGATCGGAGAATGAGGAGGTGACGTCACGCGTTTAACTCCGCGGTGCATTGTGGGAAGGATCCGCCATTTTGGGAGGACACGCTATCCGTTGTCATGGTTACTTCGACCGTGAGACTGAGAGAAATAGCGTCAGAGAAGGAGTGCAGCTTGATATTTATTTGCATTTTTGCGATAAGGCACACTTTCTTGGGAATAAATGCAGCAAAAGGAAAGGGTCTCTATCGGGAGAGACTACATAACAACACTAAGCAGCGTTATTTAGAGAAACTACTTGACATCAACATACAGTGTGGACCCATACGACCTCCTACAGAATGGACGAAAGACCCGAAGCACTACCACCTTTCACACACCCTGAAATAATCAAGCACCTGGTTTATGGTAAGTGCTTAACGTTACTGCTACACAATGCAAGAGTTCAGAAGATTTAAGTCATTAACTTTAGAAGCTTATGAACAATTCTGCTGTGGCTTGGTGCAAGAGAAACCCCCAAACCTGTAACGTTAAACTGCGAGAATTCAGTCAAACTCGATATTTCAGGCTTCATTCATATGTGGAAATAAATCAGATACGTGCATTTGCACCTGCCATGCAACGTCAAGCGGACAGATAGGACATTACCCTGTCAATGCGAATCGTACGTCATTAAAAAGGTGTCTTTTTAAAACATTTCGCGGTACAGATAGGCTATATCTATAACAAATTAAACAACTCTAGTTGAATAACAGAGTATTCATTTCGTTTGTTTGTGTTAAATAAAAGGCGAACTGTGCTGAAATGTATTGCTTTTGAAATCATGCGTTGCTCACTGTTGATGCCGTCAGTTTATCCACAAGCAGTTTCTCTAAATTAAGCTGGCTAGCATTGTTATAACCGCAATACATCGGAAATCGCCAAGCCAAGGCCGGATCCCAAAAGTCCATATGCCCCATGTTAAAATGTCAATTTTTACAGTATAAATTCATGCTTTTACAGTTTGGTCCCATGTACTTTTATTGTATTTTTGGATAGGTTCCAAGTGCCTGAAAACTGTGAGTGGGTGAATTTTTGTCTAACTTGTTAGTTTAGATAATATTTAGATAAAATGTATGACAAATAAGGGCGATTAACTTTGATTGACAGCTGATAACGGGCTGCGCCGAGTGGAATTTGACGTCTAGGCCATGATCTGACACACCACATCATACCACCTGTGTATCCTTTCTGAATATTTGTATATTGTATTTCCCAAGATTTTCCAGTATGGCGCCACCCATACCTCAAACAGCCTCAAACCCGTTCTTCAGAAAGTCTATGGGTGATGTCACAGACGCTTTGTCCATATTTTTTACAGTCTATGGAAATAATATGAAACTCGGTACTCATATAGATCTCATTGGGGCGAACAACTTTCATGCTCTAAGTTTTACGCCAGGCCAACAGGAGGAATTTAAAGTACTTCTCCTAGAGAATTGCTCCAAAGTCTACGACGTCAAGACATTGAGGATGAAACATTGCCAGGGGATTTTTGATATCTCGAACGGTTTGGCCATGGCGAGGAAATGAAATGATGGCAAGAGACGTGAAACAGGAAGTGTATTATAACGTCTTTACTAGAGCCAGACCGATATATCGGCAGACCGATATTATTCGGCCGATATTAGGCATTTTCCAAACTATTCGGTATCGGCAGTTATAATGGCCGATAAATGAATATTTCAGAAATAAAAAAATAAAAACGGACAAAACACGCTTGAACCATGTCATGAGTGTTGGAGTTGTATAGTTTGTCCACCAGAGGGCACTCTACACTGTCCCTGTTGGCAACACTCGTTGAGTTGGTCACGAGACATATATTGCTTGAATAACAATTAAAAGAACACCCCCATCAGTTCTCTTACCTAAAATAAGCATGACAAAATTTGTGACTATCATGTCCAGTTTTGCTGCTGTTAAATAAGCCGAGAGTGAAGCAGAATTAGTTAGTAATATTTACGTAACGTCTGTTATAGTGTAGTTGGCTGTCCTTTTTAACTTTTGACAATGTGACTTAAGTATTTCTTTATTAGTACGTGACCGTTATAAGCAAAGAGACGTGTCATCTCTCCTTGGCCTGTTATATTGAAAATGGATGTTTTACACTTTGCAGTATGACGTCATCCATTGCTTAATTATGGCTCATCATACTCTAGACTAGCTAACCACAAAGCTAGCTAATGCCGCTATCATCAGTCTGTTCTGTTGTTGTGACAATAAAATAAAATATTTATTTTTAAAATGCGCTGATCATATTATTTTAGTTAAACTCAAATAACTACAAATAACTAATGTTAGGGATATCTGTTAATGTTTTGTTGCGCGTTTCAAAAAAAAAAAAGAATAATTTCGACCGATATATCGGCATATTCGGATTTTAAAACCAAAAAATATTTGTATCGGTATCGGCCTTCAAAATCTTTTATCGGTCGGGCTCTAGTCTTTACACATAAACTGATCTTGGTGAAACTTTAGCAGTGTGTTAGTTGTAAGAGGCCAATCACATGGATGTGACTATTGTGAGTCAAAGTTATAGCGCCACCAACTGATGCTTTGAAATCACCCTTTTATTTTTACCTGATTTGCAGATGTAGACCTGTGAAAAGTATTATTGATATCTTAGATACTGTTGCCGTGGCAACGCATTAAACTTTAATATTCTTGTTTGATGTTTTTGAGACTCTTAACATGCTTGAAATGGGCTTTATGCCCAGCTTAACTACTTCCTGAACGTCAGCCAGCTCCTTGTTTCCTGTCTGCCATTATTGGCCAAATTGATGAATTCAGGTGTGCCTGACCTCGGTAGTCATGGCAACAATAATCAGACACACCTGTATTCACACACTTTTAATTGGTGTTTAGGGGAAAAAAAGCTACATATTGTACCCTTGTAGGTGCGGAGCGATGACTTTTTCAATCACCATCAAATCCAGCCTGACTGCTCTGAATAAAAATCATTATTGTAAGCCTATGAAGGCTTGAGGTAAGGCAGGAACATTTTACGTATTCATTCAAAAACAAAAAGGGGAGCTCCTCCATCAGCGTGTTTGTCAAAAATTTTAAAACATAAGGTTCAGATTGAAAAATAAATGTGAATTTATTTATTATTAAGTTAGACTCAGTCTAACTCTGAACAACTGTTTGTATGACTAAGTTACTTGTAGCTTGACCTGCTTTGCTAAGATTAGTGCACTTCCCAAACAAATGACATTATTTTGTCAATTGCCTTGCATATAAATGAATGCAAAATTCATATATTTTTATTGGGAACAGTCCACAGTTAATTTTTTTTTTTCACCAAGTATTTGCAGAAACAACATGTTGAGCAAATCAGCATTCAGAACATATAGTGAAAAAAAAGTTCATAGATTGCATTTTAGGCCGTTTAATATGAACTGCTGAAATCAGGTGTCTGACATTAAGACGTCCTCCTCAAAAGAAAAAAACAAACACTAATCAGCCTATCGAAAGTCCTTTAAATATTAAGAAAACAACAAACGCACCTCACACTTGCATGAATATAAATATTTGTCATTTTCGGCAGATAGTTTTACAGGCCCATGCATCTGTCCAAGTCGCAATCCTGGTATTTGTTCAATGGTGTAGCGTTTTTTTGGGTGAACAGAGGTTAAATTTATAAAAGGACACTAAATAATCAGAATAACAGCATCAAATACAGAAAACACCCAAACATATGAAAAAAACCCCCAAAAAAACGCACCCTGAGTCTCAAGGCAACAGCTCTAGTAAAACTCTGCAGTCGGAGACATGCCAGCTGTATGGCTATCAGAGATGATGAACGTAAACAAGAGAGATTGACTTTGGTTTGTCATTTTAAAATAAAATCGCTTATGCTAAAAAAGAAAAGAATTGCAGTGGTCATTTGCATCTTCCTGTACATAAGAGAAGCAAACAATCTGACCACGTACGTAGAGTTCTCTATTTTGTCCACTTCTACGAACACATTTTAAAGTAGACAATCAAGCAGTTTCCACCATTTTTGAGTGGAGTTTTTTGTAACAACAAAGCAAAGATCTCACCACAGGCACGAGGCTCCTGAAGACTGATGTGCCTGGATAAAAAAAAATCTTAAAAATCACATTTTAAATGTCAGAGGGTTAAAACTGAGGATCATGAGGAATGTTTTTTTGGGTTGAGAACAGCTTTTTTGGCTTCCTCGGATAACAGTTTGGGTCGGTCAAGATGGAGGTGGTGGTACAGAGCTGTCGTAATGTCTCGAGTACCACTGTAGGATACAGAAAACAACACAAAGAGAGAAAATGGTGAACATAATACACAGATATCAAAATGAAGAAACAGTAAACACAGAATAGAAAGCGCAAGGTTAATTTCATAAGCTCGAATTCATAAGTTTATTAATATATACTAACATTAGATATTTCTATCATTGTTTCACAACCTATAGGCAGTTCCTAGTCTTGGTTTTGTTTTTGGACTACTAGAATAGGTTTTTAAGCTTGAATGTTCAAAAAACACATTATTTTCCCCATATTCGACATTGTTGCAGCTCCTCTCTTCTCAGTCCGTCAGTAACATCTGTATGAAGTTACCGTGTCATTTACAGGACATTCGCTTGGAAGCAAGTTCAGTACAAACCAAAACAAAAACAATGGAGAAGGATATGCTTCTTTGTATCGCTCTTTACTTGGGCTGCACAATTTAGGGAAGAAAAAATAAATTAAACTGCAAATTTAGGATAAAATTGCGATTTAAAATGCCATTTTCAAAAATAAACAAATATTGAAGTCTAATGCACATGGCACACAAAATGGAAAACACTGATTGGTTGAATCCTCACGGATTTCCGGGGAGATAGCGTGTCACGATTCTTTAACCCTTGTGCATCAATTAAAAAAAGTTTTAAATTTAAAGATATTCATATTTATATAAAATATATATTTTCAAAACCTGGGCGACTCTAAAACTGCAAAAAAAAATCAAAGCCACAAATCTGAATAAGTTGTGTTTCAAATTTTAGGTTGATATCTCAAAAAATGAGCTTTCAAGTGAGATTTTGTTTGGGCGCAGTACCACACTTTTTCACTAGGGCACAACCAGACTCCATTACTGCCCATATAAGGGCGCCTCCATTTCCATATGAAATAAAAATTATTATAATTATAAAATAATTGAATGGAGGCTATCTTTTGAACTCTTGGCATGAAAACAAACAGGTTTCTACCCTTCTTTCATGATTTTTCATGTTCATCACAATTTCAAAATAAAGGTCTAAACACGCCTTAGAGTATGAAAATATTATTGTTGCAAATTGATAAATTACGGCTCCTCTGTAATATATTTTGAAAATCAATCACCAAATATGAAAACTAGAGATTCTAAGCTTTCAAATGATATATAGTTTGTCAAGATTAGTTTAGGTTTAGTATAGGATAATACTGTTTAAAAATGTAATGGCACCTCGATGACACTTAGAGACCTTTAAGATGTAAATTTTAAGGCCTTAAATTTAAAGTTCAGAATTTTAGGCTTTTTAAGACCCTGTGGAAACCCTGCTACTACTGTCCAGCCTAAGAAAAGTTGCTGACATTTCAATAAAGTGGAACAGTGATCTTTCTAGGTCGGAGGACAGGAAGGGCACAATAACGATCCAGCCACTGCATGGTGGATTCACATAGCTCTGTGTTGTTGGTGGTAGACACCATCCCATTGAAGGACTCAAACAGAGGTTGAATAATGATGCTAAACTGAGAGAGATATTAAAGAAAATGAGAGTCCAATCCAGTACAAACATTTTTTGCGCATTTTCCATTACCAGTACCAGCTCCGTTTTCCATTGCAGACAGTACCGCCACAAATAGTACCCAAGTCAGTCTAGCCACTGTCTATAGTCATTAGGGATGGGCATTTTTCTAAAATATAGCATTCGAATATTCGGGCTCATAAAAATCAAATATTTGAATATTCGTTTATTTAAATTATGTTTAA
Organism: Hybognathus amarus; assembly: GCA_030378365.1. Classification (NCBI taxonomy): domain Eukaryota; kingdom Metazoa; phylum Chordata; class Actinopteri; order Cypriniformes; family Leuciscidae; genus Hybognathus; species Hybognathus amarus. Next base: position 560,633 of record JAQIUQ010006139.1, read on the forward strand.
CGAAAAAGACTTATTTTTAATTTTTTTTTGTTTTGTTTTTCACGTTTTTGTCACCATTTTCTGGACAAGCTTACAATTAGGCAATACACAACAAGCTTACAATAGTAATTAAAGTTTTCTTTTAGTTGAAAACATTAAACAGTAGGCCTATGAGTAAACAAAAATATATATATAAAAAAGCATTATCAAAAGCACGCTCGAAGCAGCGCGAGCGAAAAAAAAACAAGACAACATTAACGTACGTCACACCGCTGCTGGCAGAGCGGCAAAATTCGCTCTTGCCGCTCTGTCAACGACGCCGTGGAAGATTACTGTGGATGCTCTGATATAGTAGATTGAATGCGTGACTTTTTTAAAACGGTATTTAAAGGGGCCACAAAGCAAACAAGCATGTCGGCGTTATTTTGCAGAAAATTGATCGATGGAAATGACTTTAAAATTATAGTGGCATGTTTGCTAATGAAATAAACAAATGAAAAGCCATGTGTGTGTGGTGTGGCTTTTGTGTTCATGGTTAAGTGCAAAGTTTACAGACTGCGTTCTCTGGAATTCTCTCAAACGGAACACTTCTACATTGCGAATCATTGCCGCTAGTTCGCCGCGACTGCGCCATTGCTCATCACCATAAAATTGAATTAATTTCAACTTTCCTCGCCGCTCTACACCGTCACAGGCTCGCTGCCGCCCTCGCCGAGCTCGCCGGCGGCTCTCATTGAAAATGATTGACTTCCGCCACTATCGCTCTCGCCGACGGCGGCGTGATCTGAACGGTTAGTGATCAAATACAGACAACTTGTTAACACACTCCACAGCACCATCCAGTGCATTTAATTATAACTGCAAGTTAGCTTCTTAGATATTTATCATGGACTACTGATTACAGTTAGTATAGCTAATTTTCGAATGAATAGTATTATATTTTGAATAATATTACATGTAAATATTCGAATATTTGTGCACATCCCTAATAGTCATAGCGACGCATCATAGTCGTTTGACCACGGCTTATTGTTCCGAGTTGCCATAATAATAGTAGTAAGTTTAGTAACTATCTCTGGCCAAACTATTTAAAAATTAGTGGTTATTCTAGATACTCCATCTGGCGCAGTGAATGGTGACGATTCTCTCTGACCAATCAGCAGTCGGCATTGTTTTCATCGTCACATTTAGTTCGCTCAGCCATACGCCCAAAAAAGTACCCGAAAGCAGGTACAGGTACAACTTTTACACAGTGGGAAACCAAACAAAGCCGAGTCGAGTCGAGCTGGTACTGTGTAGTGGAAAAGCGCCATTTGTCTTTTCAAGCTTAAGGATACGATCCAAAATTTCCAGTTCTGAAGAGTTCTGTTCTTCACATAGTCCTCAAACTTCTCCCTCATGTGGTCAAAGCGATGCGTGTGACGGGAACCCCTGTCTTCGGGGAGCTGTTCCTGGCACAAGCTGCAATAAATAATGGGCATCTTGACTTTTACAGAGAATAAGCAGGTCTACATGCACACATATCGTCACATTGAAATAGCCCGGCAGATTTTCCAAATGCAATACTTACAATTATTTAGCACTTACCTTATAGATGTATTGAGCTCCTCAATCTCCTCTCGTAGTCTCTTGGTCTCTTCCTGCATCTGTTGTCTCTCTAGTTGTAGTTTGCCAATGTAATCAACTGTCTTCTGAAGTGTTGCAGCATTACTGATCTGAAAACCCAGATATGAGTGACAAAAAATAAAGTTACATCACAAGCATGTTCTGCTGTTTAAGGGCCAAAATTAAACAGTAATTAGTTTGAGGAAATATGATGCTTTTAATGTTTTCTTTTTCCTTTAGTGTGCATTTGTGCATGTATAAGATCTGCAAAGTTAGCAAGCTCAAAGTGTTAAACATATTTATAAAACGCCGTTGATGGAAGTGCAAGATTACTACCGGACTTGTTATGTCACAATGGTCATGTACAAAGTGTAAAGTTTCATTGTGTTCAGCAATTTTAACTAAAGCACAGTCTGCGGTGGCGTACGTGTATTATAAGCGTTTTTGGGGTTGTGGTTTAAGCTTGGCTTGTATTTTAAAGGAGTAGTTCACTTTTAAAAAAACTTTTGCTGATCATTTACTCACCCCATGTCATCCAAGATGTCCATGTCATTCTTTCTTCAGTCGAAAAGAAATGAAGGTTTTTGATGAAAACATTCCAGGATTTTTCTCCATATAATGGACTTCAATGGGAACCAAACGGTTTAAGGTCCAAAAGACAGTTTCAGTGCAAACTGTTCAAAGGGCTTTAAATGATTCCAGACGATGAATAAGGGTCTTATCTAGCAAAACGAATCGTTAATTTAAAAAATAAATAACAAAGTTTATGTTTTATAAGCACAAATGCTCGCCTTGCTCTGTATGCGTGTCGTGGCTCTCCTATCAAAATGAATGAATCTTTTTGAGTCATTTGGTTAATTCAACGAATGAAATGAACGAATTGACTCGAAAAAAGGTTTGTTCATTTTGATGAATTATATGGAGAAAATCCTGGAATGTTTTCATCAAAAACCTTAATTTCTTTGCAACGAAGAAGAAAGACATGGACATCTTGGATGACATGAGGTGAGTAAATAATCAGCAAAAGTTTTTTTTTAAAGTGAACTACTCCTTTAACAATGTATCTCTCATCTTATACCTCTCATTGGGTCTCATTCATGAAACATTCGTAAATATACGAGTAAATATGAGAGTGATTTGCGCGTAAAAGAGACCTTTCCAAAACTCTTCTCCTGATTCACAAATACTTCGTAAACGTCAGATGTGATAGTGAAATGTGTGTGTGTTAGTGAATTCCAACCAGTCGTAAATGGGATGCGCGTGCACGTTCATTCTCAATTACCATAAATCCCGCCCATTATATCCGACTGACATCTATATATAGGCATATAATAACATGAATGCGAATGAAAAAGAAAGATTTCTTGGATGCAGAAATTGAAGTTTAATTATCAGAAGTTCATTCAAAACGCCAATTTTATTTTCAAGCGTACATAGTGGCCTATCAGGTCCTAAAAAAGGAAGCTTGGCAGCATATTACAGATGCAGTTAATAGAGTTTCATCTGTTAATCGAACAGTCCCAGAAGTGAGAAGAAAATGGTTTGACATTAAGCTTGACAGCAAAAAACGAATTAGTTCACTTCGGAAAAATCATATTCAAACTGGAGAAGGACCGCCATCGATCACCAGATCTGCTATTACTGGCTCTCATAATAGAAGTAGAAAGAAAAACCATATGTAATTACTATATAGAATATTTTTTTTCAAAATGCTGTTTAAATATGTACCCGGTTAAGGTGAATTAAATGCAGCCTTATTAATGAGCAAAACGTTCGAATGTTAAGCGCACCATTTACGCGTGGCTGGGAGCAGGTGTAGATTTCTTGCGTACCAACTAACATTTGGAAAATACGAACATTTTAATGAATCCGAAAATTTACACCAGAACCACTTTACACATGATTTTCACACAAATTCGTTCTGCTCGTGTTTCATGAATGAGACCCATCGATACGTCATTACCAATTACTTGTTTCTGTACACACTGCGTAGAATTTTTTTAATTCAGTTGTCACTACCTGCATTTTTCGGTTGAGAAACAGTTGTCAATCCTATAAATGACTGAACTGTGTGTGCACAGAACAGAATTAAGCACTAAAAGGTGAATTGCGAAAAAGCTCGATGCCTTGATTTACGCTCATGGCTTTAAAAACGCGGTGCTCCCATTGAAAATAATTGCAAACATGCGCCCGGTGCGTGGAAAAACACTTTGGTGGACACACAGCCTTATGCAGAGACAACTTCAAGCAAATGATATATGCTCCACACACACACACAAAAAAGGTGAATCTGGATTTTGAGAAATGAAGTAACATGAATGCATATGTACATTTGATTGAAACTTGAGGGTCGGCACAAGATTACACAATGTCTTGAAGCAGCACGTTTACTGGTGAATCGCCTCTTCTGCTCAGCAGATATGTGAGTCACTCTGCGACTCTGTCAAAGCAAAAATTACAAAACAAGACAGACTGAGAAATTGGTGGATATTTGGATATTTCAACATCAAAATTAGTGACAATTGCGCTCAATTGGCCAATTAAGAAAGTTATTAGCCCCTCACAACACACACAAAAAATTAAATAATCTTGAAAATTTGCCATTCATTCAATATCAGCAACTTTTTCTACTATCATCTATTGTGCAAATGTTTCCATTCAGAAACATTCTGCTTTGAAACCTTTTGCATTTCTGGATACATCGCATCAATGTACAGTTAGACAGCATTCAGTAGAGTGCGATCTGCACGAACCGTCTTACAGGTTCCATTTTTGCCCATGCCTGCGCTGGTGTTGAGAGGTGACTGGGGGCTTGGTACCTGTTCTGGTCCCAATGAGACCCTTGACCTGAAACACGTCCGTCGTGTCTAAAGACAAAGGAATAAAAATAAAAATTGCTCAGAACTTTAAATTTTGTGAATCACAAACAAAATAATAGCAATTTCAGCGTAAACTGACTGGGCTGAATCAAACCTGTACTTGAAGACTGTACAGATGTCTTGCTGCTGGACACATTTGAGGCAGTTTCCTCTTTGGGTATGATTCAGTTGCGAGACTTCTGTGTCTGAGGGAGAATATGAAACCCAGCAGAACCCTGCGAAGTAGTGTGTACATTTTCATTGTAATTTTGGATTGCTTGGGGCCAAAATTAATTATTATTTACTAGGGTTGGGTAGAATTCAAAATTAAGAACTGGCTGCCTTTTCAATTTATGAATCAGAAATGGAACGAACCACAACCAACAGGATGCTGAATTGGAAAGATAGGAAAATTAATTTGGTTAATTGAATTTCAAAGAAATTTAAGTCACACTATAGAAAAATGGGTGAGAAGATTACCAAGAAATTAAGCAAAATATTCTCTCTTCCGTGTACCAATTTTCTACTGAATTAAAATGTATGTACATGGTACTAATTTTTTTTTACTTTTAAAAAATTGAGTAAAAACTCAATTCTACTTATTATTGCTAGTCAGAGACAAGTGTTAATAGGGTGAGAGAGATGCATCATTTCATTGAATATGTCCATTAGTGCAAAATGAGTCAATAATGTTTGGTGTGATTTCACAGAAGAGAAATACTATATCTGTGCATGAGCTGATGTTAACTTGTAGGAGCAGACACGGCCTCAGACCAAAACACAAACTAACGTTCAAAAGTCTGGGGTAAGTACATTTTATTTAAAGTAAATTAGTACTTTTATATAGCAAGGACGCATAAAATTGATTAAAAAATTATAAGTCAAGACATTTATAGTGTTAGAAAACATTTCTATTCCAAATACATGCTGTTATTTTAACTTTATAGTCATCAAGGAATACATCAAATTGTTTTATCATCATTATTGTTTAGATAATAATAAAAAAAAAATATATATATATATATATATATATATATATATTTAGGGCTGTGCAAAGATAAATTGTAATTAATCACATTCAAAATAAAAGTTTGTGTTTACATAATATATATGTGTGTGTGTGCGTGCTGTATATAATTATTTTGTATAAATAAATACATATATGGATGCATGTATATATTTATTATATTATTACATGTATATATATATATATTGCACGTAAATATTGTGTATATATATATATATATATATATATATATACACATATACACACACACACACACACACACACGAGCATCCATATTATATATAAACATTTATATAAGAATAATACATTGTATCAATATATTTATATCATTATAAATACAATCTAATATATTTATTATTATGAATATAAGATATATGTGTATTATATATATACATGTGTATTTATATATACAAAATAATTATACACAGCACACGGCACATATATTATGTAAACACAAACTTTTATTTGGAATGCGATTTAATCGCAATTAATCTTTGCACAGCCCTAAAACTCCAAACTTCTTGAACCGCAGATTGTAAATGTTGCTACATAAAATTGTTCGAATTTTTTTTTTTGACCGAAAAATGTATAAAAATTACTTATAGCCATTACACTATAGCGTTTTCAATTCTACTTACTTTCATTCAAATTTGCATTATAATTCTGCATCCTGCTTGCAAACTGAATTAAAATTTAGAAATTTAAAAGATTCTATAAATCAATCCTGAATGATACACAACCCGTTTATATAGACTATCTATTATAAAACATGATAGAACATGAAGGGTGGAAATCTTACACAAGGAATACTGGAGGAGGCAATGAAACCAGTGGTGGGAACAACATCAGGGTTGAGAGGGAACGAGGTAACAAGTGACGACACGGGCGGGACCTGGGAATGGTTATGATGGGATATGTACATGATGAAAACAATTTCATTAATTTTTATCCTACTATCAGTTTTCTGGAATGATTTTTGGGGATCACATTGTAGTTGTTGAAGATGCCACTAATTAATGAACATTTTAAATAGAACTACTAAACAGGTTAAAATATTTAATCAAAATTCATCTTAATTAACAATATGGAGAGGCTTTCTGCCATCAATTACTGATGAATAAAAACAGCATAACCCATCCATCACTGTATGGCATAAAAATACATTTAACAGTAAAACATCGTAAAATGCTAGTTAAAAACCTGTTAATTGGTTAATGGTGAGTTCCCTAGAACTTTATAAAGTGAAAAACTGATCTAATGAGTCATTTTCATGTAATTTTACAATAAATGTGTCTAAATGTACAGTTCTCAGAAGTGAAAATGAACAAGGCACCTTATAATTTACAGTGAAAAAAAGTAAGCTGGCATTGATTCCCAGAATTCTCTGTGCGACGCTCACATTTTTATCGTTGTTCACTGAAATCCTTGTTTATTCTTGGTTTTGGGGGGTTTGTGTTAATCTTATGTTGTTAAAGTATTGCATTATTTTAGCGTTGTGTTACCATGGAGTTTCGTATTTGCGCGTGCATGACACCGCACACCTTTTATATTTACTTTGAACTTTGTTGTGGATGTGGATGTCATGTGGATGTATATTTTAAAATTAAAAGATAGATTTGAGAATATTAACTCGTTCCCCGCCACTGAAAGAATTTCCGTATTTCAGTGTTTTCACTGTTACAAGGGAGGGGGCGCTATGACATTTTCTGAAAGAGTCCTGAATCTCCTGATCAAAAGAGAGGCATAGAAGATGCAGAAACAAGCGATATATGTAAGCAGATGCAAATGTGAAATAACGTGATCATCAACATTAAACAGCATATAAATCTAAACTGCCTAATGTTGTCGTATGAAATGTCGACCCAGGACGAGATACAGGACTGTGCAACCTTAGACTCGATCTACTCCATCTGTGTTTTGATCATCGTTCTGAATACGATCCAGACCTTGTCTTGGACAAAAATGCAAATGTCTAAGCTTTATGCTCAAAATGTCATTTTTATTATTTTACAATTTCTTAACATATTCAAGTTTTTCTTTGTTTAAAAGCAGAGGGTCTGTTCTTTCTTTTGATATACACTCACCTAAAGGATTATTAGGAACACCTGTTCAATTTCTCATTAATGCAATTATCTAATCAACCAATCACATGGCAGTTGCTTCAATGCATTTAGGGGTGTGGTCCTGGTCAAGACAATCTCCTGAACTCCAAACTGAATGTCAGAATGGGAAAGAAAGGTGATTTAAGCCATTTTGAGCGTGGCATGGTTGTTGGTGCCAGAGAAGTTCACAATCTGCTCAGTTACTGGGATTTTCACACACAACCATTTCTAGAGTTTACAAAGAATGGTGTGAAAAGGGAAAAACATCCAGTATGCGGCAGTCCTGTGGGTGAAAACGCCTTGTTGATGCTAGAGGTCAGAGGAGAATGGGCCGACTGATTCAAGCTGATAGAAGAGCAACTTTGACTGAAATAACGCACTCGTTACAACCGAGGTATGCAGCAAAGCATTTGTGAAGCCACAACAACACACAACCTTGAGGCGGATGGGCTACAACAGCAGAAGACCCCACCGGGTACCACTCATCTCCACTACAAATAGGAAAAGAGGCGACAATTTGCAAGAGCTCACCAAAATTGGACAGTTGAAGACTGGAAAAATGTTGCCTGGTCTGATGAGTCTCGATTTCTGTTGAGACATTCAGATGGTAGAGTCAGAATTTGGCGTGAAACAGAATGAGAACATGGATCCATCATGCCTTGTTACCACTGTGCAGGCTGGTGGTGGTGGTGTAATGGTGTGCGGGATGTTCTTGGCACACTTTAAGCCAATTGGGCATCGTTTAAATGCCACAGCCTACCTGAGCATTGTTTCTGACCATGTCCATCCCTTTATGGCCACCATGTCCCCATCCTCTGATGGCTACTTCCAGCAGGATAATGCACCATGTCACAAAGCTTGAATCATTTCAAACTGGTTTCTTGAACATGACTATGAGTTCACTGTACTAAAATGGCCCCACAGTCACCAGATCTCAACCCAATAGAGCATCTTTGGGATGTGGTGGAACGGGAGCTTCATGCCCTGGATGTGCATCCCACAAATCTCCATCAACTGTAAGATGCTATCCTATCAATATGGGCCAACATTTCTAAAGAATGCTTTCAGCACCTTGTTGAATCAATGCCACATAGAATTAAGGCAGTTTGAAGGCGAAAAGGGGTCAAACACAGTATTAGTATGATGTTCCTAATAATCCTTTAGGTGAGTGTATTGCATGTTCAGATATTCATACAACTAAATATTCTGGGTGCCATAAATTTAATTTACTACTACCTACTGTACTTTGTACTGTTATGATCTTACAACCACAGCTGCCGTTTTATAAAGTTTATGCAAGATGTTATAAAAATATCAAAGTGAAAATATGTTGCTTATTAAATGGTTTAAAGAAATATGTAATTGAACAACAGAATATGTTAAATGTGTTATTATTGGTGGACATGAGTCCATTTTTAGATGTTTTGTGTGTGTTAGTGAGCGTGTTAAAAAAACTGCTTTGAGGAGAGACACAAACCTGTGAGTATGAGTTGAGATGGCAGTGGATTGGCCGGGACAATCTGTCTCTGTGGGTGTCTGGCCTTTTTGCTAGGAACAGAAGGTGGAATGGATTTGGGCAAGGCGAAGTTGACCGACTGTGAGTTTGGTGAGGCAGAGGTTGATGGAGACTCAAAGCTGGACCTGCGACTGAAGGTAGTGGCAGCATCAGTGGGAGTTACTGTGGAAGGGGCAGAGTGTGTGATCACAGAAGGAGATGGGATGTTTGTGTCGGACTGAGGGACTGTAGTGTCTGTAGAAACACCTCCTGGTGGGAGAGGTGGAGCTGGTGGTGGCAGGAGAGATGGGACGGAGGGGGTCACTTGCTCTGTGTAAAGAGGCACGTCAGGTTTGTTGGTAGGACGGGCCGGCAGCGTTACCGTTGTCCTGGTTGGCGACTGCGAGATGGCTGGGCAGTGGAGCGGACGGGATGAGGCGGTAGTCCGGTGGCAGAGAGGGGAAGCTCTGAGGAGAAGCGGCATGGATGACAGCAAGGGATTCTAGCAAACAACAGGAATCAATCTCAGCACAATGCATACTCTTTTCAGCCTCTGTTTTGTGCATATCATAGTTTGAGAAAAACAAGTACTAAAACTAACAAGTCAATATTTGCAATATTTTTTCAAATAGAAAGGGACAACTTTAACATGCTATGTAACAATATATGTGGGGTATTTTGTGCTAAAACTTCACACACACTCTGGAGACATCAGAGACTTATTTTACATCTTGTGAAAATGGCATTTTACCACCACTTTAATGGTGCGTTTCACACCGAACGCGAATTTAATCCTTTGCGCGAGTAAATTACATACAAAGTCAATGCAAAGACACGAATAGACGCATCATTCGCGCCGGGCGTTGCGAATGACGCGAATTGGGCGACGCGTTTTGCCACGAACGTCTTCCGCGCAAGTTGGAAAATTTGAACTCGAGCGGAAGATTCGCATGACGCTTTGTTGCGCCAGCCAATCAACGAAGAGCTAATCGATACGTCAGGTCTATCACTGTTGTCCAAAATGGAGGAGATGCTGATTGTTGCCGTCTGTGGGTACCCTGAAATATATGACACCACGTCATATACCTCCTGGAGAAGACGGTGAAATTCCCCGAGTTGAGTTCGCCTCTGAATGGTGCTGTGAACCCAGACACGTCGGCGTTTGGCTTTCCTCCGTTTCCACAATAAGTACAGAGCAGCAATATCTTTTACTTCAGACATGTCGGTTCAAACTTATGCCAGAAAGAAATTGTGCTGTTGTTTTTTTTTATTCGCGAGTGACGCGGACGCGCGAATGGGTTCAAATGTTCAAGCGTCTAACTAGACGCGGTAGACACGTATTTGACGCTCTATCGCGTTCGGTGTGAACGCACCATAAGACTCATTAAAGCTACAAGAGCAGTGAGTGGTTTCTTCATTTTTGGTAATTATAGTTGTTTTGATCAATATTACAAAACACAAAGTCAGCAATGGGCATTTGCAGCTATTATTCTGCAAATTGCCAGACTCAGGGCTGTTGGAACGAATTCCGAAATTCGAATACAATTCAAATATTTAAAAAAACAATACTATTCGAATGCTGAAATTACTATTCGAAAATTGCTTTTATATATATTAAAGGGGTGATAAACTGAGAAATCAAATTTTCCTTGAGCTTTTGACATCTATAGAGGTCATCATATTATAAGAATATCCTGCAAGTTTCAGAACTGAAAGCGACCTTGTTAGTCCAATAAAAGCTTTTATTGACACCAGCCTCAACAAACGACTCGTTTTTGAAAGTGTGGAAGTATGACGTCAAAGAGCGCTAAAACTCCACCCGCTCATCAACGCCTACTTCAACACGGCCGGTTTAGCCCCGCCCACCGATTCACGCATAGGTAAACAAAAGCATACCTCGTGATGACAAACCGGAGCGAGCTACCAGCAATAAACATTCCGTTGACAAAATGTTGTGGCGTGCCTGGCTGTGGAAGAAGACAGTCGCTGCATAAGCTTCCTCTGGATTCCAATATTAGGAATGCCTGGTTAAAATTTGTTTTTAATGACGTTCCAGCAGCATTATCCGTATGTCCGCTTCATTTCACCGAGGATTGTTTTGTGAACAAGACACAGTTCGAGGCTGGATTTGCAGACCGAATTAAGGTATAAAAAAGGCGCTGTACCTTCTATATTGGATCCAACAGGAGTGGTGCAACACACTTATGCGAGTAATATTTTTATTTTAGAAATAATAATCTACTCGGCTAGCATTGCATTGTTACAGAGTCGTTTGATATCTAATAATTATGTGTCTACAAGTATCTGTTGTATTCGAGGTGCTGTTGGTTCATTGTCCTGCGATTCAGGATCGGACTCTGGGTCAAACATGTATGGGCGAATCATTTCGGTTGCCATTTTACAACAGTGGTTTTCAAAACAAATTCTCCACGTGCACCGACCAGAAACCGACGACAGAGTTGAAGCTCATTATTATATGCAAAACTGTTATCCACAGCAGTGGGCGTTTACTTCCTAGTCTTCAATGCGATACGCCCATAAAATCCGAGCATTTTTCAAGTAGGCTGAAAACTAGGGAAGAAAATAGCCCATAACTTATTCATTTTTATGTTTTTGAAGGTAAAAACCAAGCGAACGTCATAAGTTGACCTCAGACAACAAAATACAAACATTTAAAAAGCCAGTTCATGACCCCTTAAAAAAAATCTACATACGCAATCTTCTCGTGGCTTACACGCATTTCAGGCTATAGTGGCATTGGCGATCCATAAGAATGTGTTATGTTGTAAATATTAATAATAGGATGAATTTGAGCATTTAACATTTGAATATTATTCAAATATTACATAAAATATGGAAATGGAATTCGAATAGTATTATAGAGGAATATTGACAGCCCTATGCCAGACCTGATACATATATCTAATATTTTAACATGTGTTTGTGCAAAACTAGATAATCCATGTTATTTCAGATTGACCCAGAGAGTGTTCCAGAGCTTGTTGTATGTTTTATCGGAAGCAAAGAAATCTGACCTTTCATACCTAGGAGGTAACCTGGTCAATGTAAAACACTTTTAATATTTGCCTTAGTCATTTGATTAGTGCAAAATATAAATCCTAATTTATGCAAGTTTATATATAGTTTTAGATTGCAGTAAAATCAACCATTTTTGCCGTGCTCATGCGGACGCGTCGAGTATAAAGGCTTTATTTACTCTGTGTCAGCGGGCGCTCTGATCATTAAAGGTGCACGGACCACTCCCGAATAATCTCCGTTTCCCTCGTAAGCTGATATTGGTATTTAAACATTCTCTATGATATTATTTTTTAAATGACACACTGTCTCTTTCTCTCTCATACGCACACACATACTGTCTCTTTCTCTCTCACACATATGTAGGCTAGCCTAGTCTAGTTATAAACTCTTTAGACTTTTAATGATTAGTGTTTTATTTTTAAAGTTTGTGGGTCATGTAAAAAAACAAAGAATCCCTTATTTTGGGATAGTTCCGGGAAATCTCCCTCATTTTCAATGTTCAATGTTGACAGCGAACTATGGACTGGATACGGTAAAAGTTTAATATATCAACTTGCTCGCAGCTTCGCTGACTACGTCACCTTCTTCGTTGCTCTGATTGGCTGTAGCGCTATCCAATTGCGTGCAGAAAGAATTTGAAAGACAACCGTTTATCCCGCCCCATCCATTGAGTCCTGTCAATTAACGAGTTCCCAGACCAAACATTTTGATGTAGGTCTGGCATGCCAGGCTAATACAATGTATCCCATCCCTGCTGTCAATTGTAACCCATTGTGTCTTATCATAGTATGCACATACACACAGTTGACTCTAATGGGTTATAAAGACACATGAAGCAACTGTGCATCTGCTGTGGAGGAAAGGAAGTGCATACAAGAACTTAAAGCAAAATCTGTGTGGCATGTTCAGGATGGTTACCTGTGTTTGGGAGCTGCTGCTGGTTAAGGGAGTGACTGGTGGGGAAGTTTGGGAAGTGAAGGGGAAGGCTTGCGGACGCAGGGTGTGAAACAAATCTAGTTGGGAACACAAACAAGACTTTTGATCCAGTGAGTTCAACTTTACAACTACTCAGACAGATTCAGTGAATTTGTAGGAAATTCATTGATGAAGAATGTTCCACAAAACTGTTTGATTGATTCATGAGTTCAAAATTAACTAATTTAGTCACAAAATCACCAGTTGCCAGTAGTTGTTAGGACTTGGTTGACTATTGATTTCTCAATTTTAAATTAAATGAATCGTAATTAAGTGACATTAATTACAAAAAGCGTTATGCGTTGTTACTATTAATATGAATCAAAGTCAATTTAATGACAAAATTCAAACAATAAATACCATTTTGGCATAATGTGGCGTGACAGATCTCTGTAGTGCTTTCAGTTCAAGCGGCACGTGAACCGATCATCTCTTCCTCTTTACTACTAGTTATAGCATGAAATAAATATGAATCAGAATGTATGTTGAAAGATACAGTGCAGCTTATGGAAATGTATCATGTCTCATGTAAACGCTACAGCCAGTGTTTCAACTGTGGAAAGACGTCAATAAAACAGCTTATAACTACATGTCATGTAACATTACATTTAAGAGCCATTAAATGTCCAACTGTACATAGCTTGATACTTAGCTATTAACTCTCGAGAGGAGTAGTTGGTAAATTACGGACACATATTGCATTCACTTTGAGGAAAAAAAACTACTCTGTTTTTCTGAATTAACAAGTTAAAGATCACAGACTATCTCAGAATTACAAGATCATTTTTCATGGATAAAGTGTTCCGCTCTGTTTTTCTGAATCAATTAGCTCATAATTACGAGAACTTTTCATGAAAAAAGTTTTTGCTCTGTTTTTCTGAAATAACAAGTTAATTATCTCAGAATTACAAGATAATTTTTCATGGAATTTTTTTTTGCTCTTTTTTTCTGAATTAATGACCTGATTATCTCAAAAACTCAGAAATTCAGAAAAACAGAGACAAAAACTTTTTTCCATGAAAAATGATCTCGATAATTCTAAGATAAATAATTCAGAAAAACAGAGTAGATTTTTTTTGCAGTGAATGCAATACGCTTCCGTAGTAAATATATGTATTATATTACATAATCATATTTTTACTTAAACCTGTTCTTTAATATATAATTTATGTTTGAATAAAAACATACTTTTTTTTGGACGGACACAAAAAAACTAAGTGGGGCAGACAAGTTAATTATCTCAGAATTATGCGATAATTTGTCATGAAAAAAAGTTTTTACTCTGTTTTTCTAAGTTGAAGAGTTAATTATCTCATAATTACAAGATCATTTTTCATGGGAAAAAGTTTTTGCTCTGTAATTGTGAATTAATGACTTTATTATCTCAAAAACTCAGAAATTCAGAGCAGAAAAAATTTTTCCATGAAAAATTATCTTGTAATTCTAAGATAATTAAATCAGGAAAACAGAGCAAAACATTTTTCCATAAAAAATTCTAAAATTCTAAAATAATTCTAAGATAATTAACTCATTAATTCAGCAAAACAATGTAGTTTTTTTTCTTCAAGTGAATGCAATACGCTTCCATAGTAAATAAATATATGTACTATATTACATAATCATATTTTTACTTAAACCTGTTCTTCAATATTTCATTTATGTTTTTGACTAAATACGTTTTTTTTAAGACGGACACAAAAAAAACGAATTGGGGCAGGTGAGTAATTGTATCATTACAAATGTTTTTGACAAAGTTAGTATCATAAAAATGGCCTTATGTGCAATTTAACAAATCAGTTGTTCATTTTAACAGTTAATATTGGTTAAAAATAGGTTTCGGAAATCTAAACTTCTTCTTTATAAACCTTTAAAGACAATTTTACTGTGGGTTATGAGATTGTAAATCGATAGTATTTGCAGTTACACTTTATTTTAAGGTGACTTAATTACAATGTACTTTCTCAAATAAGTATGGAGTACTGAAGTATCGTAACATGTTACGTACGTTCATAACAGTGTAACTACTTCACCTTAAAATAGTGTTACCATATTTGCTTCTGTTGAAGCCGTCGCGCACATTAATTCAACTTCGTTTTAAAATAATCGTGCTTAAAATCTACATTAACCATGGGGCTGTACAGAAAATTCCACCAATCAGAGAGTTGAAGCAAGAAAAACGTGTCAAAAGATTTCTTTAGCTCCGCCCACTCCCATTAAGCACACCGAATGACGTAATAAAGTCGGTCTGTCAAAATACTTCAATATTTGAATATACAGCATATTTTGCAATAAACTTAAAACATTGTTTTTACATATACAATAAACATTTTTAAATAAATAATCATTTTTACGTCTACATCGTTTTTAACTTGATTATGCTGATCGCAATGCTTCATGGGATTGTAGTTCTTTCCATCGCTAAAGCAGTTAAGTACAGTCTAGTACCTTAGTATTTTTGCCAGATTTTCTAATACTTTTTTTGCTTCAAATCAAAGTTTGCAATGTTGTAATTCACCTTGTAGATGGTTGGCTTGGTTCATAACACTTTAATGAAGTGTTTTTGAAATCCCCATGGGAGCAAGGAATGGAAAAACACTTCCAGAACAGGCACTGTTGCAGTTTACAACATTATCTGAGAGAGATATTTCATTGAGAAAAATCTAGAAACAAGATAATGAGATTGAGAATTGGAATCGCTAGCTAATTAATCTAAATCGATTTGTGAAATTTGTGTCAATACCCAGCCCTAGTAGATGTAAGGCCATATCTGCACAACATTTCCGGTCATTATGTCAACAAGTCAAACGTTAATACGCAAGTTAACAAGAGGAATTGTTCTCGCTCACACCTTGCAGAGGCTCGAAAGTGTCCATGAAGTCCAGGGTTGGGCTGCAGTGGGATGAGGCCTGGCTGGATCATATCTGCATTGCCTGCATGGGCTAAGAAGACAGGAGGGGGCGTGCCAGTTCATCAGTTCATCTTACTCAAGAATAAATGTGTAAAAAATGCTAACATGGCGTATTTCTCACCGATCTCCCTTGGATTGGGCCATGCTACAGGTTGATGAGAGGCCAGTGTGGAAAAGAGTGTGTCTGAGAATTCAGACATGAGCACGTCCATGTCAAAAAGTGAGTCCATCTCCATTGGAACGGGCGAATCACGACTCTTGCGGGACCTACGACGACCTCCCACACTGACATCCTCATCCTGGCAGAAGAGGACACGGTAGGTGTCTGGCCACACTTCCCCAAAGAGCGAAAACTGTTCCTCCGCACCCTTTGGGAGGTCAAAATGCAACAAGCAGGCCAGGTCAACAGACACACTCGAGGTTCATGCAGAGCAAAATGCATCAGGCATCAAGAATGTGTATTAGCAGCACATGCACTACCAGTCAAAAGTTAGAGGACGCAACTGACTTTGTGTCTCTTGTGATCTTTAAAACCAGGGGTTTCCAAAATATTTCTGTCAGCCGTGGTCATAAACGATGAACTTGAAGTACTCCCTCACATTTTAAAGGAGTAGTTCACTTTAAAAAAAAACTTTTGCTGATAATTTACTCACACCCATGTCATCCAAGATGTCCATGTCTTTCTTTCTTCAGTCGAAAAGAAATTAAGGTTTTTGATGAAAACATTCCAGGATTTTCTCCATATAATGGACTTCAATGGGGAGCAAGCGGTTCAAGGTCCAAATGAGAGTTTCAGTGCAAACCCGCAAACTGTTCAAAAAGGTCTTTAAACAACACCAGAGAACGAATAAGGGTCTTATCTAGCGAAACGATCGGTCATTAAAAAAATTAACGAATCTTTTTCTGAGTCATTTTGTTCGTTGAATGAACCAAATGACTAAAAAAAAAGATTTGTTCATTTTTCTTTTTATGACCAATCGTTTAGCTAGATAAGACCCGTATTCATCGTCTGGTGTCGTTTAAAGCCCTTTGAAGCTGCACTGAAACTCTCATTTGGACCTTGAATCGTTTGGTTCCCATTTAAGTCCATTATATGGAGAAAATACTTGAATGTTTTCATCAAAAACCTTCATTTCTTTTCAACTGAAGAAAGAAAGACATGGACATCTTGGATGACATGGGGTGAGTAAATTATCAGCAAAAGTTTTTTTTAAAGTGAACCACTTTAAGATAATATTTCAAGGACACATTTGCATGTTCATGTGTTATCCAGTTATTGGCAAATGTTTTGTCATGCATCACTACATACTACTGTAAAACAGTCTGTGCTCCACTGCTAAACTTCAGTCTTGACCACATTTGTCCAGGACCAACAGCAAGAATCCAGACACTGACAAGGAGTCACAAATTAACTTTGCTCACAAAACTTTTGTGATTGAAATAATAAGACTTGGAAGCAAAACTGTTTTGCAAGAGAATGCAAAGATTTTATAAGTGAACACAAAAGCTTTGAATTATAAATTTCCCCCCATCTCATATTTTATTTCCATCAAGTGACTTCGGACTAGAACTGCATAAAAAAAAATAATAATAATGATAATATATATATATATATATATATATACAACACACGCATATATCACACTACCAATTCTGTTAAGGGATCCAATTTTTATGTTTTTAAAAGAAGTCTTTTCTGCTCACCAAGGCTGCAATTTTTTGATAAAAAATACACAAAACACAGTAATATGTGAAATATATGACAATTTAAAATGACTTTTATGTTAATATATCTAAATGTAATTTATTCCTCTGAAAAAAAGCTGAATTTTCAGCATCATTACTCAGCAGTCTTCAGTGTCACATGATCCTTCACAAATCACTCTAATATGATGATTTCTATGCTCCAAAAAGCATGTATGATTATTATCCATGTTGAAAACCAGTTTTTTACATTTTTATTTCAGGATTCTTTGATGAATAGAAAGTTCAAAAGAACAGCTTTTATCTGAAATGGAAAGCTTTTGTTACATTAAACACTACCCTTTAAAAATTTTGGGGTCAGTAAGAATTTAGTATTTTGTTTTTGGGAGGAAATAAATAAGAAATCAATACTTCTATTCATCAAGGATGAGTTTACATTGATCAAAAGTTCCAGTAAAGACATTTATAATGTTAGAAAAGATTCTAATTAAATAAAAGCTGTTCTTTGAACTTTCTATTCATCAAAGAATCCTGAAATAAAAATGTAAAAAACTGTTTTCAACATGGATAATAATCATACATGTTTTTGGAGCATAAAATCATCATATTAGAGTGATTTGTGAATGATCATGTGACACTGAAGACTGGAGTAATGATGCTGAAAATTCAGCTTTTTTAGAGGAATAAATTACATTTTAATATATATTAACATAAAAAAGACATTTTAAATTGTCATAATATTTCACAATATTACTGTGTTTTTTGTGTATTTTTTATCAAAAAATTGCAGCCTTGGTGAGCAGAAGAGACTTCATAAAAAAAACATAAAAAAACAACAGAAAACATAAAAAATCTTACCGACCCTAAACTTTTGACCGGTAGTGTGTGTGTGTGTGTATGTGTATATATATATATATATATATATATATATATATTTATACACATATACACACAGTATAATTGAATGTGAACTGCTGTCTTTCAAAAGATTTCAACAAAAATGTATTTGATCTGCAAGATTCGTAACTGAAAATTAGTCTTTGCAAAAACTCTTAAAATGATGTTAAGACAGGCAGTGCTTATCTCTTTATATCAATTAATTACAAATGAACAACAAAGTTTGTGTAACAAATAGCAGAAAACAACTGCATGCATGTACACACTTTTTAAAAGCAAAGCTTTATCAACAATAGTGGAGAACATTCAAGAAATTACCTTGAGAAGGCTGGACAGATCTTCATCCTTGTGCTTCTGTAACTATAAACTCCAATGTGTGAGTGCTATTAAAGAAATCTTATTAATTGGTGTATTTATGTAGTAAATATAAGACATTTATAAATAACATCCAAGTTACACAGTACTGTAAGTTAGACCAATGTAAGGGGGAAATAAACATACTCTTTTCTTAAAATACGTTCTCCATTTATGATATTCCCTGATGACGATTTCAATTCTCCTTTTCCAGTACTTGCCTTCTGTTGCTATTGCCTAGGAGGACAGAAGAACATGGTAACAAGAGAAAGTGATCGAACTCAAAAAATGAACAGTGCAAATTCTTAAAAGGGTAAAAAACAGGTTTTTAGAACTTTAAAATATCTTTACAGTCAATTGACACTCCAAACATGCTCACCTCTGTTGGTCGATGTACTTCCGAATCCATATTGCCATCCAAAGGTGTGACAAAATGGCAAACAGGGTTTTGTCTCTTCTCTACATCTTCAGGAAAGACAGGCATTGCAGACAGAAATCAACAAACTCCTGTTTTTACATTACTAAGCAGTATGCGTGTTTCATTATTAATCTTACATTGCATATACCAGGCTCTCACAGATAGCATTGTTGAGGCGAATCTTGTCCCTCCACAGCAGCTTGAGGCCTTTGAAGTTCTTCCATTTTGGTGACACCAACCTTCCACTGTGGACACAGAGTTTATTAGGACTATCAGGACAATCAGATCATGACATTTTGGGTGCTGATATTTCTGACATTTCTGTGACCACTGAGATGGCTTTATGGCCTCCAGCTGATGCTTGTTTTCTATCGTAGTTTGTGTGCTTGTTGTGTGTTTGTTATTGTATGGTCTTGGAGTTCTGTTGTGTTTGAGGTATTCATGTTCTGCAGAACAGGAACCTGCTGAAAATCAGTTTTAAACTGAGTCAGGCCCGATTGCTCTTAATCTTTTCCTGTTTAAATAAATAACAATAAAATAACTGATTAATTGTGACACGAATAGTTGCAACGAACCATTTAATTGCCAGTTTTGTTCATGTCACTTGCAGTTTAAGTTTAATATACATTGCACATTATAGATACTATATAAGGATATTAATTGACGAACGTAGACATCACACGCATTGCACACCGATGGTGGAACACGCCAATTACGAATTCACAAATTAAGGCATATAAAAATGTCTCACGAAACAGCGTGTCCCTTCCTACATCTTATCAGCGGTTAGATGAGAGTAATCGAGTAATTGATTTCTGGTTAACTACGAACTTTGATAACGAAAAATCTGTATTAGCTTATTATAATACTCTAATCTTTTAAAATGTAATGCATACATTTGAATGTTTAATGATTTTTAAAAGATAGAAAGATGATGCTGATAGAAAGATGATAATAGATAGATAGAAAATAGATAGAAACTGTTGATTATGATTCAAATGTAAATAGATTGTTTATAATTCAAATGTAAAAATGCCTAAAATTACAGATTAAAATTACTGTCCAATATCCATCAAAATCCTGAAATTTGGTCTTTGTGTATAATACGTCTGTTATGTGAAATATCTTATACAGGGCAGCACTAAAAAAAATAGATAACCTATTAATTGTCATTTAAGTGAAATTACTGATCCTATGTATACAAGCTTGATAAAAATGGTCATTTTAGAAGAAAAATTCAAATGGCATTTAGAGGCTTTTGCATCTGAACTCTTCATATATATATATATATATATATATATATATATATATATATATATATATATATATATATAAACGATTAATGAACGATTAATCGTGATTAATAGCATCCAAATAAAAGTTTGTGTTTACATAATATATGTGGGTGCACTGTGTATAATTATTTTTTATGTATATATATATATATATATATATATATATATATATATATATATATATATATATATATATATATATATATATATACACACACACACACAAATGCAAAAGAAAAAATATATAATTTATCTATAAAATATTTATATTTATATATAATATAAATTATATATAAATCTAAATCTATATACATGTGATACGAAAATATTTCTTAAATATATACAAGTATGTGTGTATTTATATATATATATATATATATATATATATATATATATATATATATATATATATAAAATAATTATACACAGTGCACCCACATATATTATGTAAATACAAACTTTTATTTTGGATGTGATTAATCGTTTGACAGCCCTTACATATATATATATATATATATATATATATATATATATAATATATATAATATATAAAATACACAATATAAAATATCAGAAATTAAGAACATGTTAATTAATGCATATATACATATAAATTAATTTATAGTGCACTTCTGAATAAATAAACAGATCTGAAAATCTCGTATTTGTATAGACCGCTCTACACATTTCCTACTAAAATGCTAAAGTTTTGACTTTCTGTGTGTAACTTTAGTAGGTTGCTGAGATTAGAAGGGGGAAATATGCAACACTTCCTCACAAAAGTGGCGTCTAATTTTGTAAACAGGTCCACTTCAAGTTCTTAGAATTATAGTCTAAATGTCATGCCTAAAGTCAATGTTGATGAGTTTTATCAAAACTAAAAGTACAACCCTAAACAGGCTAATACAATTTTCTTTGTGCCAAACAAAAAAACCTAGCAATTGTCCAACTAAAACACAAACAACACGTCAGGGAAGTTAAATGCCAAGCCGAACTAGTTTCTCTACAAGTTTTAGCCCAGCTAGCAGTGCGCTAACATCTTCACAGGAATGATGGATAACATTTAATGTGACCAAACTAAAGTCTTCGCACAAACAGGTAGTAAATCGCTCTTTTGTTGACTAATAAACCCACCTGTATGCAAGGGTCATGCACTCGAAGAGCTTCGTCAGGGAGGCATCAATAGAGAGATGCGATGTGCTAGTCTTCCCGAAATGATACGTCTGGCAGGTTTGTTTATTCACAGTGTCGAAATCGTAACCTTTCTTTGGGGGTGATCGGTATGAGGAGAAGACACCATAAAATGACCACTATGGATGATCTGTGACTCGCGTCCATCAGGTTTCTTTAAGGAAATAGTCGATTCCTCTGCGTCAGAGTCATCGTCCTGCTCTTGCTTGGGAGCCCTCCGGTATTGTCGTGTATCTCGAGTAGCCATATTAAAATACTTTTGCTAGAATTGTTGCACTGGCGATACTTCACATTATATCACGGTTTTCGTCCATTGCTACTGTATTGTTTTAGCTATATAAGTTAGTTGTAGAAGCTATGTCCAAACTTTGCCGCTCGCCCTAAACATTAGCATATTAGCATATATGCTATCACTTGTAACTTGAAGGGATTCGGTGGTGAACTGAACTCTACACGGTTGTTGCGTCGGGATTGGTTGACTAAAAAGCACACCCACTAACGGTGAGAAACACAATGCGGGGTGCAACTGTTCAAGTCAGTCAAAACATATTCCCTCGGTTTCACAGACACGGTTTAAAGGGATAGTTCGCTTTGAAATTAATTGTTGATATGTTTTAGCTTACCTCAAGAGCATCCAAGATGTAGGTGTCTTTGTTTCCACAGTAATTTCAATTTTTATATTTTTAGATCAAACCGTTCTTGTCTGTCAGTCATATAATGCAGGTCTATGGTCACCACCTCAAAGAGCATGCACAGAGAAGTCCCAATTCTACATGATTTAATGACTCGTAAATGTAAGTACACATTGATGGCCTAAGACACAAAACAAGCATTTGTGTGAGAAAACGGAACAGTATTTATATTGTTTTTACCTCTTGTAATCACAGTCATGTCCAAATGATCTGAAGGCATGGGCGCTTCGAGTTTGCGCAAGCGCCGTAAATCCCGGAAGTGATCTCTCGTGCGTGTACTTCACTCATTGTTTACACAGAGATTTCTGAAGTGTTTCAGACGTGAAGATCTAAACATATTTAGATATACAGGAAATTGCAATGGAAGACATCATTTCGATATATCAACAGATAACGTAGATTGTTTTTTTTTTTTTTTTTTGGCGCAATTCTGGCGCTGGCGCAGACCAAAGCGCCTGTGCCTTCAGATCAGCTTGGACGTGGCTGTGGTTACAAGAGGTAAAAACTATATAAATACTGTTCGTTTTCTCACACAAACCGTCTCGTTTCGTGTCTTAGGCCATCAATGTGTACTTACATTTACGAGTCATTAAATCATGTTTAATTTGGACTTCTCTGTGCATGCTCTTTGAGGTGGACCCCATAGACTTGCATTATATGACTGACAGACAAGAATGGTTTGACCTAAAAATATCAAAATTGAAAATACTGCAGAAACAAATACACCTACATCTTGGTATTCCCTCAGTAAGCTAAAACATACCAAAAATTAACTTTAAAGTGAACCATCCCTTTAATAGTTTAACCAGAAAATGAAAATTCTGTCATTAATAATCACCCTCAAAGTTGTTTCAAACCCGCAAGACCTTTGGTCATTTTCAGTGCACAAATGAAGATCTTTTTAATGAAATGAGTTTTCTGTCCTCTCCATTGACAGCTATGCAACTACCGCTTCGACGCATTCAAAAAGTTCATAAAGGGATTTTAAAACTAATCCATATGAATTAAGCTTTGGTCCAAATTTTCTGAAGACTTGATCGATTTATATGATGAACAGATTGAATTTAGGCTTTTACTCACATATAAACATTCAGGGCCGGCTGAACTCTTGAGTATTACACAAACCTTCTATAATTAAATATGCTGAATAACACAAATATACTATGTATTTAATCTCACTTTATTAACCAATGTAGACTTTTGATGATCCAGTTCAACCATACGAATAAGCAAAAATGACTCATCATATTTGCGTTTCAATTTTTTATTGCTGAAAGGTGTGTTTTTTTTAGTTATTAAAAACAAACAAGCCGAGCCCAGGTGAGAAAAAGTAATGCAAAAGTACTGTAAAGCATTAAGTAACACAATACTTTTTAGGGAGTTACACAGTATTGTAATTCATTACTTTTAAAAGTAACTTTATTCAACACTGCTCCTGGGACTCACAGATACCAAATGTTTGGAGGTTTCACTACAAATTCTCCTTGGTCTTTAAAAATGACTGACATTAATTTAGTGATCAAAATTAGTTGATATGTTGTAATAATCATTTAAATATGACTAATTTTCTAATTGTCATAGATCAACAAAGAGATTATATATAAATAATCCAATGATGTATTAATATTTAAAATGTTGCCAATTATTACTCCCATTATTACACTTTTTATTACATGTTGCCCAAGAACACATTAATATGCTAATTAGATATGGTATTGAACAGGAAAACCCATTTATGGCTATTTTACCCACATGATGCATGAAAATAAAATGGTATATCAGTTCTTTCCATAATATATTTCAGAACATAGTTATGACAATCATCTTTACACAAAGTTTTGTTTAAAAAAAATAAATAAAAAAATTGACTGGTGAACCAAACTAAACCCACTGTTTTTCTTCAGGGAACAAACAAGTCACAATATTCCTCATTTTAAGAATTTCCTGACATATGTCAGGAATAAGACATATGCTAAATAAAAGGCTAAATATTTTTTAAACAATTGAGTCCTGGTGGTGTCCAATGTCAACTACTAATAACATGTGAATTTTTTATTTTTTTTCCAAAATGCTCTGAATGTAAATGGCATAAAAACTTTAATGTCCTAGCCTAATTGAACTAGTCCTGGCTCAATCCAAGCCGGTCTGTGAAACTGGTCAATTAGTCTTCGCTGAAAAAAAAAAAAAAAAGTGGTTTTGCAATATTACATCTAATCTGGCTTTGAAACAACTGTATATAATCTATAGTCTATCCACACACACACACACACACATTTAGATTGACAAAGCAAGTGCACGTAACATTCAGTAGAAAAATAGTTTATTGTATTAACAGGCATAAATGAAAACATTCACCATTGTTAGTGTTTTACATGAATACATAAAAGGGATAAATGAGAAAAGTATATGACAACAATAAAGTAATTAAACTAAACTCTTCGAGAAGGGAAAAAGTATTTAAAAATGAACAAATATTCAGAACCAACAAACTGATTTTAGCACAAAATGAAAAAAAAAATAAGTGTAACTTTTAAAACAGGACAAACAGTATTCCTCTTACACGAATGAATCGACCACACAGGGAAACCTTCACAAAGCGTTCCAGTCTATGGACTTCTTTCCTGACTTGTTCAGCAGTTCATTGGTCTTTGAGAAATGTTTACATCCAAAGAAGCCCCGGTGAGCCGACAGTGGCGAGGGTGGACGGCTTGCAGAACATGGTGTCGATTCTACAAGTCAACAATCAGAAAACAATGTACAACTGTTTGGAATATTTATCAGATCTACTGACATCAGTTATGAACTGAAAGAATTACACACATCAAGTTCTAGGTTTCCAACATACCTTGTTAATCGCAGCCCCTTTCTTTTGAGCATATGAGCCCCAGAGAATAAAAACAAGACCCTGCATGTTAGTGCTGAGCCAGTGTACCACAGCATCTGTGAAAACCTCCCAGCCCTTGTCTTTGTGAGAGTTGGCCTGGTGCGCGCGTACGGTCAGCACAGCATTCAGCAGCAGAACTCCTACAACACACAGTTACATGCACAAGGAAATTAGCTTATATGGCTATTTGCAATAGAATCACAGCAAACATGACTTTGGAATTAGCATAAAGGGGTCCCATTCTGCTAGTTTTTTTATGTTTCACCTTTTTTTAGTGTGTAATATTGCTGTTTGAGGATGAAAAAGGTCTGCAAAGTTACACCAGCGGGAGTTATTCTCTCTATATCAGTGTCACTGTTTCTGAACTCCCTGAAACACCTCAGGTGTAGTCTTGAGTTTTCTTCAGGGAACAAACACATCACAATATTCCTCATTTAAATCATTTCTGCACACATATGCTAAATAAAGGGGTTGAGTTGCTTTAGTAGTGTTTTGAAACTGGAGGTTATGGTAAGAGGCGTGAGATTTGTGAAACACAGATTGACCAATCACGACACACGGATCCAGCCGACCAATCAGAGCATATTGTCCTTTTCAGAGGGAGGGGCTTCATAGAGACAAACTAAACAGGTCTGCGTTGTGTTTCGAAAATGCCAATGGCTCTACTATTAACTTAAGCTTACGATGCTTTTGAGAAACGCAGCCCTGAGCATTACTGACAGACCTGCAACTATGTAAAATATGTGAAAAATAATTAGGGTTTATTTTTACATTCAAGCATGAAAAACCTGTTCTAGTAAAGACTCAAAGACTTTGAAGTTAAGGAATAATAGGTCAAATGGGAGAAAGGATTTTTTTTAAAATTATTGATTCAGAAGATTGAGTTAATGTAGAAAAAGCCAAATTAATGTGCAATTCCAAATATTAGTGGTTTAAACAAGTGTTTTTCTTATTTTCTTAGTAAACGAAAGTTCCAGTTTTACATCTGCTTTGATTTGTTTGCACCATGCACTGGTCCAATGCTCCTCTCTCTGATAACAGAACATTTATTTTATATATCCTTTTTCTTATATTTTAAGTGAGAGAAGAAAGGAAGGAAAGGAAGAAGAGAGAGGACAGCAGGATCAGGAGAGGACCTCGAGCCAGTTGTATAAGCATAGCTTCTATGTTAACTCTTTCCCTGCCAGAATTTACTAAAAAAAGGAAAGTTGCCAGCACCAGCATTTTTAAACACATTCACAAAACTTTCATAGCCCCCAGAATATTTTGTTACGTGTTGTAAACAAGAAAACGGATGCAGATCATGATTACTATCCGTGCATTCATCTTAAAGTGACAGCAGCCTAATATACCCAAGCTTTTTGTGTGTTAATCAAATCAATGATGATCAAAAAAAGAAAAAGAAAATCATGTTTGTAGCTTTAACAAAGATAAATTGCATTACTTATATTTAATTTATACAGTGAAGACTATGGAGGGTTATTTTACGTTTGTTTGTTTCTATGTCCGTACCGGAATACAGTTAAATTTAGCTGAAAAACAAAAAGCACTGCTTATTTCATTTGTATCTTTGTTCTTTTGTATTGATCTATGCCTGTAATTTTGTTTATTATTTTGATAAATAAAATTTCAGATGCACTCTCCTAAAAAAAAAAAATCACTTCAATCATTGTAGAATGATTCTGTACAAATAGAGCTATTTAAATCATCTGGTTGAAATTGTTTTCATATTGCAATATACACATATATATATACACACACACACACACACGAGTCACTGTACACACACACACACACACACACACACACACACACACACACACACACACACACACACACACACACACATATATATCAGAAAAACTAAATATCGCAATGTCAGTGTTTTTCAATATCTATGCAGCTCTACTCTTGACATGTCTTGCAGTGTGAAAAGTTCTTTACTGAACCATTAACGTGTATGTCATGAAAAGCAGAAAGCAGGGGAAGCACACCTTGCGTTGCCCATCCTGTAGATCTCCATGACCGGGTTGCTCAAAGCCTTCGATGTCTGAAGCCAGTTCTTTGAATATGTTCACCAAGCTGTGAACAACAAAAGTGACATAAAATAAAAATCCATCCAAAACAAAGAATCATATACAGCCCTTATAATAATTCTGTTCAATAGAGGTTGAAATTAAGCATAAGCTGTCAGACTATAATTTAGCACAGTGACTCGTTATATTGTCTTTTACAGTTAAGAACCTGAGAATTATGTTTGATTATGTTTGATTGCCTTTCTTAACCTCGAGGCTCTTATCTCAAGGGCATCAAGCCCATAGTGATCCAGGGCAGGATTTCTCTACCTCATCTGAAAATCAGGAATGAAATTCAAAGACGCTTATGAAGAGTCCGATTCTGGAATCCACTGCCATCCAATGTATATCTAATGAGTGATTCATAATCAATATTTATACTTCAAAATATTAAACGATTTGAATTATTTAATGCGTATGTTAAAGCATTTGTTTCACTTTTTCTCTTCAATCTCTAGAGAATAATGATCAAACACTGTCTGTATCTCTTACTGAGAGAAAGAACAAGCTATCAGGATGTTTTGGGAAAGTTTCCCATTGACCAACTCCAACCTTGAAGAAGCTGTGATCGGTGTGTGTGTGAGCTAGTATGCTTAATCACAGGTTGTGTATTGGTGAGGTAAATATCTGGCACCCTGGGGAGATTGACTGACTTTAGAAACGCAGTTCTGTGACCTGGAAGATCACAATGTGACTCAAACTAGGGTCCAGGTGTCAGCCTTTTTATACATTGAGATGTGCCCTTGCATATCAGCTCCATGTGTGGAAGATTTTTCTATTTCTTAGCCAATCAGAATCATCCAACCTGAAGTAATAACATAGTTGTGACCTTAGAGAAAAGTATAATTGCTGTGAAATGTGTATATATATTTCGTCTGGTGTGCGTCTCAGATCCCCCCATGAAGTGGTTTGAGTGATCAGATTTAAATGCGTCTTGAATGTGTTTAGAGGGCATTTACCAGTTCTTTTCACGAGCGGATAGCTATCTGATGTGAGAAAATGCATGAAGTGACCAGGTGTAAACAGGCCCTTTGGTAAGAATATAATAAAATGTAGTGTTGGGACCGATCTAATATCATTGAATATTAAAGTGTCTGTAATCTTAACTAAATTTTAGGGGTTGTTTTTGTTCGTTTTATGGAGAGCTTAGATAATCAGGCCAATAAGAGATTTTTAACTACAATTTACACTTTTACAGTAAAAAAAGGTCTACAGATTTATAGAGATCAGGTAAAACCATTTCGAAACCGGTTCATTGTTCACAGGAATTGCCCCTTAGCTGCAAACCATTAAAATGTTTTGAAATTGTTATGACAAAGCATTGTATTACACGTGATCGAATCACTGGTTTAAAACAAATAGTTCAAAACAAATCAATTGCTAATTGAAACATATCACAATATAGTAATCTGTAAAGCTGCTTTGATATGATGTGTATTGTGGATAGTGTAATGACGACTGCAAGACAATACCTCGGTGGAGGTGGCACAGGTCTCTGAACGCTGAAGCAAAGCCCATGAGCCTGGTTCGGCCCGTGATAAGGGTCCTGGCCAAGTATCACAACCTTTACCTAGAATCACAAAATAACAAATATCATTGTAAAGGTGCCAGACACAATGTTTTAGTTCTGCATGATGCCATTTCAAGCAACCCCTTTGGACCCTTTTAATTTCTTATAGTTTCCATTCCAATAGAAGTTTATATAAATCATTTATCAGTGCACAGAAGCCGTTTCACTCAGATATACATCACAATAGTAAAGAAAAGACTATCACAACTTCCATTTCATGTCGATGCCTATTTAACATCTGACTGGAAATGTTTTAGGAAAACACTGCTGATGAGCACATGCAAAATACCACTTGCATCTGAAAATATGCACATCAAAAACAGATCTTTGCATGTTATTACATATTTGTGCTATAAAGCTAATATATATTGAAAAACAACTAAACTTGTTTGACTTCATGGAGTCTTTAAAGCAAAATAAAGAAGCTAAATTCTCTGTATTTGGTGATTTTAACATTTGGCAACCAAAAAAATAAAATAAAAAAAGTTTTGTTTTGTCATCTTTTTTCTTTTCTGAAGCATTCCTAGGGTTTAAATGCAAAGGGACAACTGATTAGTTTGACCTGCCTTACATTACCCAGCAAGCAATTTTGCGTTTTAAAAGACGTCTAATAGCCGAACACAGCACAGACGTCTACAGGCTAAAACAAGGCAAAATTTGCCTTTTATTGAAAATTTTAAAGAAATCTAAACCATAGCCCATGAACAGACTAGTCATCAATTCTGAATAAAGAAGTGAAATGAGTGAAGAAATGAAACCAAACACCTAGTAATCACGGTTTACTTTGCTTACATGATGGAATATCATACATCACACAAGTTATTTGGGCAAAAATGACATTCAAGGTTATTTTGGCAAGACGTGTCAGTGGGTTACTCATAGCTGGACTGTATATCGGGCCTATGACAGCTATTGCTTGCTGGGTTACAAACATGACATTAAAAACTCACATCTTGTACGTCACATGTTCGTGTCCAGGAGAAGACTTCATGTGCAGGTGGATAGATGGTGTGTTTTTCCTCTCATCAGCAACAAAAGACATCAACTGCGAAAGAGAAGCACTGTTGTATAATAGTCTTCTTTTATCAAGGGTTAAAGTGAAAATTATTTTTCATGTCTTACTTACTGATTTAAAGTAGTTCTTTCCAAATTCTGCACTGAGAGCTTTCTTCCAGCTCTCTCCAATCCCGTCCGGAGCAGTTTTGTGTTCAGAGAGCCTTTCCAGAGCCGCTTTTTTGTTTTTGTTGATCCGTTCAAGTTGCTCGGGACTCAGCGATGAAGATGAGCGCGTGACGTCATCGCCCTCCAACTTCAGCTTTTTCCCCTGAGGCGAGATTTTAATGCATTTGGTTGACTTCCATGATCGTTTGGCAGCACGGTCGACCATTTGTACATTTAAAAAACGAAGACAAGCTATACTTGAAAACATTGTCTATTTGTTATGTCATATAATGCCTTCTCAAAATGCATCAAAGTTTTGATGCCAACACTCAAATCACACATTGTTTGCAGGCGCCGCGGCGCGACCAGAATTCGTGAGATTTTCGATTTATAAGCAAATAAAATATATGCAATTGACATGTAAGCTGTTTTGTTTACACTAACATTTTCACAGTATGTTGTTTGAAGTAAAAGCAAGCCAAGTGACTTCTTCTTCTGTATTATAAAGGCGCATTACCGCCACCACTGGACTGGAGTGTAGGCAGCACAAAATATTTAATAAACATACAGTTATTATTTAATTCAATTATTGAATTATTGAATTAAATAATAAGTATCTTTCAGATAATTTATTAGAACGTAAAAGTACTTTCCGGAATTGTGTAAACTACATTTCGAAAGAACAACAAGGTGTCCGTTATATTTACTCGTGAATGACAATATGTTCAACAGATAAATAAAGCACCACCACTTTCATTCATATTTCAAGCGAAACGTGTCGCCATATGACTTCAAGTCCAGCCGAAACAGACTGGAGTAAATAAAGTGTTTTACTCACGTCATCTGCATCTCCTGAGCATGTAAGATTTCTTTTTTGGAAGCTGGCGAAAAGAACGACGTAATACTTTTCTGTCCAATCATTTCCGCAAATAAAATGAATATTAAAACGAAATAAACTTTAAAAGAGTAATACTCGAGGTATGGGTGCGTGCAGTTATAACTCCCGCCTGACGTCAGTGACGTGATATATGACGTGATGACGTCACATGCCTGAGCGACAAAATAAGTTCGAAGTTGTTACATTTAATACTTTACCCCTGTTACCCCTGTAAAAGCACAATTAATAGGGGTAACAATTAAATAATAGGTTTTAAATGGGTAATAAATGTTACCCCTGTAAAAGCACAATTTCTAAGTCAAAACTTATCAGGAAAAAAATGCTATTTTTGTTCCTTTTTTATATGATGGTTACAAAAAAAAACACATTTGAAATGTCAAAATTAATCTGTGTTTACACTATAATAGCCTGAAGCCTAAATGATTTTCTCTGTCTGTTTTGATTTGATGTTGTTGTTATGCTGCTTGGTATAATTTAAAGTAAGTAGATTTTCGCATGAATCAAAATCCTGTGTATGCCATAGCTATAATGGTCTTGTACATGTAACTCTGTGTCCTGTTTTTTTTTATTTTTATTTTTATTTTTGGGTACATTTAGGCTATAGGCTACGACTATAATAACCATTCCTATGATAATAATCAATAAAACCACAGCGACCCTGTGTGGTCACTGGTGAGGCAAACTGTAAATCCATGCCATTATTTCCAAACAAAGTTTGTTTTCTCAACTGGTGATCATGATAGTGATATTTTGTGAAGATGACTGCACACATAATGTGTTGTAATTTTGCAAAAAAATAAGAAACATTGTTATGAGCATTCTTGTTCTGTTCATACTCCTTATGTTTTGCTGTGCATTGAAATAAATACCATTTAGAAGAAAGATTATACCAACAACCATTCTCAAGCAACACATTTCACAAAAAGTTTTCGGCAGTTCGGGTTATTAAATAGGCTAATGTTGGAAAGTCATAGGTATTCCATTGTTAATTTGATGACATAATTCTGAAAAATTAGATCAGCGTATAATTTGATGTCAGATGCCACGTGGTTTGATATTAGGCTATCTAATGCAGAATGGGGTGAATTCATTTTAAGTGAGGTTTACCGAATGCTACATGATTTCAGGATACTGTAAATGATCTGAAATTTGTTTATCATTTTGAAGTGACGGCTTTGTCAAGTAAAAATGTATTTTCACGAATTACAACATTGTTTTCCTCGCTTTCTGTTAAGCATAAGCTAAATTAAAAAATAAATGACTAGCCTAGGCTATAGGGAAAAAGATAGATAATGCCTCATCAGTGTCTGAATGAGTTATGACGTATTAAACAATAACAACAACAAATCATACTGAAATAAACCACTTTGCATAATTTTTTTCTGATTATTCACTGATGTATTTCATTAGGTCTAGTGTTTTTTTTTGTAACAACAAATCATTGTGTATTAATTAGTCTATGGTGAGGTTCATTTTTTTTATGAATTAAACACGTAGCTTCCAGAAAGCGCAATCCATGCGCATTTATCATCGTTGCAGCCAAAACCAGGAAAATACACATTTCCCCCCATTACACTGTTAGTGGTGAAAGATTTGGCTGGAGTGTTTGTGTTTCATCTCTTTAGCAGTTGAAGCCACTTGTCGCTATCAAGACCTTTCATATCAAAGCGCCAGTAATGGCCTACATGTGTATTCTAAGCACAATGTATTGGGATAAATGATGTCTAATAGAATGGGTCAGGAAAAAAAGGCTATATTAAATAGCGCAATCTTTTCCCAAAAGGTGCACATATTCGGCTAAGTGTGCATTTGGTGAGATGGTAAAAAAAGAAAGTTGTCATGATATTGACCTGAAAGTGATGGAGGCTCATGCGAACAAAGTTGAAAAACGCACAGATTACTGAAGTAATCTCGGGTTTAGATTACTGTTCATTCGTCGTACACCGCTCTTAATCCGTAATATCATCCTCAGATAATAATATGTCCCTGGATATTAAAAACGCATCCAGGGAATAGGTCTAAAATTATTACCTATAGGCATAACGGAACACGATGTTTGCTGTCTTGATTTTTTTATTTATTATTTGTGTGTGCGTATGTGTGTTGCCAGGCTGCAATTGTGTGGTTGTTGGAATATGAGTTGGTTTCTTTATTGATATTTATTTATTTGATAGCCTAGTATTTTATTTATAGCCTATTATGAATGAAACTCTCAAAACGCTTTTATTTATCCCCCCTTTTATTGTGAGGTTGTTGGAATATCAATTGGTCTCTTTATTGATTTATTTATTTGATAGCCTAGTATTTTTATATGTCTATAGCCTACTATTATCTAATTATTTATATTAATTGGTTAAGGTTAATTTTATTTAACTTGGTCCAAAGTTAAAGGTTAACTTGATCCAAAACCAACATTTTCTGTGGGAAAAAGATGTTGTACATCTGAGCCTTTGAGGAGCGTGTTTTGTGGTTATTTGCCTGATAAAGGATCTGACAGACACCAGACAGAAGCGGGATCTCTGCTTTCCTGTCGACACGGCAGTGCAGGACAGGAGATGGCCACGAAGTTGCCAGACATGCTATGGGATTACCTGTGGGGTGGGGGGATCAAAGTTGAAAGCATTTGTATTCTCCTCTGATTCCGACTGTCGCTGTTCCTGCGACGACACCTCGAGGGCGATAGGAGTGTGTGGGTGTGAAAAGCAGCGAGTATAAAGGAGGTGGGTTCAAATGCGCTCGGACACATTTCGTCTTTGGACGCGAGCAGGACTGGAACCTCAGACCGAGAACTGAACTTTCACAGTGCAAACTGGACTATGGCACTGTTTTTTGACCAATCGTTCGATTTGGTTAAAAAAATAACCGTGGACACTGAAAGAGATTTTATTTTCAACACAAGCATGGTCCAGTTTACAGGTGAGCATGTTACTTTGGGCTAACACGTTTGTTGGATTACACACATTATTTTAAAGTGTCCTTATGCTACATGTACACTGTAAAACCAAAAACAAAAATCATGATTTGTAATCATAACGTTTTTTCTTCTGCCAAATCAACTTAGTTTAGGCCTAATTGGTTTAGATAACATAATATTTTGATTTTCTGATCATTAAATCAATCTCCTTCATTGTATTAACTCATTTTTTTCAATTTAAATGAACTTAAAGCTTTAAGGCAACCAAGTTACTTCATTTTTTAAGTTAAACCAACTTTTAAAAAAAAAAAAAATTCAACATTAAAATAAATAGTGAATGTGTTGTTTTAATTTAAAAAGAACGTATTTTACTTAAAATATCAAGTTTTGTTAAAATTAACAAGTTTAGTTAATTTGCATATTTACGTTTTTACTAGTAGGCTAAATTATGCATAAAATATATTGTTGTTTTAGCTTAAAAATTGAAGTAACCTGTTTGCCTTAAAACTTTAAGTTAATTGAAATTGAAAAATTGAGTTAATACAATGAAGGAGATTGATTTAATCATCAGAAACTCCAAATACTATGTTATCTGAACCACATTAATTATTTAAGTTGATTTGACAAAAGAAAAAAAATTGTATTTACAAATCATAAACATTTTCTTTACGGTGCAAACCCTATGTTGTTGATTAAAATTACGTAGTACCTAAATATATAATTACACTGTCACAATGACATCTTAAAATAAAGTCTAACTTTGGATCGTTAGAGACTTTGAGGAATTGAATAATCATTGTTCTTATTCTTTCTTTTGTGTTATTTTCGCTATATTTTAAATAGAAAGACCGTTGTTTATAAAAACATTTCCTTTAAAAAAACCTTATAGCTAGCACAGTGATTATTTAGTTCCATTGATAGTTCCATGAAGAATCTTTAACATCCATTGAACTTTTCAAGACAAAAGGTTATTTGGGTTATTAAAATGGTTCTTTCGTTATGGAACCCAGAAAGGTTATTCATGCGCGGGACCTAACTTTAAGAATAAATCTTTAATACTAAACAAGTGACTTTGATTTTTAGATGTAACAACCAAGCATGCGCTGTCTTCTCCTAACTCGAAAGAACTTACAGTGCTGATGGGCAGAGGAAAAGGAAGAGGACGATTTTCAGCCGCGCGCAACTGTCAGAACTGGAGCGCGCGTTCATGATTACGCCGTATCCAGACATCACTCTGCGCGAGAGACTGGCTGCGCTCACACTGCTTCCAGAGAGCAAAATTCAGGTAAGTGTAGAGTAGTGGACGATGAATATGATGTTATTTTGATTTCAACGTCTTAATTTGACATTTTAATATTTATTTCCAGGTGTGGTTCCAGAACAGAAGGGCTCGCAGTATGAAAAGCAAGAAGCTGACCACACCAGTAAGGAGGAGTCTCAGGTGGGGAAATGGGCTCTGGATGTATACCTGTCACTACCTTTCAAGCAAGCAGTCTCGATTTAAACCCAGAACTGAATTCTGCGTCCAAGAACAAAGAGAGATCAACAGAGGTCACCATCAGCAAAGCCTTAGACAAGCTCTGAGTCCCTGGTCTCCAAATCTCCCGCACCCAACGCAACCCCATCCCTCTATCTCCCCAGACCTGCCTGGAGTCCCACACTGGGGAATACACACTCGGAAACAACCGGAGTGTCCTCTTTCTCCACATGCCCATCAGACAGATTGGCTCAATATCCGTTCCCAAACCAGTCGAACAGTCTCTGGGAGAACCATTGCTTCACGGCTCACCCTGATGGGTTCTCTGGACACCAGCTGAAACCATACTGTCCCACCAATCAGGCCATGTATTCCTCCATGTGTGTGGACCAAGTGATTCCCACACATTTAGATGGAGCACTTCAGAGACAGGCTTTGACACACTATCCTCAGACCTCACTGGGAGATATTTCTGACCTCATTTATAAAGCGGCTGTAGTCACCAATCTGGAAGACTGCTAAACAGAATATTTCATTTATTGTCACTGTGGTGAACTTGTATTTGTCTCAATGGTACTTATGTTTACAGTGATGTGCAAATGGAGCATGCTTCCTCCTCCTCTTCTTCTTCTTTTGTTGTTGTTGCTATTTTGCACAACTGCAAAAGTGAAGAGCTAGTTTAGGATTGTCCAACATGGATTGTGAAAACATTTTATTGTTACTATACAGTCAGCAAAAGAAGAGAAGAAAGCCTGCACTATAAAAATCCTATAAAATTTCCATATTAATGCATACAAAATATTTTGTATAACAAATATAAATAATTTTTTCAATGTGTTTCTGTGGGTTGTGATTGAAAAACTTCCCTCTGTATTCTCTTTATAAAGATGCTCACGTTGTGTGTATTATTTATGTAAATAAATCACTTGTATATTTATTTACATTTGCATATCTTTGCCATAAAAACAAGTAAACATCTCATCTGTTTGCTAAACTTGTAACATATTAGGATATTGTTGCATTAATAATGCGCAAATCAATTTCTGACCAATCTTTTATTCATAACATCATTGTGGGATTTTATATAATCTTAAATATAAGACAACCACATGTGAAATGCAATGCAATAACACCAGAAACAGAAATGAAATCAAAATTCCACCTCACCAGAACAAAAACAAAACCTGGGAATAAACAACAAATGCAAAAAAACAAACACAATAAAAATGTAGATAACAATAATAATAAAAAAAATTAAAAACCCCCAGGGCTCATGTTTTATCAGCTTATGGGTCTTAGATTACATTTGGATTTGAAGATCCAAACAGTATATTACTGTCGAAGTAATTATGGAGAAAATAACAGGGATAACTGGACACTGATCTCTATGTATCATAATCATCTCCACACAAAATAATCTTCAAAGAAAATATAATAAATTCTCATAATCCTAGTGTCAAATCTACAGTCGTACTCTGTTTTGTGTGTCAGCTTGCATGTGTGTTCCTGATGCAGCTACATCCTTTAATCCAAAGGAAGATATTGAAGGGATATGTGCTTATTTTGTTAGAAGCAAAACAGGAAATATAATAATAATCATAGACAGGTTGATCGGTACACAATGTTAGGTGATCCGGTATAATTCCTTTTCATTTTCCTTTTGAGCCTCCAGATCATTCTTTCATTCAGCACAAGATGGCAGTAGAGACAACTTTTAAGCTGTAATGCATTTGAAAAAGAATTATTGAGTATCTATGTAAACAAAATATTGTAAACGCGAGGTGGAGATGTAGTAAGGTATTTTATTGAACATATAAACTTCCATGTAGCTTCCATGTAAAACATAATATATTGTGAAGAGTCATTTCATGGTTGTAGCGCTGCCTGTGATGGAATTTATTTCAAGGAAATGCCATGTAAAGGGTCAGTAGCCTGAGGCCCTGTTTACACGAGAACGCTCGCGGGTGAAAACGTAAAAATATTTTATCGGATGTGCCTTTCGTTTACACGGCGACAACGTTTTTGAGGCTTAAAAACGCAAAAAAGTGAAACCACCCTCCAGAGTGGAAATCTTAAAAACGCTCCACCGTCGCGTTCCCGTGTAAACGGTAAAAACGCAAAACTCTGCTTGACAGTGAAGGTTTTACGCAGGCGCGCGGACTTGGTGTTGCATATAGTATGCACTCCTAGCCGCCTGGAGTGCATACTACATTGAATTTCACACACTTTTGTGTCACCATTTGCACGCGAATTTCTCACACAAAACGCTCGTCTAAACGCAGAATAAAAGTGATGACGCAACGCTACTTTTGCGTTTTCTCTTCAGAATCGTTTCTGTGTAAACATAGCCTAACTAATTCATCTATAGTCAGCTTGAGATCCTTTCCATCTGAAATGGTTGTATATCTTAAAGGGATAGTTCATTTTGAAATTAATTTTTGGTATGAATCATTGAATTATGATTAATTTGGACTTCTCTTTGCATGCTCTTTGAGGTGGGGACCATAGACCTCCATTATATGACTGACAGACAAGAACGGTTTGACCTAAAAATATTAAAATTGAAAACTACTGCGGAATCAAAGACACCTACATCTTGGATGGCCTTGAGGTAAGATAAAACATACAAACAATTAATTTCAAAGTGAACTATCCCTTTAAGACTGTGGTGAATGTTTGTGAGCAGTAGAATAATCCCTCTCTCTTATTTTCAGTAATGAGAAAAAACCACAAAAGCCAAATCACAACCAAAACAACGTTCTTCCGCTAAATGCATGAAGTTTTGTCTTTTATCCTCTAGAGGGTGCGCTAACTGCAAGAATGTGCCCCGACAACTGCATTTAAAAGTTCTGAACGAGACAGACCGACTCGTTCCCCTCATCCACATGCCTTCGCGAAGAAACAACAACAACAAACAACAACAACAACAACAACAACAACAACAACAACAACAACAACAACAACAACAACAACAACAACAACAACAACAACAACAACAACAACAACAACAGAGCATCTCCATCTCCCTGACTAACCTGCCTTCATCGGTGACAGACAGCCAGGTAACCATCGTGTTTGTTTGCCCTAAACTTCGCACTGTCACTGCCGCTGAAATGAAACCAGCATTAAGCAACAAACCTCCATTAAATCTTAACATGAAGAAAGCTATGGTGTGTTGGCTGAAAACTGCCGTTGTAGGTTGGAAGCGCCACTAAAATAAAAAAAGAAAAAAGTATAGTAAAGCGAAATCATTCACTTAACAGTTCAATATAAACAGTAAATACGTTTTAGACACAACATTGTTAATTTCGCCAAGTAAAGTTCCAAAAAGAGAAGCAGAGCAGTTCCGTCTTCAACACAGAGTGGTGTTTTGTTCTTTCAGCTTCAGCTTTTTTGAACGAATCATTTATTCATTAATCTCATCTCTGTTACAGTACATGTTTGTGTAAAGAGTAGGCCTAGTTCACTTAAAAAAAAAAAAAAAAAAACGTTTGCTGATAATTTCCTCACCCCCATGTCATCCAAGATATCCATATCATTCTTTCTTCAGTTGAAAAGAAATTAAGGTTTTTGATGAAAACATTCCAGGATTTTTCAATCGTATAATGGACTTCAATGGTAACCAAACGGTTCAAGGTCCAAAAGACAGTTTCAGTGCAAACTGTTCAATGGGCTTTGAAACGATTTCAGACGATGAATAAGGGTCTTATCGATCAAGTGAAACGGTCGTTCATTTAAAAAAGATAAAAAATAACAAAGTTTAAGTTTTATAAGCTCAAATGCTCGCCTTGCTCTGTTCTGTGATGGGCGTTCACGACTCTCCTGTATGGAAGCTTGTTTCCGCCATAGAATGAAAAATATAAAAGGTAATTGCGACTTTTTATCTCACAATTCTGACTTTTTTCTCACAATTGCGAGTTTACTTCTTGCAATTCTGACATTATTTCTCAGAATTGCGAGATGGAAAGTCAGAATTGCGAGATATAAAGTCAGAATTGCGAGTTATAAAGTCAGAATTGCGAGATATAAAGTCAGAATTGCGTGATATTAAAGTCGCAATTGCGAGATATAAAGTCAGAAATTGCGAGATATAAAGTCAGAATTGTGAGATTTAAATTATTCTGAGGGGAAAAAAGTTAGTCTTTTTTTCCCTTGGAATTGGCCTGATAAGTCGCAATTCTGACTTTATATCACACAATTCTGACT
Organism: Hybognathus amarus; assembly: GCA_030378365.1. Lineage (NCBI taxonomy): Eukaryota > Metazoa > Chordata > Actinopteri > Cypriniformes > Leuciscidae > Hybognathus > Hybognathus amarus. The sequence continues at coordinate 600,357 of JAQIUQ010006139.1, forward strand.
TTATATCACGCAATTCTGACTTTATATCTCGCAATTCTGACTTTATATCACACAATTGTGACTTTATTACACGCAATTGCGACTTTATATCACGCAAATTCTGACTTTATATCTCGCAATTCTGACTTTATAACTCGCAATTGCGACTTTTTTTCACGCAATTCTGACTTTTTATCTCGCAATTCTGAGAAATAAAGTCAGAATTGCGAGACATAAACTCGCAATTGTGAGAAAAAAGTCAGAATTGTGAGATAAAAAGTCACAATTATTTATTTTATTTTTTTATTCAGTGGCGGAAACAAGCTTCCATACTCCTGTTCGAACTCGTTTAGCAAAATTAACGCATTTTTTTCGTGTCATTTGGTTCATTCAACGAACGAAATGAACAGTTTGCAGTTTGCACTGAAACTCGTTCTGGACCTTGAACCGTTTGGTTCCCATTGAAGTCCATTATATGGAGAAAAATCCTGGAATGTTTTCTTCAAAAACCTTCATTTCTTTTCGTACTGAAGAAGAAAAGACATGGACATCTTGGACTGACATGGGGGTGAGTAAATTTTTCAGCAAAAGTTTTTTTTTAAATGTAAACTACTCCTTTAACAACGTTGACTTTGTCAGGACTCCTATTAGCCAGGCTATTAGCCAGGACTACATCAATAGGAAGGTCTACTTTCAGATGCAGGCAGTATGTGATGCAGACATATTCTTAAGTGTGGGGGATGATGTTCTACTCCTGCATCATCCATCATCTGGCCATCATTTTCATCCATACCAGGAGCCAGTCCAATATGGTTTCAGACACCACTACAAATGGCTGTCCTCTCAAATACTGCCCTATTTGAGGGTGTAGGGGGTGGTTTCAGATATACATACACATCCGCCATAGTTGTAGGTCTTTCACATTTGTAGTTCTGAACTGATTCCCTCTCCAAAGCACAATGGTTTGCTGTGGGCAATACCAACTGTTGGTATGTGCACAGATCCACAATTTTGACAACCTATCAGAAATTTAGACCATCAGAGGGGAATTTTGGCGTACTCTTTTCAGAACACACCATGATGTTCTTGTTCTAATCTCTTGTAGACTACTATTTAGGATGGACTGATGCACATTAGGATGCCAATACGCTCCAGTTTCTTGTTAGTTTCCAGCGAAAAATGCTGGGTTGTTTAACCCAATTTTGGGTCAAATATGGGTGAACCCAGCCATTGGGTTACATTTTTTTAAATTGCCTTTTTAACCCAATGTTTGAGTTTGTCCATATTTGACCCAAAATTGGGTTAAAACAACCCAGCATTTTTTACAGTGTGTATGTTGTATGCTGAAACATATACACAGGCAATTATTGAAAATGGGAAAATAGAAACAAAAATAAATAAAAGCAGATAGTACAGTTTATTAGTGCCAACATGAAATTCCATCAGTTGAGCCTTAAGGAAAACTTGAATGTATAAGATTCATGTAATATTAGCCATTTAATTAAGCATTGTGATTAGGCTGAAGTCTATCTGGACCTATTTCTGAATGCAAAGAACATTTTGGTATAGGCCTGCAACTAATTTATTTTGTAGCATATTTTGTAGACAAGAAACACTAAAGAATCCTCTTTTTTAAAACAAGAGAACTAAATAGAGTTCACAAGAGTACAAAAAAAAACAGAACTAAAATAACACAAGAGTTCCATCTAGTGGCAAATGTAAGGACATCACATGTTCCCCTCTTAGTTAAATGAATTCTTTCTTTAGTCGAAAACAGTGCATGAAATAGAATTAAAGAGCATCACATTTGTTATGAAAAAACAATTTCACATGTAAATAATTCACTAAACGGAATAGTAAATAAATGTGAGAAAACAATCAATGATAGCAACAGTAGGCCTACTTGAATCTTCATGTGTGTGTTCTGTAAAACTCCACGTCAATTCTAGTGAACATATTAGCCAAAAATACTGCTGACAGAGGGTTGGAAATTTGAAAACTGTTTTCAAGAGGGTTTCTTTTAAATGCCCCCTATAAGGCGTCATACTGACGCTTTTGACAATGCGTAGGGGAGCGGGACAGAGTACACTTTTTGACTTTGTCAATTTGTGTAAATCTGTACTTAGGGTTTAGAGTTTTTTCCCCCACATTAATTTCCCACATGTCTTAGCACAATTATGTGGTTTTGTTTTATTAATACAGTGTATACTTTTTCTTGATTTACCCTGAAAGAATGGAAAGTGAAATGTGACAACATGCCCATAGGTGGGTAAATTGTAACATGTGAGGGGCACATTGTAACATCACCATAATGATATGACAGCTTATCTGATACTGATCAAAAACATATGCAAGTCAAACCAAAATATTTTCTTAATAAAATACAATTATTAACTTTTTCATATAAAATAATGGCATTTTTAATAATTAAAAATAAACTAATTTTTGAGTTTGAACAACAAACACATCGGAAAACACAGCTATACAGCATAATTTAAAAACAAAATAATACTTAATAATTTCTGAGCATTTGACTTTCAGTCTTTATTTACATGTTTCTCATGTTTTCTCAATAGAATTCATAAAAGTATAGAATATAATAGCACATTTCTAATAGGGGCACATTGTAAGGCAGTGTTCAACATGCCCCAACCTGCACAACTAACCCTGCTGTCTTCTGCTAGTTAGCAAAGCATTAAAGAACTATATCAACTGTTTAACAACAGTATTGGAGATTAAAATAATATCAGATTTGTCTAATTTTAAATAAACACAAAAAATAGAGACGAAAATTAACTTAAGAAATGCACTTTTGCTATGGTTAAATAAATGTTCAGTGATATCTTACAAAGATTTGGGAATTTTTGGCGCATTTTTTCTTTAGTGTTGAAATGGCAACTAGTAGATATTACCAAGTTTCGTCATGCCAGCATGTGTGGAAGTATTTAAAACAAGCGTGTTACAACTAGCCCCGCGTTACGTTGTGTCCCGCGCTCCCCTATACATCCAATGCACATGGCACCCTTTAGCGTCAATATGACACGCTTCGGGTAATGGGTAGGTTTCTATAGGTCTGGGGGAAGGCGTAAGGGTAAGACCTCTAGGAGGCGCCTTCTGGCCCATATCTGCGTCTCGAATTCGACGCCAAAGGATGCCATGTGCGTTGGATGTATACGCATTGTCAAAAGCAACAAGGCTTATAGCTTTCAGAAAACAAGCTCGGCTTCGCAGTCACAGCGAAAGCTTTGCAAACAGTTTGGCTTGTATGTTTATTAAGACCCCTGTCGATAAAATGTAAAGGGTTTTGTGAAAGTAAAGTAATAGTGCCGTCCATGTAGGTTAACGGTAGCATACCCTCCCTGCTTTGCCTGATATTGAGTCCACGTTATATTCCTTTGGACTGGCATGACAACATTTGAATAGAAGTAAGTAAATCGGGAATGTAAACGGCAAATGAAAACAACAATAAATAAGTGCAAGGCGTGTGCCTTTAAAACTATGGTTATTTTTTATTCCTGTAAATGAGTTATTTAGGCCCTATTCAACATCCATCTTTTTTTATCGCAAAGCTTTCAAATGAGAAAGCAACATCGATTCATGTTGTAAAGGATCACTGCGCAGACTTAAATTCCAAACGATGTTGGGAACTTGGGGGGTAAGTTAGCCTATAGCCTAATCAAGTTTTTTGGAGGAGGGATGCACTATGCAAGTCAGTGCTTACGGATGAGATGAGTTTGTTGCTTCTTTAATATGCTTCTTTAAGTAATTCAATTGGATGTCCGAATAGGTTTGGAAGATTATTCCATAACCAGAAAACAGTGATCGAAGACATCTGGAAAGTAATTCTGTGTGATTGCACCACGAGGCGCCGCTCACACGCTGGTCGCAGGCTTCTGGAGGAGACGGACTCGTAGGAAGGAGGGAAGGGAGCCTGTGGTTGTTTAATTTTCAATTCTGACTGGCACTTTTTCCTTAGGCCTAGCCTACTGCTGCAAGTCTTATCTATTTTCCCATATAAGTTTTACTTCATAAAAAATGGTACAAAACAAAATTGTAAAAAAAAAAAAATGGATTTCGTTATTAGGCTTTAACTGCACCCTATGGAAGCTGGGAATGACTATGGGCCGGTGCATGTCTCAATGCATTATCCCATATGGAAGATTAAAGTCCAGATAAAAACTGTACAGTTGCTTTAAAATTCGGATTTTGTTAGAGCAGTTAGATAGCATAGGTTATCTAGGCCCAGCCTGGTTTTGCCATCTTCATATCACGAACCTGTGCCATTGGCAAGGTAATCGGACATTTCAAGGATCAGTCCTGTATGTTTGACCTTACAGAGTCTGAACTGCTTCCAAGACACTACTCTTTAGTCCTAGAGTTCAACCAATAGCCTACTGTATAACTAAATATTGACATTAGGCCATTAGACACATGCACATATTTACATTATATGCATTTAGTGTTATTGGGTTGATGTAGTAGCCTAGCCTAGTTATGCAGGGGAGAACTGCCCGTCTGTTTTACCTATATTTTTCCCTCCAGCATCAGATAGCCTATATACTTTTCCACACTCGAACTAGATATATTATGTAATTTTAGTGCAGGCATAATGTAGGCCTTACGTAGCGACTTTCAATTAACTTAGCCTATCGGTAAAATATCACGGCCTATTTTTGGAGAAATCTCGGTCTCGGAAAAATGAACATTGATGAATATTGTCATAAAATGAATATTGTCTGAATATTTTGATTGTTCTTAAATTGGTTGAGAAATGATTTGGGCTAAGTTAGGTCGTTAAGAAAAAAAGGCAAATCCAACCAAAATAATCACTTGTCGACATAGCTTCGCCTTATTAGCTAATAAAAAGAAAAGAAAAAAAAACATTTCTGAATGTGTAAACTGAATTTTGCAGCTGGCTGTTAAACATTTTGAGAGGCTATTAAATGACAATTGTCGACTATTTTGTCTCATCTCAAGACATGACGTTTGTTAACAAATTTTACCCCTATAGACTGGCTCAATTGCACAAAAATATCTTAAATCTGAAGAGATGTGACGTCTTCGAGCATTTGACAGCCAACGATGGGACACTAAAAACATAAACAAAATATGAATAGCCTAGCCTAGGCCTACTAATAATATTATTAATACATTAGTACAAGAATAGTCACTTTGAAATGTTTTCTGAAAGTTATATTGATTGGTTGCGCATTACTCGTCGTGCAAATGTCCGTGTTTCTAGGTCTTCTCAAGAAAATGTCCTCACTGATCACATTAATAAGTTAATAATAAAAATAATAAAAACCAAAAAGTTTTTATTGGTCTTAAACTCAAGTAGTGAAAAATATTAGCCTAAGAGTTCTACAAATGTTGCTGTTCTTGCATATTATGCACAAAGTTAATGCTCAGCTAAACACCTGCTGGCAGAACATTATTCGAGTGATAAATACCTCTTTATAATGATAAAGTAATTAGTAGCCTATCTAATGATAAAGTAACCGAATGTGGAAATGAAGGATTGTTTTCCAAATCACGTCTTTTTAGAATGAAATTCACCTTCTATAGCCCAACATTGATTTTCTTCATATGATAATGTGTTTTAATGTAGGCCAGTAGGCTAAATTACCGGAGTTGCCTTGCTGCTGATTGCTGGCATATATAGATGCTGCGTAGGCTACTCACGCAATTTTAATCTGTTACAAATTAATTTTCATTTCGTTTGTTTCGTAGGCCTATTGCTTCTGCTGGAGGGGTAAGCCATTGGGATAGTAAATTTATATAGCCTACTTTTTGCATACAAATCTTAGATTTTCATACTAAATCACTTCGTAAGCCTATTAGTTTATTCGTCAAATTAATCGATACTGGGTTAATCAAATTCACGCGTAAAACATCTGCTATCCAAGTAGGGCTGGTTTCTGTTTTAAAGAAAAGAGTTACGAAATATTTATTATCAATTACAAAAACAAACAACTGTAAAATTTGATATAGGCTATGTGAAATACAAGTGGTGTGGCTATGATTTAGGAAACGGTGAGTGGGCTAGGCCTAGGCTATATGTTGTGTGCGCGTGGATTCTGCAACAGGTCACATAATAGGCTGAACAGCTGACTCGAGCGTGCTGGCAGATGGTTGATATAAGCCGGGTGGTGTGTGTGTGTGTTTGGTGGTGGGGGCTCACATTCATTAGTTTAGTTATTTGAGCCCCACGCACAGACAATAATCCTATCCAGTAGCAAGAAAAGATGGAAAAGCTTCTTCTTACAGAGAGGAAATGGTCTAAAAAAGTTTCGAGAAATCCATTGTTTTGCCTGTCTGCTGCTTTCTACCCGCAGATGTCAGTCGTTCAAACTCATTTGCGATTCGTTTTCTTTTGTAATTGATACATTTAGGTGTATTTGCATATTTAAATATACAGCCTAAAATAAATAAAATAAATACATAGCCCCCAAACAAATAAAACGTTATATAGCCTAATGCGTTAGGCGGTTTAATAAGATTATTGACCTGTAATTCTTGAAATCGACTGAGAAAAAATTAACTGAAATTTCTTGATATTTAATTGTCCAAAGATGCGATGTAATTTAGGCTATTCCAACAAAGTCATCAACTGCAAGAAGTCTGAAATCAGACCTCCCCCCCAAATGAAATGACTTTTTAATTTGGTAAGCGATGTTCTTTGGATATAGACAGAATGCAAAAAAAAAAAAAAAAAAAAAAGGGGGACCTTTCAGTTTTCCAAATATCGGATTTGCCCTCCTCTTTTCAAGCTCTGCAACCCATTCATACAGATAGGTCCCAACAGACTTTCGCAGCATCATCACGGTCTTATGGTTTTAAACGGGTTCCATCCCTACCTCTCACCAGTTACAGGGTACAAGGCAGAACACGGCACCTCTTTCAGAGCATCTCGTGGATGTTTTAACCATAGAGGTTTTAGACGCAGACCCCTAGTGGGTTTATCCGTAGCAGCACATCTGCAAGACATTGTTTGGGAAAGTGAATTTTCTTCTTGTAGAACAGGTGAGCGAGTGGACGACTTTGAATGGGTCTCGAAAAAGGATAAACCTACGCCAAGAAAAGCAAGTTTCCAAAAAACAAAAAACTTTCGGGCCATCTCGAGAATTTCGGTGTTCCAAAATCGTTCAATTGAGTCATCAGGAGAATCTTCCGATTATTGTTTGCTGTAAGTGCTTCTGCAGTTTTGCACAAGAGGGTTACCTTGTCATTCCAATTTTTGTGGTAAATGTTTGGGAGTCAATATCACTCAACAAGAACCATCACCAAATTGAAAGTGTCAACTTTTGAAGAAGAAATGAGATTCTGTTCGTTCTTGGGTGCGGAAATGTCGGAGTTATTGATTCAAACATAGCGGCACAGAGGTAGGCTTATTCTGCATTGATGAACACTAAAATCTTTTAATCATTTCCAAGTCTTTTACATAGCCTACAAAAACATCTAAAGAACATTCAACATCTAAAGAGTGAATTTAGCATAGGCTACTAAACTATTTTCAAAAGAACAGAGCACAAATGTAGAATTAAAATGATTAAACTATTAGCCTAAAAACAATTGCGTGAGTTGTCAAAATGTTTCCCTCACGTGTGGTTAAAAATGTTGGATTGTTTCAACCCAAATTTGGGTTAAAATATGGACAAACCCAAATGTTGGGTTAAAAAGGTCATTTACAATTTTAACCCAACTTCAACTTTCACTTTCAACGGTACATTTTTTTAATTACATTTTTAACCCAACATTTGGGTTTGTCCATATTTGACCTAAATTTGGGTTGAAACAACCCAGTCTTTTTTAGAGTGTAGGCTAGTGTAGCTATTATTGTTAGTAGTAGTATTAGTAATGCTAGTAGACGAACTATCAGTTAACTTTTGTTTTCTATAACTATAATAATACAGAAACAGGTCGGGCTGTTTTGTGGATGTAAAATGACACCGGAGATTAGTAGCCCCAGAGCTCAGTCTTTAGTGCTTTAGTGTTTGAGGTGACAGAGTCACGAGCCAAATGAAAGAGGCAAACAAGATACAATGAAACCCTATTGTGTTGTAGACTTGAAGATGCTCGAGCACGTCACTTGAACGGCGATTGTTTGTGACGTTCTTGTTTGCTTTTCATTTCTTGCGCATTTGAAGAATAGCTTACTATTCTTTAAGAATAGGCTATGTTTAATCCAGTATTTTTGAACGATTTGTCGAACTTTGATAAGCATAATTTTAAAAATTTTAGGAATTCAAAATCAGAAATCATTAAAAATTGGATGCAGTGGTAACTCCAATTATTGATTGCCTATTAACGAAACACACAAATCTAGCGATCGCCTGTTCGCCTCTAAATGTGTATGTTTTGATCTGATTTCATTTACGAGCTAAATGTAGGCTATGATTGTGTTTCCCCAAAACATCAAGTCTGCTTCTAAGAAATGCGGACAGCTGTTGTGAGGTCTATCTAGGACTCATAAATAATTTAGTGGTAAAGTAGGCCTACGCTTTTTGCTTTCTTTACTATGTATATAGCGCTTTTTATTTGACCTAAATTACTCTAAGAAATGCTGGGTTGTTTTAACCCAAATTTGGGTCAAATATGAACAAACCCTCGCATTGGGTTAACTTTTTTTAATTATATTTTTAAGCCAGTGTTTGTCCATATTTGACCCAAAATTGGGTTAAAATAACCCAGCTTTTTTAGAGTGTAGAGTCTGTGTGCATTAGTTATGTCTTCAAATGACACATTATTAAAACAATCATAATAGGCTAATTGTAATAATACAAATAAAAAATCAAGTGCACACTGTGCCTTTTAAAGACTTTTGACATAGCCCATCTGATATTGCTGCAAACACACATAATAAACATTAAACAAACGTTTTTTTTAAAACAACACTTTTTTAAAATCCTGACAGACAGTGTTCAGACAGTGTTCAGAATATGTTATAAAGATTTTCGACACAAGCAGACATTTTTAATAGGTGGAATCAGTGAAATGTTGCTCCAAATGTGAAAGTTTTTTTCATTTTGATCTTGTCCGGGACATTAAGAATTGTACTGAGCTTATGTTGAATTTGGTATTATATCAGTAAGATAGTCGGTTATATGAATTGTGAAAAAAAAGATAAAATGTTTTTTTTTTTTTTTTTTTTTTTTTACTCTCCGAAACCCTGCATCCACAGTGGAGTGGCCATATCCCGGGCTCACTTTGAAAAACAGCCTCCCTCCAATCTCAGGAAGTCCAACTTCTTCCACTTTGTTCTGGCACTCTATGATCGCAGTGGGCAGCCTGTGGAAGTGGAGAGGACTGCATTTGTGGACTTTGTGGAGCAGGACAAGGTATATTCATGCTAAAGTATTGTTTCACATGATTGAACATTTCACATTTCTGGATTTTTGATGATGTCTCCTATGTAGAGTTAAAGTCTGAGCTTCAAGATGGAAAACAAAACCTTATACATAGGATGTATGGAATATTTAAAAATACAGAAAAACTAGAGACTGACACTTATTTTACAACATTCAGCTCCTTCCTTCCAAATTTTCCTTCTGAGTTGATCACCTATGTCCATTTTTTCCTTATTTTTCATCCATCCTTGTTAGGAAAGACAGCCTAATGCAGGCTCTCAAACTCAAAAAATGAGTACCTATTTCATTTTTTTCTTCTTGCTTTAGCACTTTCACAAGTGTAATTTATAAAAAACTTAAACTGATCACACTCTGCAAAACACAAGCCATTTTTTATTGCCAAAACATAATCTCATGCTTTCATTGCAGTTTTAGTTTCTTTCCAAGTAATCATTGTTTTACAATGTAATATTTTAACATAATGAGAGGCACCAATATTCGTTCAGTTTAGTTTTAACAGTAAATGCTTTATATAAAATCTGTAAAGTTTGTAATTGCATCTCTTCATCAAAAGTTGTAATAAATATATGACACAGCCATGAGTTGTACAATAAGTTTGCTAGTAGTAAATGTTTTCACTGTACCCAACTGACTGAACGTTCACAGTTAACAGTAATTTAGCAGTCTCTACCATTGGAAATATACCACTTGTTTGTGATAATTAAAAATATATATTGTTGTGTAGACAATACTCAATCATGAACTCCTGTATTTAAATGTTCATTTTGTGTGGCTTAATCAAAATTCTTTGTCCTCCTCTTGCCTTTGCCTGCTGTTCTTCTAAAGGAGCAGACGGGAGAAAGACCAACAATGGGACTCACTACAAACTCCAGCTCCTCTATAGTAATGGTATGCTCATCATTTCTCTTCTCATATAGACCTTTATGTCCATGTAGATATTCTGTCTGTTAGAAAATTGCACATTTTGCAGCAAAAAAGCCACCATTGTGTGATTATACTCTCTAAAAAAATGCTTGGTTATTTCAACCCAAATTTGGGTCAAATATGGATAAACCCAAATGTTGGGTTAAAAATGTAAATAGAAAAATTTACAGTTGAAAGTGAAAGTTGACATTTAAAATGACATTTTTAACCCAACAATTGGGTTTGTCCATATTTTACCCAATTTTGAGTTAAAACAACCCAGCATTGTTTAGAGTGTATTATACATGTACATTATATATTTTAGTTTACCTACACTCTAAAAAATGCTGGGTTATTTTAACCCAATTTTGGGTCAAATATGGACTAACCCAGCTGTTGGGTTAAATTTATAAATTGCATTTTTGTATCCAATAATTGGGTTTGTCCATATTTGACCCAAAATTGGGTTAAATCAACCCAGCATTTTTAGAGTGTAACAAAGAAACAACTGATTGTAATAAAGCTGCTATTGCCCAACTCTTCGTTAGGATTTGATCCACATTTGTACATTTGTTTCAGAGTGTTACATCAACAAGGCTGGTTTGTTGTTTTTGTTCACAGGTGTTCGCACAGAACAAGACCTTTATGCACGTCTCATTGATTCGGTCACTAAACAGGTAAAGCACCACCGTCTTTGTCTTCTAGCCACTAGAAACATCTTCTTAGTTTTGCTGTGTGTGTTGATGACCTCTTTTAAACTCTGTTTTACATGGTTCAGCCCATCTCATATGAAGGACAGAACAAGAATCCAGAAATGTGTCGTGTTCTGCTAACTCATGAGGTCATGTGCAGGTGAGTAAAACACATAATCAAACCAATAAAGGAGCAATGTGCAATTGGAAAGGGCTGACTGTTGGGAAAAATGCTGAAAGAGTGCAGCAAATATGCTCTACAATAATCAATACTCCAGCCACTGCTAAATCACAATTCTTAAAGGGATACTCCACCCAAAAATGAAAATGCTGTCATCATTTACTCGGCCCTCAAGTTGTTGCAAACCTGTGTGAGTTTCTTTCTTCTGATGAACACAAAGGAAGATATTTTGAAGAACGATTGGAATCAAACAGTTGTTTGGCACCATTGACTTCCATAGTAGAAAAAAATTAAAAATACTATGGAAGTCAATAGAGTGCTGAAGTTACGACGTCACTCTGTAGGCCAAAACGCGGAAGTGAGTTAGCATTTCTAGCATCTCCCGGTTCCCTCGACCTCTAAAGTCTATGGGATTTTTGAATGTGTTTTTGCTAAATCACCTGATATAAACAAAGCCTCTATAGCCTCTTGAAAAAATATTTTTCAAGATTTGTTATCACAACATTTTCTTTTGTCAAATCAACTTAATTTTTTTAGTTCAGATAACTTATTAAATCAGTCTCCTTCCTTGTATTAACTCACTTTTTCCATTTCAATCAACTTAAAATTTTAAGGCAACTACTTAATTTTTTAAGTTAAACCAACACTATTTTTTACAGTGTAAATATTTTCACGTTTTGATCTATGACATAGAACACACAGTTATAACCTGCTTGTGTTTTTTTTACTTTATTGTGTCTGCTTGTGTTTTGTAAAAACTTTATATAGGCTTCAAAATGTATACATTTTGGATTAACTCTGTAAAGATTATCTTGTTAGACAAAACATGTAAGGGCCACAACTCTTTGTTAAACACAGATCTTATTTTTTGCGATTTTCCAAAAGTCTATGGGGAAAATGCATAGCTTTTGAATCGAGGGAACCCATGCGCCGCTAGCTTCTGAGTTGTTCTACAAAGTAACGTCATCACTTCGGCACTCTATGGTGCCAAAGTTCCAATCGTTCTTCAAAATATCTTTATTTGTGTTCATCAGAAGAAGAAACTCATACAGGTTTTCAACAACTTGAGCGTGAGTAAATGATGACCGAATTTTCATGTATCCCTTTAAGAATATAGGTTCTGGCATCAATGGTTTCACGAGGAACCTTTTTAACATCCATGTAACATTTCCACTGTGCAAAAGGTTCTTAATAGTGAAAACGGTTCTTTCGATTATTAAAATGTTACAAAAATGTATCTTTTAAGAACCACTTTGTCTTTAATAGCAGTAGTAGCTTCTGTGTTTGAATCCCTTGAAACACATCTTCAGGAAACATGCTGAATTTCAAGTCTTCTAACAACCAAAAACATTTCTGCGTATCAGTTTCACTCTAAGCCTGCAGTGATGTTCCTTAAAGGAGAAGTTCACTTTTAAAAAAAAAACTTTTGCTGATAATTTACTCACCCCCATGTCATCCAAGATGTCCATGTCTTTCTTCTTCAGTTGAAAAGAAATTAAGGTTTTTTTTTTTTTTTCTCTCCATATAATGGACTTCAGTGGGAAACAGTTTCAGTGCAGCTTCAAAGGGCTTTAGACGACACCAGACGATGAATAAGGGTCGTATCTCAGGACCCTTCGAAGTCATGACTCGAAAAGAGATTCGTTCATTTTGATGAACGAGTTTGAACAGGAGAAGTTACGAACGCTCATCACAGAGCAGAGCAAGGCGAGCATTTGTGCTTATAAAACTTAAACTTTTTTATTTATTTTTTAAATGACCGGTCGTTTCACTTGATAAGACCCTTATTCATCGTCTGGAGTCTTTTAAAGCCCTTTAAAGCTGCACTGAAACTCTCATTTGGACCTTGAACTGTTTGGTTCCCATTGAAGTCCATTTTATGGAGAAAATCCTGGAATGTTTTCATCAAAAACCTTAATTTCTTTTCGACTGAAGAAAGAAAGACATGGACATCTTGAATGACATGGGGGTGAGTAAATTATCAGCAAAAGTTTTTTTAAATGTGAACTACTCCTTTAAGAGTGTTCACAGAAGATACTAAGGCTACGTTTTTCTACATCTCGGCCTTCCGTCCACAATGAGTGTTTTGAAGATGCTCTCAGAAGTGGATAAATTTGAAAGTGGCGGTTTCACATTGTAGTGTGAGGAATTTGAAAATCGATCGCATGTTTAGTCATGTGACACACATTGTACCGATCTAGTTAAATGGCATGTGACTGCTATGTGCTATTCTCTCTCATAGTTTTGCTTAGTTTTACAATCATTCCTGCAAAGATGACAGAACATTCACTTTTTGCAGAACTCAAAACCCTTACCAATACATACACATCACTGCAGGTTCTAGCTGAAACGAACACCAGAGGCAGTAACACAGTAACAACTTTTATTTCTTTTCACACACAAAAGAAATATGATTACAGGAGCAGATTGTGATTGATTAAAACTAATTTTCGCACAATTCCTTGCACAATACAATGTCATGACCTTAAAACATTTTTACCAAAGTGTATCATTTATAAAGAAATGCATTTTGAGATTTGCATCACTTAACCATCACCTGGTACAGCATTGCACTTAAAAAGTATCGAGTCTAGTACATACCTGTCTAACGCTCCCGTTTTTTCACCCTTTCTCCAGGTTTGTTATTTCCCCTGGGAAACTCCCGTAATTTGCATGTCCCAAACTCCTTTATGAATAATCAGAACAATATGTTTTTCTAATGTTGGCCAGATGTTGTATTAAATGCATTATGTTCACACAATGCACACACCATAAACAATTTCAACCCGTTTGTCATCTCAACCTGGCAACCTATACCCCAGTTGCGCAGTCGCGGAAAGCTCTAACCCGAAAGCGAACAAACTTTTTTGATGAAATCTGAGAGTTTACTGTCCCTCCATTGACAGCTACGCAACTACTGCTTTGACGCTTCAAAAAGTTTGTAAAGATATCAAACTAATCCATATGAATTGAGCGGTTTAATCAAAAATATTCTGAAGATAAACAGCTTTATATGATTAATTTTAATTTCTGTGTGAACTATCCCTTTAACGCTATTGCCACTATGTTTAGGGTTACAGTGTAGATGGTACGTTGTTTTCAAATGCAGTAGAGTGTTAACCTTCACCCTCACTGCACATTTAATTTGCAAACTGTGATACGTTCAATATCCAACATAATAAAACCTTGCCTTAAAATATATTACAAAACGGTTAGTTCCAATCCTTGATTCTGATTGGTCAATAGCTGTGCTTTATTTGTGATTTCATTTCACCCAACGGTTCTGTTTATCACTGTGCAACAGTGCGGTTCCTATGTTGTGTATATTTGAGCGTCCATGCATATTACACATTGGAACGTTGTTGCTGGTCATGGTCAGGGACTATTTATTCTAGCGGAAGGAGTGCTTTTAGTGATTTTACTTCATGAAATGTTGCACTAATACATCTTTTTTTACTTTTAATATTTTTATTGTGTGGTAACCGTTTTATAAATTTCTCTTGTAATTTATTGCTTTCATAAAAATTCACGTTCATCTTTTTTCCAACAAAACCGAAAACTTGTGTCGCGTCACTTGATGTTTCACTTTTAAAAAAGTGTTGTCAACGTAATGTCATGTCGCCACAGGCACGTTTCCCTCAATGAGCCTGGGTTGGGACAAGCACGAGCACAATGTCCAAGAGAGTATATGGTAGCTGGACCGAGAGAAAAAGAAACAGCAAGTGTCACAGGAGACAGAAGAGAACAGGGGGTGTGCAGTGACCTCAGGCTTCAGGACAGCATTAGGGAGGGCAGAAGGGGACTCAGAATTGGCTCTGCCCCCATTGTGTAGCCAGCAGATGCCCGAGTGGGCGCTCACAGCTGGTTAATAACAGAGCTGATGGGGAAGGGGTGCAGAGGGCAGGCCACACAGCTGGGGAGTGACTCTGTCTGACGGGGGGGGGACTGTGAGGAGAAAGCATATAGGCAGATGGCCAGGGGTGGGGGCACTTTGTTATGCTGGTGGCGTGGTGGATGGGGTGGGGGGGATTGTGTGTGTGTGTGGGGGGGGGCAGGAGACAGGAGGTCCACCGATGGTGTGTGTGTGTGTCTGACAGGGTCGGGTTTGTGTGTGTATGCTTTAGAAGCAGGGATTGAGTCTTGATCATTCACAATCAATGTGACAGATTGCTGGCCTGCCTTTTTTTTCTAAGTCTTAATTGTACTGGTCTTATGGAGCACAGTTTTAATAATTCATTATGTTCTCTTTTTCCCGTACAAAGTCGCTGCTGCGAGAAAAGCTGCGGAAATCGCAACGAGACACCATCCGATCCTGTCATCATTGACAGGTAAGTCCAGTTACACAACTTTTCTAGTTCCCTACACACAAGTTTAAGTGATTCATATGTTCACACAGTATGTTTTGCTTAGATTTTGTGTCATCTATGAAAAACACGAAAAATGCTGGGTTGTTTTAACCCAACTTTGGGTCATATATGGACAAACCCAAACATTGGGTTAAAATGTAATTAAAACACAACCCAGCATTTTTTATAGTGAAATAATAATTGAGGAATCTCAACTCAAGGGTCCTGAGCTAGCATACCATAAACTAGGGCCAAACTGACCAATAAAGTCTCTTTGGGACAAGTTTAGTATAGTAAAGAATATAAGTCATTTGAAATTTAGCTGTAGCTATGCTCTCTCAAAATTATAAATGATGTTTACCCATGTTAGGTCAAATATGGACAAACCCAAACGTTGGGTTAAAAGTGTAGTTAAAAATGTAACCCAATGGCTGGGTTTGTCCATATTTGACCCAAAGTTGGGTTAAAACAACCCAGCGATTTTAGAGTGAAATAATAATTGAGGAAACTCAATTCAAGGGTCCAATGAGTCCTAAGACCTACTATAAACTAGGGCCAAACTGACCAATAAAGTCTCTTTGGGACAAGTTTCAGTTTCAGTAAAGAATATAAGTCATTTGAATTTTAGCTATATGCTCTCTCTAAATTTTAAATGCTGGGTTGTGTCAACCCATGTTAGGTCATATGAACAAACCCAAACATTGGGTTAAAAAATGTAATTAAAAATGTAACCCAATGGCAATTTTAGAGTGAAATAATAATTGAGGAAACTCAATTCAAGGGTCCTATGTCCTAATTCAAGGGACAAGTTTAGTATAGTAAAGAATATAAGTCTTTTGAATTTTAGCTATACGTTCTCTCTAAATTGTAAATGCTGGGTTGTTTCAACCCATGTTAGGTCAAATATGGACTAACCCAACCATTGGTTAACACTTTTAAATTCAATTTTGAAACCCAATGGCTGGTTTGTGCATATTTGACCCAAACATGGCTTGAAACAACCCAGCTTTTATTATTTACAGCATAGTGATTTGGGGGTTAAGAATGAACACCTGTCCTTCTTTATTCATTGCGTCATTGCGCAGAAAGGATCAGTTTCTTACATATTTTCTCCCTTCTCTCACTTTAAAAAATGCTGGGTTGTTTCAACCCAAATTTGGTCAAATATGGACAAAGCCAAATGTTGGGTTAAAAATTTTAAAAATTTGCAGTTGAAAGTGAAAGTTGATGTTGGGTTAAAATTTTAAATTACATTTTTAACACAACAATTGAGTTTGTCCATATTTGACGCAAATTTGGGTTAAAACAACCCAACATTGTTTACAACACTCTAAACAATGCTGGGTTGTTTGAACTCAAATTTGCGTAAAACATGGACAAACCCAAATGTTGGGTTAAAAATGTCATTTAAAATTTCTTCAACTTTCACTTTCAACTGTAAATTTTAAATTGCATTGTTAACCCAACATTTGAGTTGAAACAACCCAGAATTTTTTAGAGTGTACATAAATACAACACTTAAATGCTAGTTGTGTTGCTCTCTTATGCATACTAAATCCCTCTTTAAGCTATCTTTCAAAGATATATGGATAATATAGTTTCCCTCATTTCAGATATCCCTCTTTACCCTCTCTCCCTTTTCAAGCTAACAGTGTTTATAAAGCGTCTCTGAGGATCTCTTTCTCACGTCAGAGAGTGAAAAGTTGTCTCATAGAGTTTCCCAGAATTCCTCAGCACCACAGCTGTTTTTATACTTTTCTCTGTTATCCCCCCCCCCTCTGTCATATCTGTTCCTTCTATCTCTTTAATTCTCCAAACAAGGTCAGACTTACCCAGAGTTTTGAATAAAATGAAGGGTTTAGACAGCATGTTTAGTATTGATCGCTTTTTTAAGCTGTAGCTTATATATTGCCTCATTAGTGCATTATGATACTTCTCATATTTGCCAGATTTTTTGTGCTTTTTATGTATTGTGTAACATTTTGAAAATCGTGAATGTGTAAAAAAATGCCTGTTGTGGATATACACTCTAAAGATATGCTGGGTTGTTTTAACCCAATGTTGGGTCAAATATTGACAAACTCAAACATTGGGTAAAAATGTAATTTAAAAATCTAACCCAACAGCTCTGTTTGTCCATATTTGACCCAAAATTGGCTTGAAACAACCCAGAAGTGCTACATCATTGATAGATTTGCACTTTGAATGACCAAAAGAAATTTGAATATGAGCAACCCGATCACACTAAATGCGTCTTTATAGGACGCATGTGTATTGTCGTGTAATTTATACGCTAAAGTGAGTTTTTACGTGCATATGATACGCATTGGTTGGTTAGGGTAGGTTTCAGGTGTGGGGTGGGGTGCGTGTGTATTATACGTTTGGGTAGTATTAGTGGTGCTTGGTGCATGTGTATTACTCGCAAATGAACTGCGTATCAAATGCACGTGAAAACTGCGTCTCATATACACGTAAAAACTAATTTTTGCGTATAAATTACACAATGCGTGTTTAGAGAGACGCATTTACGTGAGAACAGGCTAATATGAGAGTTGACAAAGATATTTAATATATTCATAGTCTAGTATTTTTCGAAAGCAGATTTTTCACTTAAGAAAATGCTGGGTTATTTCAGACCCAAATTTGGGTCAAATATGGACAGCTCTCAAATGTAATTTAAAAATGGGCTGTTGAAAGTGAAAGTTGAATTTGGGTTAAAATTCTAAATGACATTTTTTAACCCAACATTTGGGTTTGTCCATATTTTACCCAATTTTGGGTTAAAACAAGCCAGCATTGTTTAGAGTGTTCTAGTTTTAATACTCTCTCGTTTTCTACGCCACCTACAACCTTTCCCCCAATATTGATATAATTAGTCGGCTCGTCAGGACACCTCCCCGATGCATGTGGGAATTGGGATCCCAAAGCACCTTCACCCCCTGGTTTTTTAATCTGTGTCCGTTTTGTTTGGACCTGCTGCTCAGTCTGTCTGTCTCTCCACCCCCTTTCTGCCTGCACAACTAATCCAGTTATTAGCAGAAGGGAGAGAATAGCTCTCAGCTGATGCTGAAGGAGGCTTTTGTCACATTATGATCCCCACATCTTCCCTTGGCTCTTCTTGCTGCCAGAGATCATGGCCTAGCTTTTAATCTTAACCTGCCCATTTCTTATATTAAACATGAGTTTTTGCACATTGAAACCTTTATTAGTTTGTTTGAGTAATTGTAAATCTTATCATTGTGCATATTGATTGAAAGACCAGCTTAGTCAATCCAATCAATACACACATGTGCATGGACACATCTTGCGGATGAAAGCCACTGTTTTAAAAATGTCTCATGCAAATTTGCAATAGTGATAATATGTTAATGAATATTTTGGTTGGCATATGTTGACCACGAGGTGTGTGTGTGCGAGTACCACTTGATTTACATATTCGTCCACCAGGGACATCTGGTGCTATCATCGTTTATAAAAACAATATATAGATTATTAAGTAATTTTTTTTATTGTAAAAAAGGTTGAGTTAAGGTATGGGTTTAAGTTCAGAGGATTAATGATTAGCTGTATGCACTCTAAAACATCCTGGGTAGTTTTAACCCAAATTTAGGTCAAATTTGTAACCCAAATATGGACAAACCCAGCCATTGGGTTACATTTTTAAATCACATTTTTAACCCAATGTTTGAGTTTGTCCATAATTGACCCAAAATTGGGTTAAAAAAAAACCCCAGCATTTTTTAGAGTGTGGAAATGGGGACTTTGGTTTTTTTTATTTAAGTTTGTGTGTTTGTGTTTGTGTGTGTGTGGGCTGGTACACC
Source organism: Hybognathus amarus (assembly GCA_030378365.1). NCBI lineage: Eukaryota > Metazoa > Chordata > Actinopteri > Cypriniformes > Leuciscidae > Hybognathus > Hybognathus amarus. The sequence goes on from JAQIUQ010006139.1 coordinate 619,647, forward strand.
CTACATTATGGGGACACCGTTTGCAATATCCTAAATCTTTGTCCTTGTGGGGACGTTTTTTGGTCCCCATGAGGAAAGACGGCTTATATCATATTAGTGATGTCTTTTGAGCATATAAATGCCTATGTCTATGTAAAGTGTGTATGTGTGCCTAATAAACCATATTTTGGGGACAAATTTGTACCCAAGAATTGAGCTAAACATGACAAAATCCCACAAAACCAGATGTCCTCGTTTGTAAAAACAGTATAAAAGGAAGTCTGCATTTTTTTAAATGCAGACAGTTTTCAGTTAGGATTATGGTGTGGGTTAGGTTTTAAAACATTATAAAACTGTATATAAAACAACATAAGTATATGCAATGTCCCCATTTAAATAGCAAAGTGAAGGTGTGTGTTTGTGTTAAATTGATTTAGTGTTGTTCACAACATGCCTTAATTGGATTAGACAAAGTTTGGCAAAGTGGAAGCAGTTATTATGTTTGGCTTCATAAGAACAGAAAGATTCCTGAAAGTCCTGGTATAAACCCTGCTATATATTTTAAGCTTTGTAGTAAATGTACAGCTGGACTAACAGCTTGAGACTCAGCAAGTCACTACCACACAGGTTCAATAAATGGACGCATACGATTAGTGAGGGATGAAAAGAACTGTTGAAAAGAAGGAGAGGGTTGAATAGGGATCAATCCCATGGTGGGTCTTGTGGGTTTTCAATCTATATAGGTTAAAACAAACAAAATAATCAATATGGTATAATCGTTTCGATATAATAAGGCTACCGCAAGAATAAGGCTGATGGATTGTTCGTCTTTTATTATAGTTTCCAAATGTTGTCTTGGTAATTGCTGAAAAAGTTAGTAGTTCGTAAAATCTATCTTGGATGTAGTTATATCTATTCTCAGCTGCCTAATGTTACCTTTGATAAAATGGTTCTTGTATTCTCAAATTTAAAGGGATAGTTCACTTTGAAATTATTTTTGGTTAATTTCTTTATCCAAGATGTAGGTGTCTTTGTTTCCGCAGTAGTTTAAATTTTGATATTTTTAGGTCAAACCGTTCTTGTCTGTCAGTCATATAATGGAGGTCTATGGTCACCACCTCAAAGAGCATGCACAGAGAAGTCCAAATTAAACATGATTTAATGACTTGTAAATGTAAGTACACATTGATGGCCTGATATGAGGGCGCTTTGTGGCTGTGGTTACAAGAGGTAAAAGCGATACAAATACTGCTTGTTTTTACACACAAACCGCTCGTTTCGTGTCTTAGGCCATCAATGTGTACTTACATTTACGAGTCATTAAATCATGTATAATTTGGACTTCTCTGTGCATGCTCTTTGAGGTGGTGACCATAGACCTCTATTATATGACTGACAGACAACGGTTTGAGCTTAAAAATATAAAACTTAGCTTCTGCGAAACAAGCACCTACATCTTGGATGCCCTTGAGGTAAGCTAAAACATACCAAAAATTTAATTCAAAGTGAACTATCCCTTTAGAGCCATAGAAGCAATCCGAGGGACGTGCACTTGAATACAAACGTGAAGCTGTTGTTTTAAAGACTGGTTTGACATAGCATTTGATTCGCTTCCTTAGGTCTATCTACAATGAGTGCTCTGGGAAAAAATCACAGTAATAGGAATGGTACCATCTGTCCTCTCTTACTTTGCTAATCAAACCCAGGGGAGTGCAAAACTATCGGTCTGTTCCTGAAGGGAAAATGTTCTGCAACAGCACCAACAAAGAGTGCACACTATAAGACAAGTGAAGGGATGGAAGAACAAAAATAGAGTATAATACAACTTTCAACATTTATACTACCAACAAAACTATTTCACTCTAAAAAATGCTGGGTTGTTTTAACCCAAATGTGGGTCAAATATGGACAAACCCAAATGTTGGGTTAAAAATGTAATTTAAACATTTAACCCAATGGCTGAATGGCTGACCCAAAGATGGGTTAAAACAACCCAGCATTTTTTACAGTCTGGACCAATATTTTGGAATCTGAGTGGCGAGATAAAATTAATAATCAAACGAGAATATTATAAAATACTTTTTATGTCATTTTAATTTTAATAATTATAATTCTTTCTGCTTTGAAACATATACAGTGCCTTGCAAAAGTATTCAAGCCCTTCATTTTGTCATATTTTGTTTCACTCTAAACAATGCTGGGTTGTTTTAACCCAAAATTGGGTAAAATATGGACAAAACCAAATGTTGGGTTAAAAAAATGTAATTAAAATTTTTTAACCCAACTTCAACTTTCACTTTCAACTGTACATTTTAAATTCCATTTTTAACTCAAATGTGGGTTTGTCCATATTTGACCCAAATTTGGGTTGAAATAACCCAGCATTTTTTAGAGTGTGTTAAAATACCCTTGATTATTTATTTTTGTGCCTCCTTTTTTATTATATTTAAAAATTATAACTCGATACTAAGTCCAAGACCTGCCCAGGATCATAACTATCAACAAAACAAGCAACGGACAAAATAATAACCAAAATAAAATACAAAACTTAAAATCTCAATAGGTCTGTATAATACCTCTGTAGGCCGGATAGAGGTCTAACCACACTCTAAAAAATGCTGGGTTGTTTTAACCCAATTTGGGTCAAAAATGGACAAACAGAGCCATTGGGTTACATTTTTTAAATTACATTTTAACCCAATGTTTGAGTTTGTCCATATTTGACCCAAAATTGGGTTAAAACAACCCAGCATTTTTTTACAGTCTGGACCAATATTTTGGAATCTGAGTGTCGAGAATAAAATTAACAATCAAATGAGAATATTTTAAAATACTTTTTATGTCATTTTAATTTTAATAATTATAATTCTTTCTGCTTTGAATCATATACAGTGCCTTGCAAATATATTCAAGCCCCTTAATTTTTTAATATTTTGTTATGCACTCATATTGTGTTTTAACCCAAAATTGGGTAAAATATGGACAACCAAACGTTGGGTTAAAAAAATTTAATTCTAAATTTTAACCCAACTTCAACTTTCACATTTTAAATTCCATTTTTAACTAAATTTTGGGTTTATCCATATTTGACCCAAATTTGGGTTGAAATAACCCAGAATTTTTTAGAATGTGTTAAAATGCTCTCGATTATTTATTTTTGTGACTCCTTTTTATTATATTTAAAAATTATAACTCTATACAAAGGCCAAGAGCTGCTCAGGATCATAACTATCAACATAACAAGCAACGGACAAAATAATACCCATAATAACCAAAATAAAATACAAAACTTAAAATCTCAATAGGTCTGTATAATACCTCTGTAGGCCGGATAGAGGTCTAACCACACTCTAAAAAATGCTGGGTTGTTTTAACCCAATTTTGGGTCAGAAAATGGACAAACCGAGCCATTGGGTTACATTTTTTAAATTACATTTTAACCCAATGTTTGAGTTTGTCCATATTTGACCCAAAATTGGGTTAAAACAACCACTTTAAATCATTTTTAACGATTTTCAAAAGCCCTGGTTTCATCCCTGAATAATCTTTGAAATTCGAGGTTTCTAAGTCCATCTGCTTTCAATTGAATTGATCAGGCATGATTTAGAAAGGTGATTCCTGTCACCGCTGTGAGGAACAGTGCTGCTGAAATATAACGTCCATAACTAATCCATAGCAAATGTGTACACATGCGGACAGGAGTAACTGTGTTGGCGGAGGAGAGGAGACTGACAGGGCTCACAGCAGGCATGCTGGGAAGCTGTCAATGGCCCTATCAACCCTGACCCGAGTCCTGACAGATTCATCATAGTCCACGGTGTCTGATCTCTCACAAATGCACGTCTATGAGATCAGCACTGGAAACTAATTCGGGCCATCCGTCCTTATGAATTTATCCTTAATCCTGCATATACAAAACGCAGGAATGCATTACAGTGGAGGAAGTGGGATTATGTTGAGGCATATGGGATTTACCATGGAGGATGAGATGTTCTGGATCTCCTCCAGATTACACACACACACACACACACACACACACACAAACAAACAAACAGAGGGGCCAGACTAGCACCAGGGGCATCATTAACTCATTAGTGAAATTTAAAACCTCACAAACACACACACACTCATTATGACTTGGTGGCAAGGCTGCTAATTAAGCATCATCTCTAATATCTGAATACAGTATTCAATTTTTTCAAGCATTTATATTTCGGTTTGTTTTGCGGTGTGATTTTAAAAACTCACATCGAGCTGTTCTGTTTGAGACATTCGGTAAAGTGAGTGCTGGCATTCTCCTTCTACCCCCTCCCAAACACACACACACACACTCCCAATTTGGAAACAGATGTTGTTTGTCAGATCCCATCATTACTGGCTAATTAAGCAGACATCTTTCCCTTCTCTTCTCCTATCTGCCACTCTTGTATTCATGCAGATTATCCTGCCTTTGTTTCCCCACAAAGATGAAGGCTTGTGCAGAAATGTATTTTTTTGTTTGTGAATTGGTTAAATAAATGTGTGCTTAAAAAGGAAGCACTGAGCATTATAACACACACATACACACACGTTGTGTTACAAAAACATGCAAGTCAACTAATTAGGTGGTCAGTGAAATAGTAACTAGAGCTTAGGACTATAATGACTAATAAACAAACAGCTTTTATAATGTTATATGAATAAAAAATATCGTGCAGTTTCTTAAGTCACTTAACAAATAAGCAAATTTGTGACTTGACTAAATACTCTGTTGTATAAAAAGTCATATTTCCTGCACAAAACATCCTCTTTGTAATGTAATATTCTCAGAATATGTTGGAGAACATGAATCAACAGGATTTGAGCATCTTGCTATCATTAAAGGAGAGGAGATAGCAAATATGAAATGCATGTGAACACTGTAAAAAATATTACGCTTTATCTAAATCAATAAACTTGTGGCAACAGGTACAAGCAATATTATTTATTAAATTTAATAAATTAAATTTAGTTAATCAAATTATTCCTTAAAAGTTAACCATTTAAAATGAGTAAAGTTTACACCAAAAAATTAAAAAAAAATATCTCACTAACAGACAGATGTCAAAGATTAATTAAGAACTTTTTATATTATATTGCCAACATTGAAGACACCTGATGTTAACAAGCAGAATCACTGAAGGAGAAAACCGTCATTTTAAAACAAACACCGATCATCATAATGGTGATTTAAATTTATGTTGATGGTTTTGGTTGTTGTTGTAAGTTTTACTCGTTTTAAATGGTTAACTTTTCAGGAGTTAATTTGATTCATTATTACTTAATTCCAAAAATCTGTTACCAAAAAATATATATATTCTGCTTACCAACATTCTTTAAATATATTCTAAATGATGACAAAATTATTATTTTTGGGGTGAACTTATCCTTTAATATCTGCTAACACTTTATTTTGATGCTTCCTCGGCTCCTGTTCGGAAAATGTCAGCTATTGGATTTTTGCATTTAGGCATTTGTTTTTTAAAGTGTGTAACATGGTGACAGTGCATGTGTGTGAGAATGTCAGTGCAGCGAGTGCAGGTTTATACAGATGTATTTTGTTTTGCTATTGGCTCTATACATATTTTTGACCAATCAGCTTTCTAAGTTCAATATCATTTTCATCGTTTGATGTTTCTTGCTGCTTTTTGTTTTGGAGAGAGTGCATAGGCCTACACTTGACGTATTATTCCAATAAAAATAAGTTAACATCGCAAAATGTCAAAAAGACAGTCAAGCATATTTTTCATTTTAATGGTGTTTCTCATCAAAAGTGATCTTGAGCAGATGGATCTAGTCTGTTCCCCTGTACAATTCAGATGATAGTCATCAGGATAGTGAAAGAAAACTTGTGAATGATAGCATTATAGTTATACTTTTACTTTTACGATTCACAATGCAGAATTATTCATTTGCAAATTAAACACTGACTATTTGTAACTTTACAAGTACATGTCAACTAACTCTAACCCAACAGTCTACTAATAATCTAATGAAAGTTCAGTTGACATGTAGTTGCAGAGTTACTTTATTTTAAGGTGAGTTTGTCACGATATTGCATTCACTTTGACGGAAAAAAAATCTTGTTTTTCTGAATTAACAAGTTAATTATCTCAGAATTATGAGATTTTTAATGGAAAAAAAGTTTTTGCTCTGTTTTTCTGAATTAATGAGTTAATTATCTCAGAATTATGAGAATTTTTCATGGAAAAATTTTTTCCTCTGTTTTCTGAATTAACGTTAATTATATGTAGAATTACAAGATTTTTCATGGAAAAACGTTTTTGCTCTGTTTTTTCAAAATTAACGAGTTAATTATCTCCAAATTACGAGATTTTTCATGGAAAAACGTTTTGCTCTGTTTTTTCAAAATTAACGAGTTAATTATCTCAGAATTACGAGATCATTTTACATGGAAAAAAGTTTTTGCTCTGTTTTTCTGAATTAACGAGTTAATTATCTCAGAATTACGAGTACATTTTTCATGGAAAAAGGTTTTTGCTCTGTTTTCTGAATTAACGAGTTAATTACCTCCCAATTTCGAGATAATTTTTCATGATGAAAGTTTTTTTCTCTGTTTTTCTGGATTAACGAGTTAATTATCTCAGAATTAAGAGATTTTTCATGGAAAAACGTTTTTGCTCTGTTTTTTCCAAATTAACGAGTTATTTATCTCAGAATTACGAAGATCATTTTTCATGGAAAAAAGTTTTTGCTCTGTTTTCTGAAAATTAACGAGTTAATTATCTCAGAATTACGAGATTTTTCATGGAAAAACGTTTTTGCTCTGTTTTTTCGAAATTAACGAGTTAATTATTTCAGAATTACGAGATCATTTTTCATGGAAAAAAGTTTTTGCTCTGTTTTTCTGAATTAATAAGTTAATTATCTCAGAATTCGAGATAATTTTTCATGGATTTTTTTTCTCTAGAATTAACGAGTTATTTATCTCAGAATTATGAGAATTTTTAATGGAAAAAAATTCTGAATTAACGGGTTAATTATCTCAGAATTAAGAGATAATTTTTCATGGAAAAAAGTTTTTGCTCTGTTTTTCTGAATTAACAAGTTATTTATCTCAGAACTACAGGATCATTTTTCATGGAATTTTTTTTCTGAATTAACAAGTTATTTATCTCAGAATTATGAGATAATTTTTCATGGAAAATTTTTTTTTTGAATTAACGAGTTAATTATCTCAGAATTACGAGAATCATTTTACATGGAAAAAAGTTTTTGCTCTGTTTTTCTGAATTAACGAGTTAATTATCTCAGAATTACGAGATCATTTTTCATGGAAAAATGTTTTTGCTCTGTTTTCTGAATTAACGAGTTAATTACCTCCCAATTTTGAGATAATTTTTCATGATGAAAGTTTTTTTCTCTGTTTTTCTGGATTAACGAGTTAATTATCTCAGAATTAAGAGATTTTTCATGGAAAAACGTTTTTGCTCTGTTTTTTTTCAAAATTAACGAGTTAATTATCTCAGAATTACGAGATCATTTTTCATGGAAAAAAGTTTTTGCTCTGTTTTTTCAAAATTAAACGAGTTAATTATCTCAGAATTACGAGATTTTTCATGGAAAAACTTTTTTGCTCTGTTTTTTTCGAAATTAACGAGTTAATTATCTCAGAATTACGAGATCATTTTTCATGGAAAAAAGTTTTTGCTCTGTTTTTCTGAATTAATGAGTTAATTATCTCAGAATTACGAGATAATTTTTCATGGATTTTTTTTTCTCTGAATTAACGAGTTATTTATCTCAGAATTATGAGAATTTTTAATGGAAAAAAATTCTGAATTAACGGTTTAATTATCTCAGAATTACGAGATAATTTTTCATGGAAAAAAATGTTTAAATTTTTCATGGAAAAAAATGTTTTTTGAATTAACGAGTTAATTATCTCAGAATTATGAGTTTTTTTCTCATTTTTTTATGAGAATTTTTTTATGGATTTTTTTTTTTCACTCTGTTTTTGTGAATTGATGAGTCACTCATATTTTGAGAAATCATTAATTCAGAATAACCAGAGCAAAAACTTTTTTCCCATGAAAAATTATCTGATAATTCTGAAATAATTAACTCTTACTTGTGATTATGCATACTTTACTGTTTAGTAATGTCACATCACCTTCAAATAAAGCGTTACGAAAGTGAACCATCAAAATAAAGTGTTACTGAGGACAGAATATTTAGAGCAGTTGGTACCTGACTGAAAGAAAAAATCTTTGTAAAGTCAACAGTCCTGAAACAAGATGTTGATTGGTTGTTTTTATTTTCCTTAGTTGTGGGAGCAAGTGTGAAAGGTCCCGGTGTGGTATGTGGAGATGGAGGTATTGATTTTTAGAGCCTCTATGTGTGCCCTGTTAGTGGGGTCAGAGGTTGGGAACGTGCCCTGTTAACCCCACGACCAGTCTGGCCCCAAAGTCTGCCAAGGGATTCTGGGGAGCCCAGAGTATTATGACCAGCCCTAGCTAACCCCTGCTCCCCTAAACCCTCAGAGGCTTCCCCCACAATCTTAACTGGGATTTCTGTTGTTGTTTTGTTTGCTGGTGATGAATATAATACGTAGGATATCAGTGCATCAATCTCTAACGAACATCTGGTTCATTTGAAATAATTTGGGTTTGATATAATGTTGTTGTGCTGTAAAACTCGAGTGGCTGTACTACACACACACACATGTGGCATACAGTCGTTGCATGTATTGACAGCAAAACTTTTCAGCATGTCAGTGTTTCGATGCTGCACATCTGGTTTCCTAATTTTCCTTCCCCACTCCCTCGATGTCATGACACTGTTTTGTTTTTCTAAGAGGGAATGGGAGGGAGGTGAGATGGACAAGAGGAAATACTGATGAGTGACGGTTCTGCATCTAACATATCAAGTCTCTTTCCCATCCTTTGTTTTGTGTCTGCTAATGGGCATTAGTGCTATTCAGATGATAAATTATTTTCAGTTTATTCTAATAAATACCAACTTACAACCATCAAGAAAGCAGTTATTGTTTGAGTTAATACACATCTTATAAAGAAATTGCAGGTTTAGTTTGCAAAACGGTGAGAATTTGACGTAACGTACTTACTTTTCTACATTTTAGGATTATAGTGACCGTAAATAACAATAACTTCCTGCAATTAAGTATGAAATGACTAAAGGCACAGGTGGCCAAAATGTTAATCAAATCAAAACTATCCAATATTTTTGCTTTTTCCTGACATTAATTAGAACATAATCATATAAATTGTCAAACTTCTTCAGATTATTAATAAAAATTAGGTTTTTATTTTTAGGTTTAAATGATTAGGTTTGGTTTTGTATATACTGTCATGCACACTATTTACACATTTGGAATCATTAAGATTATTTAATGTTTTTTAAACAAATCTCTCATGGCTGCATTTATTTAACCTAAGTTAAGTGTCACCTCTTTTTGAATAGACATGGAAATGCACATTTCAAACTTAAATGGTTGTAATTCAAAAATGCTTTGGAATATAGACGTAAAATTGGTCTCGTTTTAAAGAAGACATTTGGCAGTTTTTTGTTGAAAGTGAAATAAATTAAGAATGTGAAACAGAAAACAAGTTATAGAAGTTTGAGTTTCTGCAAATGTACAATGTAAAAAAATTAATTATTCATATTTTATATAAAATATATATTTTCAAAACCTGGGCTACTCTAAAACTGCAGCCAGAAATCTGAACAAGTTGCGTTTAAAATTTTAGGTTGATATCTCAAAAAATGAGCTTTCAGTGAGATTTTATTTGGGCGCAGTACCGAACGCTTCCACTAGGGCACAACCAGACTCCATCACTGCCCATATAAGGGCGCCTCCATTTCCATATGTGTTTTGAGTGATCTGAACCATTATTTACACAATTTTCATACAATTTATGAAGTAAAGATCCTATTCAGAAGTAGTATGGAAAGTTTGGCAGATTTTGATATGAATTCAACCTCTAAGAAACACATAAATATAACACTCATGTGCGTTATAGCTTCCTGCCACATCACAAATGGTGAATTTATTATTTTTTTCTTTATATTTAAAACATTTTCAGACCTTTTTTTCTAAAATAATTGAATGGATGCAATCTTTTGAACTCTTGGCATGAAAACAAACTGAGGTTTCTACCTTTTTTTCATGATTTTTCATGTTCATTGCTATTTCAAAATAAAGGTCTGAACACGCTTTATGAGTATGAAAATATTCTTGTTGCAAATTGATAAATTTACGGCTCCTGTGTAATTTATTTTGAAAATCAAGTCACCAAATATGGAAACTAGACATTGTAAGCTGTCAAGATATATAGTTTGTCAATATACTTAAGGTCTTTTCTAACATATTATTCTTTTAAAATATAATGGCAAACGTCCCACCTGTGGGTCAGTGACCGTTAAGGTTAATCCAGAATAAACAGTAATATTGCAAAATATTATTAACATTAAAAATTATTGTTTTCTTTTTTAATATATTGTCAAATGTATTTTATTCCTGAGATCAAAGCTGAATTTTCAGCATCATTTCTCCAGTCTCCAGTGTCACACGATCCTTCAGAAATCATTCTAATATGATTTGCAAAAATATTTCTGATTTTTATCAATGATGAAATTAGTTTTTGCTGCTTAATATATTTTTGTGGAAACTAAAAAGTGTTTTGGTATGAAATAATTTTAATGTTCGCTGTGATCATAGGCTACTCGTCAAAAGTTTAATAGACACAGCCAAATCGCTTAGGAATGAGATTGCGCGGATGCTTGAATTGAGACTGTGAACTTTTAACGATTAGATGTGCAGCTCTATAGTGGCGTACAAATTGAATTGCACAAATAAAAAAAAGTAAAAAGTCACCAGGAAGGACCACCCCTAAATTTACCCATCACAGGGGTCTAAACAAATCTTACACAAATATACAAGGGTGAGGTAGGCCTAGCACACATTTTTATGAATTGCGTCACCTCGTAAAAAAATACTTACGAATTGCTTTGGTGAAGAAGACCTTACTACAGTATATCTAAACATCACAGTTGTGCATAACGTGATTATTAAACTTTTCCTTATGACACAACAGAGATGGAGGGATGTTGTGCTGAAGCTGCAAGGTTTTCCAGGAGTCCTAATTAATTATGCAAGATGGGTCTAATTATGATGCAGTGAATGGATACATGGCAGAAGGTGCACAGGCAGCGAGGCTTAGAGATTTGCATGCTAAGTGGGTGGGGGATGACTACATGCATGTTTAATCAGTTGCCTGGCCGATGTGCTTTCATTTGCCTGCTTGCAGCTGTGCTCGATGATTTCATGAAGGACTAAAAAGTTTATCATGGTTAAAGTGAAAAGAATAGTATGCTAGGCACGAAACAGCACGGCAAGACCTTGACAAGTGTGTTGTGATAAGAAAGAGAGGGTTGGAGGACAGTGGATCAGATGCAGTGTTTATAGGGAAAAAGTCTGGATCAAGTGGTAAACTAGTTGGTCAGTAACAATAATAGTTGGTCAATAGTAATATAATACTTTAAGGGAAAAGAGGGGTTCTGTGTCAAAACATTTTCCTGATCATTTAGATCTACTTCGTGATGACCTGAAATATGTACTAAGGTCTTAATAAGTTAATAATAAAGTGCAATTAGTGATTTACACCTCTGGAGCTGGACACATGTTCATCATCTCACAAATAACATATTTGTCACTTGTTTTGGATTTAGTTTTTTGGGGGATTTAATCATCATGTTCCGTCATTTTTACTCAGAGATGATTTTCTTTTTCCTGAAAATGCTCGTTCATGTTATCGGCATTGAAATAAAACGTACTGACTTAACTCACACAGTGCATAACAACTTATAATGGAATAATTGAAAATATAATTGATTATATATACACTACCGGTCAAAAGTTTAAGATTGGTAAGATTTTTTATGTTTTAAAAGAAGTCTCTTCTGCTCACCAAGGCTGCAATTTTTGATAAAAAATACACAAAAAACACAGTAATATTGTGAAATATTATGACAATTTAAAATGACTTTTTATGTTAATATATATTAAAATGTAATTTATTCCTCTGAAAAAAGCTGAATTTTCAGCATCATTACTCCAGTCTTCAGTGTCACATGATCCTTCACAAATCACTCTAATATGATGATTTTATGCTCCAAAAACATGTATGATTATTATCCATGTTGAAAACAGTTTTTTACATTTTTATTTCAGGATTCTTTGATGAATAGAAAGTTCAAAAGAACAGCTTTTATCTGAAATGGAAAGCTTTTGTTACATGAAACACTATCCTTTAAAAAGTTTGGGGTCAGTAAGAATTTGTATTTTATTTTTGGGGGAAATAAATAAGAAATCAATACTTCTATTCATCAAGGATGAGTTACATTGATCAAAAGTTACAGTAAAGACATTTATAATGTTAGAAAAGATTCTCAATTAAATAAATGCTGTTCTTTTGAACTTTCTATTCATCAAAGAATCCTGAAATAAAAATGTAAAAAACTGTTTTCAACATGGATAATAATATACATGTTTTTTGGAGCATAAAATCATCATATTAGAGTGATTTGTGAAGGATCATGTGACACTGAAGACTGAAGTAATGATGCTGAAAATTCAGCTTTTTTCAGAGGAATAAATTACATTTTAATATATATTAACATAAAAAAGTCATCTTAAATTGTCATAATATTTCACAATATTACTGTTTTTGTGTATTTTTTATCAAAAATTGCAGCTTTGCATATATATATATATATATATATATATATATATATATATATATATATATATATATATATATATATATATATATATATATATCGAACACTAAAAATATGATCCCTTTCGCATTGATTGGAGTATAAAATATGCATCATAGATAAGTAAACAAAAAATGTGTCGCAATGTTGCCATGAACTGCACAGGGCCAACGTAAAATGCTCCCTTTTAAAAGTGGATACACCTATTTTTACGTATTTTATAAGAAAGCTACAAATAGAAACAGGCCACACAATTTATTAGTCTCTCCATCTACAGTAATCCTCTTCATCTAGCTTGGTTTACAGCTTGGTTGTTGTTTGTTTCCCACAGATTTTTCTTGAAGTTTTTCCTGAAGTGCAATCAAAACTGTCTGAAAACTGCAGGAACCCCCGAGACATGAGGAGATTTCAGGTATGTATTTGCAAAATGCTAAAATGTTCTGTTGTTCTGTTTGCCGAGTTTATTGTTTTATATCCAGTAAAAATATCCAAACATGCTTATAGAGAAAGATATATACACTACAAAGGAAATTTGACAGAGAATGTATGTTGAATGTAGGATTGAATAACAAAAAGACAAATTGACAAAAGTCTGCAAATCGATTATCGCATTATGTATGCCATATGTCTCTCAGGCACATTTATCTTGTTTTAAAGATATATATACTGGAAAATAAGACAAATATACCGATGTAAGAGTTTGCAGTGGTGGATAAACTGAGATTGTGAGTTTAATATCTCATGAGAAAAATCCGGAAAGTAGTAGAAGCAGGGATCATCAGGAAGGTGCTTCAGGAAGTTGTCAGGATTTGAGTGATGGGCTCCAGATGGAGGAGGTCAGGTTCTGTGACCCAGGAAGTGTTCACTGGGGACCTCCTGCTTTACTTCCTCACACTTGTCTTTCACTACTGGAGCTGCGTTCTGACATTTCATCCCTCACTCTTCATTTCCCTGCTGTCCCTTCTTATTGATTTTTTTTGAGCATCCCTCTTATGTGTTGCCACGCTGTTTTATTGTCTTCTTCAACTCTACAATGACAATCTTTTGAACCATATATCAAAATTAAAGGGTTACTTCGGATTTAGCATTAAGCATTGTATTAGTAGGAAACCTGTAGTGTTTTTAAAATTACCGTGCTTTCCACCCTCATACTCCCTGAGACGAGAGATTTATGTTTTTTTTTTGTCTGGAAAAATTCTCCGAATAACGCAAAATGATGATTATTTTTTTTTTATCCAGAGGCTAAAGGCTACAGTCAGTAGTAGAGTCTGTCCTGCATGTCCTCGACCCGCCCATAGAGGGCGATCTCACTCACAGAATGAACACATAGTGTCGGCCATCTTTGTTTAGAAGCTAAGCTAGCAGGCTCTTGTTCTGTGGAGAAAGCTGAGTAGTAGGGGTTACCATCCCTTTTTCTTGCCGTTTAGCGTCCGGGAATTCGCTTTTGCTTTCTGCAGTCGCCATTCATTGTTTAAATGCATACCTTTTATTTCAGTCTAACTGAATTCATTACGATTGGTGAATCTGAATGTAGTGTTTACATGAACGCTAAACAAGTGATCGGTTGAAAATTCCCGCTCCTCCGTGAGAGATACGAGACCGGTGCGTCTCACAGGTGTCGCTCATCGGTAATCACGCCACCGGCCCTCGCGACGTTCTCCGCGGCCCTCAGCTCGTCCGCTCGCCACAGTAAACATGATGAATGGCGACTGTGAGCGCAAAAGCCAAATCCAGGACATTTTAGGCGATCTGGAAACACATTTCGGGCAGACTCATCACGGAGACTCACTAGTAGCCTAGACTTGTTGTTTAACTACTGCGCTCTGTTACCGGTAGGCTTGGCCTCCTGAGGGCAGTGAAGCAAGTGCATTCTGGGAGTTGTTGTCTTTCATTCACATACGCCAAAAATACATTTTCTGGCTTTTCTCAGTTTAGAAAGCTCCAAATTCAAAAATAATTTCACATTTCTTCTACATAAATGACCCATTTTAAATACACATTCATCTTTCCAGAGATGAAGTATCCCTTTAAATCAACATCACAATATGGCTTAGTGTGACAGGGTGATAATTAATCAAAAATATATATGGGCTACCGGTTTTAAAGTGAAGCGGTGCATTTATACACCTGATAGCGTGAGATGCATACGTGGAAATGAACACAGTGCCTGAGCTTTAATCTGAAACCAGCAGCGCATGTTTTTATTTGCCAGCAACTCGTCATAAATAAAAGCATGATGGGTTACTGTTTGGATATGAAGAAATTAAGATGTAAATTAGGGCTGTCAAACGATTAATCGCGATTAATCGCATCCAAAATAAAAGTTTGTGTTTACATAATATATGTGCGTGTACTGTGTATAATTATTTTGTATATATATAAATACACACATGCATGTATATTTAAGAGAAAATATAAATTATATATAAAATATTTATATTTATATATAATATAAATTATATATAAATTTATATACAGTATATACTTGAAAATATTTCTTAAATATATACAAGCATATGTGTGTGTGTGTGTGTATATATATATATATATATATATATATATATATATATAAAATATATTATAAACAGTGCACACATATATTACATATTTGGATGCGATTAATTGAGATTAATTGTTTGATGGCCCTAATGTAAATACATTTTTTCCCAAATATAGTTTAAGTCATCTGGTGAATATTTCTGTATCTTTTGGAACCACATTAGTATGTAGTTTGAAACCTATTTAAAATTGGATTTGGAGATTTTTGGCTCAGTTTGAATGGTTGCACATATAGGATTCACTATCTGTTTAATGGTAAGATTTGAATTCTGTTTTCTAGAGATAAAGAGAAGAACAGAGAAGGAAAAAAACATGGGATAGTGTAGATTATAGGGGAGAAGAATACAAAAGGAAGAGATGAGGTAAATAAAGAGATGGATGTGAGAGGACTGCAATATTCTGTAATTATCACACTCTTTGGCTGTTATTTGTGTAGTGCTCTTTTTTTACAAATGATTCGACAAGTGCTAAAACTATAAATTTTAAATCAACAGTTGTAGCCATTTCTAAAGATAACTTGAAGGATATCAAAGATTGTATTTTGAGATGAATCAAACGAAATTGACAGGAAGGTTTTTATGAACTACAGAAATCTCCTCCTTCAAACAGTTAATATCAATATTTATATATTGCTAAAAAAATATATATTTTTTTTATTCCAAACAGGTGGTTCTGTCCACGACGGGTCAATGTAGATGGTCCCGTACTAGCCATTTCTGATAATATGTTTGTGCACAACAACTCCAAACACGGACGCCGCGCTCGCAGAATGGATTCAAATGAGACGATGGAGACTAGCATGGAATACGGTGAGATTTAGAAGAAATGCCATTTGAGCTCTAATTTTGCTTATTCTGTTGCAAGACAGTATCTATATGGCCGTTCATCTGATCATTTCTTGCATTTTTAATCGCCTTTTTTGATTCTCTCTCCACTTCAGCTACTCCCTGTATCAAAGCCATCAGTCCCAGTGAAGGTTGGACTACAGGCGGGGCTATGGTAATTGTGATTGGTGAAACTTCTTTGACGGTCTGCAAGTGGTGTTCGGGAGCATGTTAGTGTGGAGCGAGGTGTGTATCCAAGCTAGCTTTGACTTCTAATGAGGGAAGCTTTTGTAATATTTGAATAATTGGCTCAATGATTGAGTAGCAAGAATCTGCAACCAAACTCTTCTGTCATTATTCATGCAGCTGATAACTCCTCATGCAATCCGAGTTCAAACTCCTCCTCGACACATCCCAGGGGTTGTGAGAAGTTACGCTGTCCTACAAATCAAGCAGTTCTGTAAAGGAGCTACCAGGGCGCTTCATTTATACAGGTAAATGATACTGGTTCATTGATACTGGTTGTAAAACACACATCGACATGGAGAATTGCATATTTAAAGACAAGTATGTTATGTTAAACTAGTGGTTCACAACCCTGTTGCATTGAGCCACCACAGCACTGCACTTTTTTAATGTTTCCACTAGGGGTGTAATGATACACATATTCTAACACAGTCTCATGCCAGTTCGTCATATAACTGACGTTTTGGGACGTCTTTTGACCATTCGTCAACATACGACTTTCTAGGGGCCCCCTTAAACGTCGGTAGAATGATTATCCCGGGTCGATCATACAACTGACGCTTTACCTTTAACGTCAGTTAGGTGATGAGTTGGGTTTAGGGTTAGGTTTAGGTCTGGGGTAGAGTTAGGATCCCATAACGTCATCTACCAACGTTTAAGGGGGCCCTAAAAAGTCGTATATTGACGAATGGTCAAAAGACGTCCCAAAACGTCAGTTATATGATGAATTGGGATGAGACATGCTGCGTATTCGTATTTGAACTGTTCGGTACAGAGGCTTTCGGTTCGGTTTTCGGTATTGATATTTAAACCGAACGGCACTCGGACCATTTTTCCTGCCGACGAAAATTTAATTATTTTCGAATGTAGGTGCGTCGCGCGTGGCAAGTCTCGATGATCTTTGAAATTAAGAGTTTCAACCCATGAACTGCTTGTTAAACAAAGATAAAGCATTGATTTGTACCAGGACAATAAAAAGGGCTCAAACATCTTTTTAATTATGAGAGTCTACATTACATTACCAATGGTGTTTTAGGATGCCAAACAATTATTATAATAATGTAACAATGAGTTATATAATTATTCCTATAGCCTATAAATGTAATTGTATACTATATAAATGAAAATGAATATTTCAAAAGTATATTTTAGTCTACATTACACTATAATATAGGAAAATTAAAATACTTTAGTCCTTATTTCTACACTTTTTTTAATTATTTTTTTATTTTATTTAGGAGAAAACACCAGATGACCAAGTAAGCAAAGTGCACACGTTTCTCTATTTTAGTTCATTGGCAAAATATAACGCTAGAGACCTTCATGATAGTTTATACCTTTTACATCTCATATGTTCGGCAAAAGGCGGATTCGAACTCGGGTCCGACTGCATGAGAAGCTCTTTCCCGAACCCCACGCTCTACGATCCACGCCACTACAGCTGTTCCGTGACGGGCGTGTTTTAGCTATACTTACTGCAAATATAGGCTTCGATCTGTTTTATCCATCTATAGTTTTATCAGAGTCCGGCCTTTGCGGCCGCGAAACACTGACCATAAAAGGTCACGTCGGTTTTATTTTGACATTATGAATACAGTTGCTGCCCTCAAATGTTAATCTGTAAACTAAAATAAACCTTATAACTACTACAATATTACATTTCATTTTGTCTAAGGAGCTGTTTTGTTTTATATGCTCCTAAGAAAAGTCAAGTATAGCTCTGTCATTGCTCAAAGTTAAAAAAATATCAGATGTTAGTTTTAAATAAAAATACACTCTAAAAAATGCTGGGTTGTTTTAACCCAATTTTGGGTCAAATATGGACAAACCCAGCCATTGGGTTACATTTTTAAATTACATTTTTAACCCAATGTTTGAGTTTGTCCATATTTGACCCAAAATTGGGTTAAAACAACCCAGCATTTTTTAGAGTTTATAATTAAAAAAATTTAATCAAGGAAATTTCTCTGGCATTTCTTTCTTTTTGCTGTATTGGAAACGTACTCGAACCGTACCGAGACACAAGTGTATTTATATTGAACCGAACCGTGAATTTTGTAAACTAAACACCCCTAGTTTCCACCCATTTCAGGTCTTGGAGTCTCTACTAATGAGCTGATGAGCTGAATCAGATGTGTTTGGTACAAGTGCTGCGTTCAATTCGCCTACTTATACAATGCCTAAAAAAAACATTTTTTTGTGAAGAAACAGTATGAGTGTGTAGGAGAATAGTATGCAAGATTTTGGACATATTGCGTCTATAACGGGCAGCTCTGTCGCTTAGTTACGCACATCTGTCACTGTTTAAATGCCCTGTCAATCATCTTGTCACAGTTAACCCCCCCCCAAATTTGGTTTAATTTAATTTCCTACCGAATCTGAGAGATATGTAGTAGCACATTGATCTGCCAGTCGTGGGTCTTTTATATGCGGAGGCTCTCCTCATGTGTTTGCATAATGATGCATTTAAAAGTTAACGTATCATTATAAAAGTTAAAAAATACAATGTGGATAACATTGAACAAATATATTTTCATCAGGTTGGATACTGATCAAACCTTTTATCTAAACCTCTCTACTTAACTGTCACTCTGTATATCTGCCATGTTTGTAGTTTTTTTTAACACTTTTTATTTGTGTTTGTAGTTCTTATTGAATCCTTATCCAACACGAAAATGTGTTTGTAATATTAACTGTTATCGTGTGAACGTATCGAATCCTAACCGGAAAAAGACCATCCGGGTATATTGGGAATACTAATTTCAGCATACTACTATTTGGTACACACTAATTCTAATTTCGCATACTATTTAGGATGAATAGTGTGCGAATTGGGACGCCGCAAAAAATGTGGGCTAGGAACCACTGTGTTAAACTACTTTCTTTCTATGTTTGAAGTGCAGAGATAACTAGAAGTCATTTGTAAGTTGACTTCCCCAAGATTGGAAGCACTTTCAGAAAACCAATACATTGGCAGGTTTATTTGAGTGACATGTCAAATCCTGACTTATCCAATAAAAATTTTGTGCGAAACTACATATTTGGCAGAACAATGGAATATGGTATAATGTAGAGCCAGACCGATTTATTGGCAGGTTTAACTCAAATAAGCATGACAATTTGTGACTATCATGTCTAGTTTTGCTGCTGTTAAATAAGCCGAGAGTGAAAGCGGAATTTGCTAGTAATTATTAGGCTACTTTACGTTGTTATATTGATGGTCCTTTTAACTTTTGACAATCTGACTGAATTGTGAGACATATCATCTCTCCTTGGCCTGTTATATTGTACAGTTTGCAGAATGACGTTATCCATTGCTAAATTATGGCTCTTCATAGACTAGCTAACCACATAGCTAGCTAATGCCACTATCATCAGTCTGTTCTGTTGCGACAATAAAAGAAACAAGTTTCTTTTTAAAATGCATTATCATATTATTTTAGTTAAAACTCATAAATAACTACAAATAACTAATGTTTGGGAAATCTGTTAACGTTTTGTTGCGCGTTTCTGACAAAAATAATATCGGCCGATATATCGGAATATCGGAACCAACAAATATTTGTATCGATATCGGCCTTCAAAGTGCTTTATCGGTCAGGCTCTAGTATAAAGGAGTATTTGGGAAACCTGTTTGGAAACAATCTTGTTAATACTAGTTTTTTTAGACATTCTACAAACTATAAGTAACTTTGCAACATGTCAGCTAGCAGTCATTAGAGTATTAGTAATATGCTCCTGTAAACCCTAATGGTCAAAATAATTTATTGGTTTGAGTAGGACAAACTTAAATTCAACGAATTGGTTCAGTCAAATTAATTTTATTTAGCACTTTCTTTTTCTTTCAAGTTCACAGAACTGATATATTTTAAGTAAACTGAACTGTTTCATTGTTTTGAGTTTTATGAAATTATTTATTAATTTATTAATAAATTTTATTAATTTAGACGAATAAGTTTAACTAAAACGGCTGGGATATCTATTTCCCAGCATGCTTTGCCGATGGCACTCGAAAGAGAGTGTAAATGCTAAAATTAAGTGCAATATAATGTTGTTTTTTTGTGTAAGATTAATTTTAAGTGTGAGATTTAGTAGTGATTAATGTTTTGTTATGCTAATTTACAAGAATTTCGGTTAATGTTGGCTTTAGGATAGTTACCATCATGGTGACAAGTGGTGCATTCAGATTGATTTGAGAGCAAATTATCCCTTTATATTATTACACTCATACAGCAAGTGCTTCTGTGCTTGTAATTGCCTATAACACACTGTTTCTAATATGTTAGAATTTACTACGTCAGCAGATCAGCTTTTAAAGCTAAGAAAGTTTATACTATTAAAAGTGATTTGAGTCAACTTATTCAGGTTTACAGTGTACTTTATAGATTTAAGTTATAGTAACTAATTAGTACTATTAACTTTATTTACCTAAGTTATCTTAACAATAATTTATTTAGTTACTTGGAAACAAATCAAATATTTTTTATGCTTAAATTGTTTGAGTTAATAAACTTAAATGATTTAAGGCAATCGATTTCCTCAAACGGTTTGAGTTGACGAACTCATCAGGTTTTGCAGTAGACATTATACTGACTTTGAAAGTACATGTCAACTTAAACTAACTTGAACCCTAACCTAAAAGTCTACTTATACTCTAATGAGAGACATAGAGATAATGTCTAAAGTGGACTATCAAAATAAAGTGCAACCACAGTCACTGAGGAAACGACTGATAATATCGATCAGGACGAGAGTGACTATGGATCCATACAATCCCTTACCTGAATCCTTTTCATTAGCTACATACAAAGGGATTTGTTCAGATTTTCAGGAATTTAAAAGGAAATAATGGATTCTCACTAAGTATTGTTATCTCTAGCACTGAACGAGCCAACTATTGACTACGGCTTCCAGAGACTTCAAAAGCTGATCCCTTGCCATCCTGGTGACCCCGACAGATTGGCAAAGGTTAGTAAATACTGACGTATATATAACCGTTAACTCAAACACAGAAGTACACACCACAGATATGTCATATTTATCTACTCTCTCTGGAACTGATTTTCTATATTTTAGGAAATGTTACTTAAAAGAGCAGCAGATGTTGTTGAGTCACTCTATGGAAATTCCACCAGCAATCAGGTAACCGCTGAATTGCAGTACATATAAGAATACTGTCTGTGGCATGGAAACAAACACTGAGTGCATTGAACACATACATTGGGGTCCAAATGCTTAGATCACTAGTGAAACTGCTTTCAAATTACATTATAAACATAACAATCTGGGTAAAAATGGAACGGAAATTTCAGAAATCCATCAATATTATCTCAAGATCCTTATTATGTAGCATGATTTGATGTGTACTTCAATGGAAGTATGGATGTAACAAATCAGCTTATTTGAATTGTGACGATTTGAATCCAATGTGGCTTTTAGAACATTTTAAATAATATACGCACAATCGCACATCTAAGAAATGCATGTTCACAGCAACAACAAATTAATATTTTTACAAAATGCTTTTTCAATTTACTGATTCAACTCAAACCAACGTCATTTTGACCTCTTTTCTTCAGTATTACACTGTAAAAATGAATATGCTTTATCTAATCAAAAAATAATTGTGGCAACAGATTACAAGCAATATTATTCATTAAAATTAACAAATTAGAATTGAGTAATAATAAATCAAATTAATTCCTTAAAAGTTAACCATTTAAAATGAGTAAAACTTACAAAAACAACCAAAAAACATAAATTTAAGTCACCATTATGGCGAATCGGTGTTTGTTTTAAAATGACGAATTCTCAATTAATCTTTGACGTCTGTCTGTTAGTGAGATATTTTCGTTAAATTTTTTGGTGTAAACTTTACTCATTTAAATGGCTAACTTTTAAAGAATAATTTGATTAATTATTACTCAATTCAAATTTGTTAAATTTAATGAATAATATTGCTTGTAATCTGTTGCCACAATTCTTTTGATTAGATAAAGCATATTCATTTTTACAGTGTTTAGGTGAAGTTTACCATCACGGTATAAAATACAAAGGAACATTAAATAAAAAAAAAACACCACAATTAAAAATAAAAATAAATTTTAAAAAATCCAACAACATTTCCACTCCATCTGTCTTTAGTGATCAACATAAAATCACAAAAATGGTTTTGTTTCATAATCCAGCCTAGTGAGGTCAGTGTTTGCCGAATAGAAATATAATACAAATATAGTAAGTCTCCCTCATGTCAAATCAAGTGCTTTATACAACAGAAATTTGACAAAGTATATAATAACAGAATTAATGATTAGTTAAAATTCTGCAGCTGTAGCAAAATCAGTGTCATTATTCAACTCAATTCAGTAACTGTGTAAAGTTCATTCATTATGAAACATGTTTAATTAGGTAGCTCTACTGAAGACAAGAGTGGTTTATGATGTTCCCTCTAACTTGATCAATTACGATATACCTTAGTAAGACACAGAATCATTTACTTCCTTAAAATGTGCAGTAACAAAGCCATGTTGGTCCAGATTTGTAATGCAGCCTCTGTGCTAGGAATCTTTGTTTTAAAGAGCTTTAGGCCAGGTTTTATTCAAATAGATATATTTTTTTTTGTGTTTGACCTGATGAAGACCCATTTGAGTTCGGTTAATTTGAACTGTTTGCAGTTTTAGACCACACTGTATGTGGTCACTTTATGCATGCTGAATTGATTTGTCTGTCTCCTGTTCATATCTAGATAAATTAAAGGGATAGTTTACGTCTGAAATTATTTTTGGCATGTTTTATCTTACCTCAAGGGCATCCAAGATGTAGGTGTTTTGTTTCCGCAGTAGTTTCAATTTTGAATATTTTTAGCGTCAAACCGTTCTTGTCTGTCAGTCATATAATGCAGGTCTATGGTCACCACCTCAAAGCATGCACAGAGAAGTCCAAATTAAACATGATTTAATGACTCATAAATGTAAGTACACATTCAATGGCCTAAAGACACGAAACAAGCGGTTTGTGTGAGAAAACAAACAGTATTTACATCGTTTTTACCTCTTGTAAACTCTCAAAAGCGCTCGCGCCCTCAGATAACTTGGATGTGGCTGTGGTTACAAGAGGTAAAACGATATAAATACTGTTCCGTTTTCTCACACAAACCGCTCGTTTTGTGTCTTAGTCCATCAATGTGTACTTACATTTACGAGTCATTAAATCATGTTTAATTTGGACTTCTCTGTGCATGCTCTTTGAGGTGGTGACCATAGACCTCCATTATATGACTGTCAGACAAGAACGGTTTGACCTAAAAATATCAAAATTGAAACTCCTGCGGAAAACAAAGACACTTATATCTTGGATGCTCTTGAGGTAAGCTAAAACATGGCAAAAATTTATTTCAAAGTGAACTATCCCTTTAAGTGATGTATCCCAGTAGATTTTCCTGTTGTGTACTGGCGTCAATCAAAACTTGTCTTTGATATTGTGCTGTTGCAGGACATGTTGCTGAAACGGGCTGCACAGTAGCCGAGGCTCTCTACAGCGTGCCTCGGCCTCACAGTCAGCTGCAGGCCATGCCGAGCTCCCCTGTCCATGGCAGTGTCATGGGGCTCAACTCTTATCCCACACAGCTGGGTGTCAGCATTGGGGAACACGGGCAAACCAGTAGCCAAGGTAAGGATCTGAAGACATTTAGTGTTATAGACAACCTAGATGTCAATAACCTCATCTCAGCACTTTTATAGAGCGCTGACATGTTTACATAGAATAAAAAATAAAAAAGGTAGTTGCGACTTTTCATCTCACAATTCTGACTTTTTCTCTCACAATTGCGAATTTACTGAAAGTCAGAATTGCGAGATATAAAGTCGCAATAGCAAAATATAAAGTCAAAATTGCGAGATATAAAGTTGCAATTGCGACATATAAAGTCAGAATTGCGAGTTCTAAAGTCAGAATTATAATGGACTTTAATGGGAACTAAACGGTTTCAAGGTCCAAAAGACAGTTACAGTGCAAACTGTTCAAAGGGCTTTAAACGATTCCAGACGATGAATTAGGGTCTTGTTAATCAAAATGAACTAATCGTTTTTGAGTCATTTGGTTTATTTAACAAACGAAATGAACGATTTGACTCGGAAAAAGATTCGTTCATTTTGATGAATGAGTTCGAACAGGAGAGTCACAAACTCGCATCACAGAACAGAGCAAGGCGACCATTTGAGCTTTTAAAACTTAAACTTTTTTATTTATTTTTTAAATGAGTGATAGTTTCGTTTTGATAAGACCCTTCGATATTCATCGTCTGGTATCGTTTTAAAGCCCTTTGAACAGTTTGCACTGAAACTGTGGACCTCTGAACCGTTTGGTTCCCATTGAAGTCCATTATATGGAGAAAAATCCAGGAATGTTTTCATCAAAAACCTTAATTTCTTTTCGAAATTAGTTTCACATTCATTTACAAAGTGACCACAAACAATATAAGTGTAACTTTTTTAAGGCCCATTTAACCTTTTCAGTCATGTCTGATTTGTGTGTGTGTGTGTGTGTGTTCACATAGAATCTTTACCATGTTTCATACCATTCCGATGAAGTAAAATATATATTTAAAAATGTAAAAGTGCACCAGAGGTTTAAAAGCATTTTGTAAGAGCTTGATTGTTGTTTTGTTGATGAATTGAGTAAAGTATTGTGATTTCTCTCTCTTTTAATCAAGGATACAGTCGCAGTTTGTCTCCACGTGGCTACCCATCAGCATCGACCCCTCAGCAGTCGGGTTATGGGTCTAACGGGGGCATGAGTTACGGGGCAGTGCCCATGAGCAGTCTGGGTGTTTCAGGGTCACCTGGCTTTAACAGTGCCTCCCCAAACAGCTCTCCTTATGCTAGTGAGTTTTAGCTTCCTTCTTTTTAATCACTTTTGTGAATTTAGACCGTCAGATGAAATGTTGGTCTAATTGAAGCATCTTTTTTTCAGTAATGCCATCTAGCCCCACTGTACCAGGCTCCAGTTCCTCATCCTCCCTCTTGCCCTTCTCATCTTTCCCATCCTCTACCAAACAAAAAAGTGCCTTTGCTCCAGTCCTGAGACCGCAGGGTTCACCGTCACCCGTTTGCCAAACTTCAGGAGGCTCCAGCTTTAGAGGTAAACTGTAACTACAGCTGTGAAACCAAATGAACAGATCGGTTATACTAAAATAGGTTATACACTGTACCCCTCTCTGAAGTAGGAGTTCATTTAGTACCTCCAAAAGAAGTAAAATAGTTCCCAGTTCCTGCGGTGTTAACACACCAAGAAGTGTATACTTCCGCCAACAGTTATATGAACTATGAAAACGTTCTTCTGCAGCTAAAGGCCATATTGGCATCAATGGTTCCATGAGGAGACTTTAACGTTCATTGAACCTTTTCATTGCACAAAAGATTATTTATGCTGGAAAAAGTTTTTTTTTATGTTCTTCACTCTAAGCAAAAAATGTCTCTTTTAAAGGAGTAGTTCACTTTTAAAAAAAACTTTTACTGATAATTGACTCACCCCCATGTCATCCAAGATGTCCATGTCTTTCTTTCTTCAGTCGAAAGAAATGAAGGTTTTTGATGAAAACATTCCAGGATTTTTCTCCATATAATGGACTTCATTGGGAACCAAAAGGTTCAAGGTCCAAAAGACAGTTTCAGTGCAGCTTCAAAGGGCTTTAAAGAATTCCAGATGATAAACAAGGGTCTTATCAAGCGAAATAATCGCTCATTTAATAAATAAACAACAAACTTTAAGTTTTATAAGCACAATGCTCGCCTTGCTCTGTTTTGTGATGCGCGTTCATGACTCTCTTGTTCGTACTAGTTCGAACAAATCTTTTTTTCGTGTCATTTGGTTCATCCAACGAACAAAATGAACGTAATTTGACTCGGAAAAGATTTGTTCATTTTGATGAACGAGTTTGAAAAGGAGTCACGAACGCGCATCACAGAACAGAGCATTTGAGCTTCTAAAACTTAACCCTTGTGCATCCTTATGGACATTTTTGTCCTTTTCAGTTTTATTTTTTTGATCACTTTGCCTGTGTTAAAGCTAACTGCAAAAAACTTGGCACAGGTGTGTATTTTTATTGGAATTTTACTATTTCACCCTCATTTTCTTAAAAAATATTTTTTGCATTAGGTACAAAAAAATACTCCCTCTCAGCACTTTTTGGACAAAAATGTCCCCATTGAAACCCATTAAAACAAATTTTAATGCCATTTTTAATCCCCGGTTCAGTTAACTATTAAAATATGCAATCTTTGTTAATAGGCTTTCATTCTGATGGCAAGGCTTCAAAATTTAATTTTTTACTATTTTTTATCAGATGGTGCCATTTTTTTAAAGTTTGGCCTATAAAACAAATATCGCTTTATTCCTGTTTCCTGCTTTGGCATACTATAGAGCCAACTGGATAAACTATGCAACGATATTTGTGTGGGTGTGTTGGTATGGATGTCAGAGTGTGGTTAGTATGTGTTTGAAAAAAATGTGTGTGTGCGCGCATGTGTGTGTTTGTAATACTGGGAGAAAACTGAGAAACAGAGAAAAACTGCAAATAACAAATCCAATCATTGTGAGCACCAGTGGGGTTTCGCTGGCACCCAATGGGGAAAATATGTTACTACGCCCAAAGCAAACTGTTACCGAAAGCTAATTTTTTTAGATATCATCCTCAAATTTGGAACACAAACTATTTAGATTTATGGCTTTGATTTTATTGCAGTTTTGAGTTCAACCTGATTTATAAAATATATATTTTATATAAAATATGTTTTATACATAATTTTCATAAACTTATACCTATATAACTTTTTTTGATTTACTTACTATTATTTTTTTTTACTTCAGCAATAATCTGCAAAGGGTCTTCTTTAAAATGATACCAAACTTAAGTCTGTGCTCCAAAGCGTCACATTTTTATGACAGTTTTTTGACATGGACATTTTTGTCCTCTTTTTACCTATGTGTAACTTTTTTTAATTGATGCACATGGGTTAAACTTTGTTGTTGTTTTTTGGTTTTTATACCGTTATATATATATTAGTGCTGTCAAACAATTCGCGATTAATTGCATTAATGTCATAGTTAACTTGCAAATAATCTATTCTAAATGTCACTTGATTTTTTTTCATTATTTTTTTTTCAATCCTTAGTAACTTATTAAGGGTATGAATGGTTTATTTAATCATCTATAGCTGCATTTTACTGCCATATGAAATAACTTAATTTTTTTTCCAGCAATGACAGGCCTCGTGGTTCTTCCGATGTAGAGGACAGTAGTCTCTTCCAGTCCTACGCTTTACAGCCAGTGGCCAGAACTGGACTGACACCAGTGTTGTCTCCTTCAAGCCACACTGAACAACAGCTGTCATGAAGAAGGAAAGACAACAAGGACATATTTAAAACACTTTTCGGGAACCTTCTTGAGAGATATCCACTCTATGCACATGTTTTGCCTCTGATTGTGAAGGGTGGTGTTACTTAAAGGTTCTTCCAGCCACAAAATGCCAAAAGAGCTATAATGTGAGAACACGAGACTTGAGACTGGTACACATTTTTAGCCGTGCGCTCTCATCAGACACACCGGTCAATAGACTTCACCGCAGTAGATGCCAGTACCGGGATGTCCGTTGTGTCAAAACTCAGCTCTTTTTTTTAATATACTGATAGATACACATCCCTAAACTGAAATTGTGTTTTAAAGTATATATATTTATCAGGATTTTCATTTAGAGAAACTGAAAGTGTTTATTTAGGTTTAGGTTTATGAACTGATTACCTCATATATTGACTTATTTAATGACAAAAACTATATAAGTTATATTTTTTAGGTTAAGGACTAATATAAGGAACCATGATTGTAATGTTATTATTTGGTATTGTTATTTTTGTACACATTTTTAATAGGTTGTCATATTAAAATAGCGACTGTAGATTTTTACATGTAAGAGTTTTGTTGTTAAATATATAGATGATATTTTAATTCTTTTCCAACTTATTTATAAACATGTTTTCACATTTGTATCCCTTTCAAAATATTTCTGACATGCACTAAAATAACAAATTTACTCATGGCATTATTTCTCTTCCACACGGCCAGTCGTTCCTTTCTATTTATTCCTTTTAGTAATCATTAAAGATTTTATTTTTTCGATTTTTATGTTTTTCCAAACAAACCAAAGGCAGGGTTGTAATTATGGATGTTTTTTTTTAAATAGACATATTAATCTGTTATCAGGTGAAATATTTGATGTTGCTGCCTACATCTCAGTAACGAAAGCTGTCACTGCGACTGTGCCTTTTCAAAAGGTACACTTTTGTCCATTTTAGGTGCTAATATGTACATTTTAGGGTTAATATACATGTTAGGTGATATTTTATGTATATTTTAGGTGTTAATATATCCATTTTAGGTCCTGAATATGTACATTCTATGTGCTAATATGTACATTTTAGGTGTTAATATGTACATTTTAAGTGCTAATATGTACATTTTAGGTGCTAATTATGTACATTTTAGGTACTAATATGTACAAAGGTGCTAATATGTACATTTAGGTACTAATATGTACATTCGAGGTGCTAATGTGTACATTTAGGTGTTAAAATGTACATTTTAGGTGCTAATATGTACATTTTAGGTACTAATATGTTCATTCTAGGTGCTAATATGTACATTTAGGTGTTAATATGTACATTTTAGGTGCTAATATGTACATTTTAGGTACTAATATGTACATTCTATGTGCTAATATGTACATTTTAGGAGCTAGTATGTACATTTAGGTGTTAATATGTACATTTTAGGTGCTAATATGTACATTTAGGTACTAATATGTACATTCGAGGTGCTAATGTGTACATTTAGGTGTTAAAATGTACATTTTAGGTGCTAATATGTACATTTTAGGTACTAATATGTTCATTCTAGGTGCTAATATGTACATTTAAGGTGCTAATATGTACATTTAGGTGTTAATATGTACATTTTAGGTGCTAATATGTACATTTTAGGTACTAACATGTACATTCTAGGTGCTAATATGTACATTTAGGTGTTAATATGTACATTTTAGGTGCTAATATGTACATTTTAGGTACTAATATGTACATTCTATGTGCTAATATGTACATTTTAGGTGCTAATATGTACATTTAGGTGTTAATATGTACATTTTAGGTGCTAATATGTACATTTTAGGTACTAATATGTACATTCTAGGTGCTAATGTGTACATTTTATGTGCTAATATGTACATTTTAGGTACTAATATGCACCTTCTAGGAGCTAATATGTACATTTTAGGTACCAATATGTATTCTAGGTGCTAATATGTACATTTTAAGTGCTAATATGTACATTTTAGGTACTAATATGTACCATCAAGGTACAAAAGTGTACCTTTTGAAAAAGTACATCCCCATCAGCTTTTGTACCTTTTTTCTGAGAGTGTATACGTAGAACTGATACATTGCTCTTCGCTTTTCCCCATTCTTCCTCAGTGAGTTTTGTCATTAGCATTGGTAAACAGGATCATTTTGACCACCAAATTAATGTTATGCATGAAAAGAACATCTGTTTAATTAGTGCAATGAACAAATTGATATGTGCGCTTATATTCTACCCGAATGCATTCACAGTTTTGATCAAAAATAGTCACCAAACAGTGAATATGATCCAATTATTTGAGATGCAAAATTACATTTGTAATAGTTTTTTAATTCTCATCAACAGTGAGTAAAAATGGCGATTTGACTAAATACAGTCTTTCTGCCCTTTCCTCACAGGATATGTTGAGTTAATCTCAGTAATTCATGGCCAACAACCTGCATAAATACATAATATATAGAATGCATGTATGCATTCGTTAAGTTCTGCTGTGATACTGAGCTTTAGGACAAAGAGGGTTAAATGGGGGTAAAGGTTTGGGCCATGGATTTGGAGGATAAAGCTTTTTGTTTTGTTTTTTTAGCTCAAGGCCGTTTGCTACATTTTGACAAATCCTTTTTGAGGTACATTATAACTCTTCCAGATTCACGCCTCCTCTCGGAGTCCCTGGGTGTCAATGGCAGATGGAATACAGAGAAAGAGTCCCTTGTGTGTTTCTCCAAACATAACTGAACGTCTCTCTCACGCACACGTGCATTCAGTACATCTAAGCCACATGTCCACTTTCACATAGATTTGTTGTGCATGCACTGGACATAATATATTTTATACACTTGCATGCTTCCAAAGACTGTCTGAACTTGTGACATCAAGAAACCAATCATTTATAATAGCCTATTCTAAAACGTTTTATTTTATTTTTTTATTTTTTAAGCCCTACTTGCTATACACTGTAAAAAAATATGTTTATGATTTGTAATCACAATTTTTTTCTTTTGTGAAACCAACTTAAATAATTAATGTGGTTCAGATAACATAATATTATGAGTTTCTGATGATTAAACCAATCTCCTTCATTGTATTAACTATTTTTTTTCCATTTCAGTGAACTTAAAATTTTAAGGCAACCAGGTTACTTAATTTTTTAAGTTAAACCAACAATATTTTTTTACAGTGTGCTTATAGAATTCACATATATTTTCATGATTTGTAATCACAACATTTTTTCTTTTGTCAAATCAACTTAAATTATTAATGTAGCTCAGATAACATACTATTTTGAGTTTCTGATGATTAAATCAATCTCCTTCATTGTATTAACTCAATTTTTCCATTTCAATGAACTTAAAATTTTAAGGCAACCAAGTTACTTCATTTTTTAAGTTAAACCAACAATATTTTTTTTTATTTTTGATCATGGTGACCTTTTTTTCTAGTAATAGGCCACTGTAAAAAAAATATTGTTGGTTTAACTTAAAAAATAAGTAACCTGGTTGCCTTAAAATTTTAAGTTCATTGAAATGGGAAAATTGAGTTAATACAATTGAGTTAATACAGAAACTCAAAATTAAATAATTTTTAAAAGTTAGAACTAAAATAAATTATTTAGATTGATTTGACAAAAGAAAAAATGTTGTGGTCACTGTAGAAAAATATATTTTCATGATAAGTAATCACAACATTTGTTTTGTCAAATCAACTTAAATAATTTATTTAGTTCAGATAACATAATATTTTTAGTTTCTGATTATGAAATCATCAATTGTATTAACTCACTTTTTCCATTTCAATGAACTTAAAATTTGAAGGCAATCAGGTTACTTACTTTTTTAAGTTAAACCAACAATATTTTTTACAGCAGTTAAAATATAATATCTGTCAAAACCCAAAACATAACATAACTATAACCTACAACATGCAGTATAGCCTAACTGCTGTCAACAAAATGTAAACTCTAGTCTAGTGAAAGAAGATGGAGACAGAAAACACACACACACACACACACACACACTATGTCTGAAAACAATATATCTAACTATAGGATACAAAAAAAATTAGGGCTGTGCAAAAGTTAATTGCGATTAATCGCATCCAAAATAAAAGTCTGTGCTTACATAATATGTTTGTGTGTGCTGTATATAATTATTTTGTATATATAAATACCTATGCATGCATGTATATATTTAAGAATTATTTGCGCTTAAATTATGCGCATATATATATATATATATATATATATATATATATATATATATATATATATATATATATATATATATATAAATATAAATATTTTATATATGAATAACACATTGTGTGTGTGTATGTGTGTGTATTTATATATACAAAATAATTATATACAGCACACACAAATATATTATGTAAACACAGACTTTGATTTTTGAATGCGATTAATCACAATTGCACAGCCCTAAAAAATATATATAAATAAATAGTGCACAATGTCAGATATCTGACATATGAGACGATTTAAAGAGTTCAAAATAGGTGAATGTCTCAATTATGCTGAGACGGTTGCTGGTTGAATGACAAATTAAACAAATCTGACAGATGGACAGCACACAATACCCAGCAATGGGGGAGTCCACTGGCTAATTGTGTTGGAGTCAGTTGGGTCATCAATCACCCTGAGCTGTATGCAGCCTTCAGACTATGGCACTGGTGTAAAAGCATGCTTGATGTCATGTAATATCATTAGCTATATGTTTAATTCACCATTCACAGCCTATGCGTGACAAAAGAGGAAGATGGCACTTTAATAGTGACTGTTGTTCTCAGATTTGAAAAGATACGAAATCTAAAAATAGCTGCCTAAATCGACTAGCACTGGACATCAAATGCTCAAGGTAGGCTAATATCTCATTATCTGTCATTCATGTTTATATATATTACTGAAAATATTGAGGATTACCGCAATAAAAACCAGACCTGCTATAGCCTAGTTTAAATGTATGTGTGATTAAATATGCAAAGCCATATATGATGGTTATTCATTAATTAATAGGGATTGCGGATGTTCTCTCTCATGCATTAATTACATCCGCATTAGCATATCAATTAGATGAATCAGAGATCATGTAATTAAAGCCCAAGTAGGAGCACCTGCTGCCTCTGTTTATGTTTGTGATATCATGCTTTTGGCTGAGCGTACACTTGTCAATCAATTGCCTCTTTATTCTGTTTGCCTCTGATGGAATGTTTCACATTTAGATATTTCACGAACATTTTTTTTTACATTTTAAGTTCAAAAATCAATTCAATTACATTAAGATAACTAGCCTAATTATTTAGTAAATTTAGCACGTTATGCAACATCGTTTCACAAAAGAACACATCTTAATTAGAGGAAGTGTTTTCCACACAAATAGGCTAAAACTTAAAACACGTGTTAGCTCTTAAACAGCAGTCCGCATGCTCAAACTACTCATGGCTTTTGGGATGGGTCCATCTGCTGGCCACATGATGTTCCGACCACTCTAATTGCTTTTTAGTTAACGTTACATAACACATAAGTGTATTTTCTAATGTAATATCTTCAAAACTACATTTTATACTCCATGAATCTTAAAACATGAATGTGTCCACGAATCCCTCATTAGCAAACATATCTCATGTTTGATGCTTAACATGATACAGTCAAAATTTACAACTATTAAATATAGTCTATACGATCATTGAACCTTTAGGTTTCCTATGCATGCGTCCACCGTATCACCGGTGGATTTTATTATTTATATTTATATTTATTATTATTATATATATATATAAATCTCAATATCTCAGCTCTGGAAGGGTCTAGAGCCTCCATTTTTGCACTCAGGTCTAAGTCTCATGACCCTCTATCAGAATCCAGAGTTTCAAGAAGATCAGAGAAACTTCAAATTTTGACCCCCAAAAAAAACGACAGTGGTACCCCTTATGTTTTTTTTTTTTTTGGTGCAAAAAAATAAGTTTCTCCAATCTTCTCAAAACTCTGGATTCTCATAGAGGGCCATGAGACTTAGACCTGAGTGTAAAATGAAGTCTCTAGACCCTTCCAGAGCTGAGATATTAAGATAGATATGTGAGATCTTAGTATGTGAGATATTAAGATCCCACATAGCATTCATGCCATTATAAAAATCTCAATATCTCAAATACTACGTGGGATCTCAATATCTCAGCTCTGTAAGGGTCTAGAGACTCCATTTTTGCATTCAGGTCTAAATTTCATGGCCCTCTATCAGAATCCAGAGTTTTGAGAAGATTGGAGAAATTAATTTTTTTGCACCAAAAAAAAAAAAAAAAAAAAAAAAACATAAGGGGTACCACTGTCGTTTTTTTTGGTCGAAATTTTAAGTTTCTCTGATCTTCTTGAAACTCTGGATTCTGATAGAGGGCCATGAGACTTAGACCTGAGTGCAAAAATGGAGGCTCTAGACCCCCCCCCAGAGCTGAGATATGGAGATTTTTATAATGCCATAAATGCTATGTAGGATCTTAATATCTCAGCTCTGGAAGGGTCTAGAGACTCCATTTGTGCATTCAGGTCTAAATCTCATGGCCCTCTATCAGAATCCAGAGTTTTGAGAAGATTGGAGAAACTTATTTTTTTTGCAACAACAAAAAAAAAACATAAGGGGTACCACTGTCGTTTTTTTTGGGTCGAAATTTTAAGTTTCTCTGATCTTCTTGAAACTCTGGATTCTGATAGAGGGCCATGAGACGTAGACCTGAGTGCAAAATGGAGGCTCTAGACCCTTCCAGAGCTGAGATATAGAGATTTTTATAATGGCATAATGCTATGTGGGATCTTAATATCTCAGCTCTGGAAGGGTATAGAGACTCCATTTTTGCACTCAGTCTCTAGACACTTCCAGAGCTGAGATATTAAGATCCCACATAGCATTTATGGCATTATAAAAATCCCAATATCTCAGCTCTGGAAGGGTCTAGAGCCTCAATTTTTTGCACTCAGGTCTAAGTCTCATGGCCTTCTATCAGAATCCAGAGTTTCAAGAAGATCAGAGAAACTTAAAATTTCGACCCAAAAAAAAAAAAAAAAAAAAAAACGACAGTGGTACCTCTTATATTTATTTGTGTGAAAAAAAATAAGTTTCTCCAATCTTCTCAAAACTCTGGATTCTGATAGAGGGCCATGAGATTTAGACCTGGATGCAAAAATTTAGTCTCTAGACCCTTCCAGAGCTGAGATATTGAGATCCCATGTAGCATTTATGCCATTATAAAAATCTCCATATCTCAGCTCTGGAAGGGTCTAGAACCTCCATTTTTTGCACTCAGGTCTAAGTCTCATGGCCCTCTATCAGAATCCAGAGTTTCAAGAAGATCAGAGAAACTTAAAATTTCTGACCCAACAAAAAAACGACAGTGATACCCTTATGTTTTTTTTTGGTGCAAAAAATAAGTTTCTCCAATCTTCTCAAAACTCTGGATTCTGATAGAGGGCCATGAGATTTAGACCTGAGTGCAAAAATTGAGTCTCTAGACCCTTCCAGAGCTGAGATATAGAGATTTTTATAATGGCATAATGCTATGTGGGATCTTAATATCTCAGCTCTGGAAGGGTATAGAGACTCCATTTTTGCACTCAGTCTCTAAGACACCTTCCAGAGCTGAGATATTAAGATCCCACATAGCATTTATGGCATTATAAAAATCCCAATATCTCAGCTCTGGAAGGGTCTAGAGCCTCAATTTTTTGCACTCAGGTCTAAGTCTCATGGCCTTCTATCAGAATCCAGAGTTTCAAGAAGATCAGAGAAACTTAAAATTTTGACCCAAAAAAAAAAAAAAAAAAAAAAACGACAGTGGTACCTCTTATATTTTTTTTGTGTGAAAAAAAATAAGTTTCTCCAATCTTCTCAAAACTCTGGATTCTGATAGAGGGCCATGAGATTTAGACCTGGATGCAAAAATTTAGTCTCTAGACCCTTCCAGAGCTGAGATATTGAGATCCCATGTAGCATTTATGCCATTATAAAATCTCCATATCTCAGCTCTGGAAGGGTCTAGAACCTCCATTTTTTGCACTCAGGTCTAAGTCTCATGGCCCTCTATCAGAATCCAGAGTTTCAAGAAGATCAGAGAAACTTAAAATTTTGACCCCCCACACAAAAAAAACGACAGTGGTACCCTTATGTTTTTTTTTTTTGGTGCAAAAAAATAAGTTTCTCCAATCTTCTCAAAACTCTGGATTCTGATAGAGGGCCATGAGATTTAGACCTGAATGCAAAAATTGAGTCTCTAGACCCTTCCAGAGCTGAGATATTAAGATCCCACATAGCATTTATGGCATTATAAAAATCTCCATATCTCAGCTCTGGAAGGGTCTAGAGCCTCCATTTTTGCACTCAGGTCTAAGTCTCATGGCCCTCTATCAGAATCCAGAGTTTCAAGAAGATCAGAGAAACTTAAAATTTTGACCCCCCCCCCAAAAAAACGACAGTGGTACCCCTTATGTTTTGTTTTTGGTGCAAAAAAAATAAGTTTCTCCAATCTTCTCAAAAGTCTGGATTCTGATAGAGGGCATGAGACTTAGACCTGAGTGCAAAAATGGAGTCTAGACCCTTCTAGAGCTGAGATATTAAGATCCCACATAGCATTTATGCCATTATAAAAATCTCAATATCTCAGCTCTGGAAGGGTCTAGAGCCTCCATTTTTGCACTCAGGTCTAAGTCTCATGGCCCTCTATCAGAATCCAGAGTTTCAAGAAGATCAGAGAAACTTAAAATTTTGACCCCCCAAAAAAACGACAGTGGTACCCCTTATGTTTTTTTTTTTGGTGCAAAAAAAGTAAGTTTCTCCAATCTTCTCAAAACTCTGGATTCTGATAGAGGGCCATGAGATTTAGACCTGAATGCAAAAATGGAGTCTCTAGACCCTTCCAGAGCTGAGATATTAAGATCCCACATAGCATTTATGGCATTATAGAAATCCCAATATCTCAGCTCTGGAAGGGTCTAGAGCCTCAATTTTTGCACTCAGGTCTAAGTCTCATGGCCCTCTATCAGAATCCAGAGTTTCAAGAAGATCAGAGAAACTTAAAATTTTGACCCCCCCAAAAAAACGACAGTGGTACCCCTTATGTTTTTTTTTTTTTTGGTGCAAAAAAAAAGTTTCTCCAATCTTCACAAAACTCAGGATTCTGATAGAGGGCCATGAGATTTAGACCTGAATGCAAAAATGGAGTCTCTAGACCCTTCCAGAGCTGAGATATTAAGATCCCACATAGCATTTATGGCATTATAGAAATCCCAATATCTCAGCTCTGGAAGGGTCTAGAGCCTCAATTTTTGCACTCAGGTCTAAGTCTCATGGCCCTCTATCAGAATCCAGAATTTCAAGAAGATCAGAGAAACTTAAAATTTCGACCCAAAAAAAAAAAAACAAACAAACGACAGTGGTACCCCTTATGGTTTTTTTTTTGGTGCAAAAAAATAAGTTTCTCCAATCTTCTCAAAACTCTGGATTCTGATAGAGGGCCATGAGATTTAGACCTGAATGCAAAAATTTAGTCTCTAGACCCTTTCAGAGCTGAGATATTGAGATCCCATGTAGCATTTATGGCATTATAAAAATCCCAATATCTCAGCTCTGGAAGGGTCTAGAACCTTAATTTTTGCACTCAGGTCTAAGTCTCATGGCCCTCTATCAGAATCCAGAGTTTCAAGAAGATCAGAGAAACTTAAAATTTCGACCCCCCCAAAAAAAACGACAGTGGTACCTCTTATGTTTTTTTTTTTTTGGTGCAAAAAAATACATTTCTCCAATCTTCTCAAAACTCTGGATTCTGATAGAGGGCCTATGAGATTTAGACCTGAATGCAAAAATGGAGTCTCTAGACCCTTACAGAGCTGAGATATTGAGATCCCACGTAGTATTTATGCCATTATAAAAATCTCCATATCTCAGCTCTGGAAGGGTCTAGAGCCTCCATTTTTGCACTCAGGTCTAAGTGTCATGGCCCTCTATCAGAATCCAGAGTTTCAAGAAGATCAGAGAAACCTAATATTTTGACCCCCCCAAAAAACGACAGTGGTACCCCTTATGTTTTTTTTTTGGTGCAAAAAAATAAGTTTCTCCAATCTTCTCAAAACTCTGGATTCTGATAGAGGGCCATGAGATTTAGACCTGAATGCAAAAATGGAGTCTCTAGACCCTTCCAGAGCTGAGATATTGAGATCCCACATAGCGTTTATGACATTATAAACATCTCCATATCTCAGCTCTGGAAGGGTCT
Organism: Hybognathus amarus; assembly: GCA_030378365.1. NCBI lineage: Eukaryota > Metazoa > Chordata > Actinopteri > Cypriniformes > Leuciscidae > Hybognathus > Hybognathus amarus. The sequence continues at coordinate 657,708 of JAQIUQ010006139.1, forward strand.
AGAGCCCCAATTTTTGCACTCAGGTCTACGTCTCATGGCCCTCTATCAGAATCCAGAGTTTCAAGAAAATCAGAGAAACTTAAAATTCCGCCCCCCCCAAAAAACGACAGTGGTACCCCTTATGTTTTTTTTTTTGGTGCAAAAAATAAGTTTCTCCAATCTTCTCAAAACTCAGGATTCTGATAGAGGGCCATGAGATTTAGACCTGAACGCAAAAATGGAGTCTCTAGACCCTTCCAGAGCTGAGATATTAAGATCCCACATAGCATTTATGGCATTATAGAAATCTCAATATCTCAGCTCTGGAAGGGTCTAGAGCCTCAATTTTTGCACTCAGGTCTAAGTCTCATGGCCCTCTATCAGAATCCAGAATTTCAAGAAGATCAGAGAAACTTAAAATTTCGACCCAAAAAAAAAAAAAAAAACGACAGTGGTACCCCTTATGTTTTTTTTTTTTGGTGCAAAAAAATAAGTTTCTCCAATCTTCTCAAAATTCTGGATTCTGATAGAGGGCCATGAGATTTAGACCTGAATGCAAAAATGTAGTCTCTAGACCCTTCCAGAGCTGAGATTTTGAGATCCCATGTAGCATTTATGCCATTATAAAAATCTCCATATCTCAGCTCTGGAAGGGTCTAGAGCCTCCATTTTTGCACTCAGGTCTAAGTCTCATGGCCCTCTATCAGAATCCAGAGTTTCAAGAAGATCAGAGAAACTTAAAATTTTGACCCCCCCAAAAAAATGACAGTGGTACCCCTTATGTTTTTTTGGTGCAAAAAATAAGTTTCTCCAATCTTCTCAAAACTCTGGATTCTGATAGAGGGCCATGAAATTTAGACCTGAATGTAAAAATGGAGTCTCTAGACCCTTCCAGAGCTGAGATATTTAGATCCCACGTAGTATTTATGCCATTATAAAAATCTCCATATCTCAGCTCTGGAAGGGTCTAGAGCCTCCATTTTTGCACCCAGGTCTAAGTCTCATGGCCCTCTATCAGAATCCAGAGTTTCGAAGAAGATCAGAGAAACTTAAAATTTTGACCCCCCCAAAAAACGACAGTGGTACCCCTTATGTTTTTTTTGGTGCAAAAAAAATAAGTTTCTCCAATCTTCTCAAAACTCTGGATTCTGATAGAGGGCCATGAGATTTAGACCTGAATGCAAAAATGGAGTCTCTCAGACCCTTCCAGAGCTGAGATATTGAGATCCCACATAGCGTTTATGACATTATAAACATCTCCATATCTCAGCTCTGGAAGGGTCTAGAGCCTCCATTTTTGCACTCAGGTCTAAGTCTCATGGCCCTCTATCAGAATCCAGAGTTTCAAGAAGATCAGAGAAACTTAAAATTTTGACCCCCCAAAAAAACGACAGTGGTACCCCTTATGTTTTTTTTTTGGTGCAAAAAAAATAAGTTGCTCCAATCTTCTCAAAACTCTGGATTCTGATAGAGGGCCATGAGACTTAGACCTGAGTGCAAAAATGGAGTCTCTAGACCCTTCCAGAGCTGAGATATTAAGATCCCAGATATGTGGGATCTTAGTATGTGAGATATTAAGATCCCACACAGCATTTATGCCATTATAAAAATCTCAATATCTCAGCTCTGGAATGGTCTAGAGCCTCAATTTTTGCAATCATGTCTAAGTCTCATGGCCCTCTATCAGAATCCTGAGTTTCAAGAAGATCAGAGAAACTTACAATTTTGACCCCAAAAAAAAAAAAAACGACAGTGGTACCCCTTTTGTTTTTTTTTTTGTGCAAAAAAATAAGTTTCTCCAATCTTCTCAAAACTCTGGATTCTGATAGAGGGCCATGAAATTTAGACCTGAATGCAAAAATGGAGTCTCTAGACCCTTCCAGAGCTGAGATATTGAGATCCCACATAGCATTTATGGCATTATAAAAATCTCCATATCTCAGCTCTGGAAGGGTCTAGAGCCTCCATTTTTGCACTCAGGTCTAAGTCTCATGGCCCTCTATCAGAATCCAGAGTTTCAAGAAGATCAGAGAAACTTAAAATTTTGACCCCCCAAAAAAACGACAGTGGTACCCCTTATGTTTTTTTTTGGTGCAAAAAAAAATAAGTTTCTCCAATCTTCTCAAAACTCTGGATTCTGATAGAGGGCCATGAGACTTAGACCTGAGTGCAAAAATGGAGTCTCTAGACCCTTCCAGAGCTGAGATATTAAGATCCCAGATATGTGGGATCTTAGTATGTGAGATATTAAGATCCCACATAGCATTTATGCCATTATAAAAATCTCAATATCTCAGCTCTGGAAGGGTCTAGAGCCTCAATTTTTGCACTCAGGTCTCAGTCTCATGGCCCTCTATCAGAATCCTGAGTTTCAAGAAGATCAGAGAAACTTAAAATTTCGACCCCAAAAAACAACAAAAACAACGACAGTGGTACCCCTTATGTTTTTTTTTTTTGGTGCAAAAAAAATAAGTTTCTCCAATCTTCTCAAAACTCTGGATTCTGATAGAGGGCCATGAAATTTAGACCTGAATGCAAAAATGGAGTCTCTAGACCCTTCCAGAACTGAGATATTGAGATCCCAAATAGTATTTATGCCATTATAAAAATCTCCATATCTCAGCTGTGGAAAGGTCTAGAGCCTCCATTTTTGCACTCAGGTCTAAGTCTCATGGCCCTCTATCAGAATCCAGAGTTTAAAGAAGATCAGAGAAACTTAAAATTTTGACCCCCCAAAAAACGACAGTGGTACCCCTTATGTTTTTTTTTTTGGTGCAAAAAAAAAAGTTTCTCCAATCTTCTCAAAACTCTGGATTCTGATAGAGGGCCATGGGACTTAGACCTGAGTGCAAAAATGGAGTCTCTAGACCCTTCCAGAGCTGAGATATTAAGATCCCACATAGCATTTATGGCATTATAAAAATCTCCATATCTCAGCTCTGGAAGGGTCTAGAGCCTCCATTTTTGCACTCAGGTCTAAGTCTCATGGCCCTCTATCAGAATCCAGAGTTTCAAGAAGATCAGAGAAACTTAAAATTTTGACCCCCCAAAAAACGACAGTGGTACCCCTTATGTTTTTTTTTGGTGCAAAAAAAAAAAATAAGTTTCTCCAATCTTCTCAAAACTCTGGATTCTGATAGAGGGCCATGAGACTTAGACCTGAGTGCAAAAATGGAGTCTCTAGACCCTTCCAGAGCTGAGATATTAAGATCCCAGATATGTGGGATCTTAGTATGTGAGATATTAAGATCTCACATAGCATTTATGGCATTTTAAAAATCTCAATATCTCAGCTCTGGAAGGGTCTAGAGCCTCAATTTTTGCACTCAGGTCTCAGTCTCATGGCCCTCTATCAGAATCCTGAGTTTCAAGAAGATCAGAGAAACTTAAAATTTTGACCCACCAAAAACAACAAAAACAACGATAGTGGTACCCCTTATGTTTTTTTTTTTTGGTGCAAAAAAATAAGTTTCTCCAATCTTCTCAAAACTCTGGATTCTGATAGAGGGCCATGAAACTTAGACCTGAATGCAAAAATGGAGTCTCTAGACCCTTCCAGAACTGAGATATTGAGATCCCAAATAGTATTTATGCCATTATAAAAATCTCCATATCTCAGCTGTGGAAAGGTCTAGAGCCTCCATTTTTGCACTCAGGTCTAAGTCTCATGGCCCTCTATCAGAATCCAGAGTTTAAAGAAGATCAGAGAAACTTAAAATTTTGACCCCCCAAAAAACGACAGTGGTACCCCTTATGTTTTTTTTTTTTGGTGCAAAAAAAAAAAGTTTCTCCAATCTTCTCAAAACTCTGGATTCTGATAGAGGGCCATGGGACTTAGACCTGAGTGCAAAATGAGTCTCTAGACCCTTCCAGAGCTGAGATATTAAGATCCCACATAGCATTTATGGCATTATAAAAATCTCCATATCTCAGCTCTGGAAGGGTCTAGAGCCTCCATTTTTGCACTCAGGTCTAAGTCTCTTGGCCCTCTATCAGAATCCAGAGTTTCAAGAAGATCAGAGAAACTTAAAATTTTGACCCCCCAAAAAAACGACAGTGGTACCCCTTATGTTTTTTTTTTGGTGCAAAAAAAAAAAAAAAGTTTCTCCAATCTTCTCAAAACTCTGGATTCTGATAGAGGGCCATGAGACTTACACCTGAGTGCAAAAATGGAGTCTCTAGACCCTTCCAGAGCTAGATATTAAGATCCCAGATATGTGGGATCTTAGTATGTGAGATATTAAGATCCCACACAGCATTTATGCCATTATAAAAATCTCAATATCTCAGCTCTGGAATGGTCTAGAGCCTCAATTTTTGCACTCATGTCTAAGTCTCATGGCCCTCTATCAGAATCCTGAGTTTCAAGAAGATCAGAGAAACTTACAATTTTGACCCCCCAAAAAAAACGACAGTGGTACCCCTTTATGTTTTTTTTTGTGCAAAAAAATAAGTTTCTCCAATCTTCTCAAAACTCTGGATTCTGATAGAGGGCCATGAAATTTAGACCTGAATGCAAAAATGGAGTCTATAGACCCTTCCAGAGCTGAGATATTGAGATCCCACATAGCATTTATGGCATTATAAAAATCTCCATATCTCAGCTCTGGAAGGGTCTAGAGCCTCCATTTTTGCACTCAGGTCTAAGTCTCATGGCCCTCTATCAGAATCCAGAGTTTCAAGAAGATCAGAGAAACTTAAAATTTTGACCCCCCAAAAAAACGACAGTGGTACCCCTTATGTTTTTTTTTGGTGCAAAAAAAAGAAGTTTCTCCAATCTTCTCAAAACTCTGGATTCTGATAGAGGGCCATGAGACTTAGACCTGAGTGCAAAAATGGAGTCTCTAGACCCTTCCAGAGCTGAGATATTAAGATCCCAGATATGTGGGATCTTAGTATGTGAGATATTAAGATCCCACACAGCATTTATGCCATTATAAAAATCTCAATATCTCAGCTCTGGAATGGTCTAGAGCCTCAATTTTTGCACTCATGTCTAAGTCTCATGGCCCTCTATCAGAATCCTGAGTTTCAAGAAGATCAGAGAAACTTACAATTTTGACCCCAAAAAAAAAATGACAGTGGTACCCCTTTTGTTTTTTTTTTGTGCAAAAAAATAAGTTTCTCCAATCTTCTCAAAACTCTGGATTCTGATAGAGGGCCATGAAATTTAGACCTGAATGCAAAAATGGAGTCTATAGACCCTTCCAGAGCTGAGATATTGAGATCCCACATAGCATTTATGGCATTATAAAAATCTCCATATCTCAGCTCTGGAAGGGTCTAGAGCCTCCATTTTTGCACTCAGGTCTAAGTCTCATGGCCCTCTATCAGAATCCAGAGTTTCAAGAAGATCAGAGAAACTTAAAATTTTGACCCCCCAAAAAAACGACAGTGGTACCCCTTATGTTTTTTTTGGTGCAAAAAAAAGAAGTTTCTCCAATCTCTCAAAACTCTGGATTCTGATAGAGGGCCATGAGACTTAGACCTGAGTGCAAAAATGGAGTCTCTAGACCCTTCCAGAGCTGAGATATTAAGATCCCACATAGCATTTATGGCATTATAAAAATCTCCATATCTCAGCTCTGGAAGGGTCTAGAGCCTCCATTTTTGCACTCAGGTCTAAGTCTCATGGCCCTCTATCAGAATCCAGAGTTTCAAGAAGATCAGAGAAACTTAAAATTTTGACCCCCCAAAAAACGACAGTGGTACCCCTTATGTTTTTCTTTTGGTGCAAAAAAAAAGTTTCTCCAATCTTCTCAAAACTCTGGATTCTGATAGAGGGCCATGAGACTTAGACCTGAGTGCAAAAATTGAGTCTCCAGACCCTTCCAGAGCTGAGATATTAAGATCCCACATAGCATTTATGGTATTATAAAAATCTCCATATCTCAGCTCTGGAAGGGTCTAGAGCCTCCATTTTTGCACTCAGGTCTAAGTCTCATGGCCCTCTATCAGAATCCAGAGTTTCAAGAAGATCAGAGAAACTTAAAATTTTGACCCCCCAAAAAAATGACAGTGGTACCCCTTATGTTTTTTTTGGTGCAAAAAAAAAATAAGTTTCTCCAATCTTCTCAAAACTCTGGATTCTGATAGAGGGCCATGAGACTTACACCTGAGTGCAAAAATGGAGTCTCTAGACCCTTCCAGAGCTGAGATATTAAAATCCCAGATATGTGGGATCTCAGTATGTGAGATATTAAGATCCCACACAGCATTTATGCCATTATAAAAATCTCAATATCTCAGCTCTGGAATGGTCTAGAGCCTCAATTTTTGCACTCATGTCTAAGTCTCATGGCCCTCTATCAGAATCCTGAGTTTCAAGAAGATCAGAGAAACTTAAAATTTTGACCCCCCAAAAAAACGACAGTGGTACCCCTTATGTTTTTTTTTTGGTGCAAAAAAAAAGAAGTTTCTCCAATCTCTCAAAACTCTGGATTCTGATAGAGGGCCATGAGACTTAGACCTGAGTGGAAAAATGGAGTCTCTAGACCCTTCCAGAGCTGAGATATTAAGATCCCAGATATGTGGGATCTTAGTATGTGAGATATTAAGATCCCACATAGCATTTATGGCATTATAAAAATCTCCATATCTCAGCTCTGGAAGGGTCTAGAGCCTCCATTTTTGCACTCAGGTCTAAGTCTCATGGCCCTCTATCAGAATCCAGAGTTTCAAGAAGATCAGAGAAACTTAAAATTTTGACCCCCCAAAAAAACGACAGTGGTACCCCTTATGTTTTTTTTTTTTGGTGCAAAAAAAAAAAGTTTCTCCAATCTTCTCAAAACTCTGGATTCTGATAGAGGGCCATGAAATTTAGACCTGAATGCAAAAATGGAGTCTATAGACCCTTCCAGAGCTGAGATATTGAGATCCCACATAGCATTTATGGCATTATAAAAATCTCCATATCTCAGCTCTGGAAGGGTCTAGAGCCTCCATTTTTGCACTCAGGTCTAAGTCTCATGGCCCTCTATCAGAATCCAGAGTTTCAAGAAGATCAGAGAAACTTAAAATTTTGACCCCCCAAAAAAACGACAGTGGTACCCCTTATGTTTTTTTTTTTTGGTGCAAAAAAATAAGTTTCTCCAATCTTCTCAAAACTCTGGATTCTGATAGAGGGCCATGGGACTTAGACCTGAGTGCAAAAATGGAGTCTCTAGACCCTTCCAGAGCTGAGATATTAAGATCCCACATAGCATTTATGGCATTATAAAAATCTCCATATCTCAGCTCTGGAAGGGTCTAGAGCCTCCATTTTTGCACTCAGGTCTAAGTCTCATGGCCCTCTATCAGAATCCAGAGTTTCAAGAAGATCAGAGAAACTTAAAATTTTGACCCCCCAAAAAAACGACAGTGGTACCCCTTATGTTTTTTTTTGGTGCAAAAAAAATAAGTTTCTCCAATCTTCTCAAAACTCTGGATTCTGATAGAGGGCCATGAGACTTAGACCTGAGTGCAAAAATGGAGTCTCTAGACCCTTCCAGAGCTGAGATATTAAGATCCCAGATATGTGGGATCTTAGTATGTGAGATATTAAGATCCCACATAGCATTTATGCCATTATAAAAATCTCAATATCTCAGCTCTGGAATGGTCTAGAGCCTCAATTTTTGCACTCATGTCTAAGTCTCATGGCCCTCTATCAGAATCCTGAGTTTCAAGAAGATCAGAGAAACTTACAATTTTGACCCCCCCCAAAAAAAACGACAGTGGTACCCCTTATGTTTTTTTTTGGTGCAAAAAAATAAGTTTCTCCAATCTTCTCAAAACTCTGGATTCTGATAGAGGGCCATGAAATTTAGACCTGAATGCAAAAATGGGGTCTCTAGACCCTTCCAGAGCTGAGATATTGAGATCCCACATAGCATTTATGGCATTATAAAAATCTCCATATCTCAGCTCTGGAAGGGTCTAGAGCCTCCATTTTGCACTCAGGTCTAAGTCTCATGGCCCTCTATCAGAATCCAGAGTTTCAAGAAGATCAGAGAAACTTAAAATTTTGACCCCCCAAAAAAACGACAGTGGTACCCCTTATGTTTTTTTTTGGTGCAAAAAAAAAAATAGGTTTCTCCAATCTTCTCAAAACTCTCGGATTCTGATAGAGGGCCATGAGACTTAGACCTGAGTGCAAAAATGGAGTCTCTAGACCCTTCCAGAGCTGAGATATTAAGATCCCACATAGCATTTATGGCATTATAAAAATCTCCATATCTCAGCTCTGGAAGGGTCTAGAGCCTCCATTTTTGCACTCAGGTCTAAGTCTCATGGCCCTCTATCAGAATCCAGAGTTTCAAGAAGATCAGAGAAACTTAAAATTTTGACCCCCCAAAAAAACGACAGTGGTACCCCTTATGTTTTTTTTTTGGTGCAAAAAAAAAATAAGTTTCTCCAATCTTCTCAAAACTCTGGATTCTGATAGAGGGCCATGAGACTTAGACCTGAGTGCAAAAATGGAGTCTCTAGACCCTTCCAGAGCTGAGATATTAAGATCCCAGATATGTGGGATCTTAGTATGTGAGATATTAAGATCCCACATAGCATTTATGCCATTATAAAAATCTCAATATCTCAGCTCTGGAATGGTCTAGAGCCTCAATTTTTGCACTCATGTCTAAGTCTCATGGCCCTCTATCAGAATCCTGAGTTTCAAGAAGATCAGAGAAACTTAAAATTTTGACCCCCCCCAAAAAAACGACAGTGGTACCCCTTATGTTTTTTTTTTTGGTGCAAAAAAATAAGTTTCTCCAATCTTCTCAAAACTCTGGATTCTGATAGAGGGCCATGAAATTTAGACCTGAATGCAAAAATGGAGTCTCTAGACCCTTCCAGAGCTGAGATATTGAGATCCCACATAGTATTTATGCCATTATAAAAATCTCCATATCTCAGCTCTGGAAGGGTCTAGAGCCTCCATTTTTGCACTCAGGTCTAAGTCTCATGGCCCTCTATCAGAATCCAGAGTTTCAAGAAGATCAGAGAAACTTAAAATTTTGACCCCCCAAAAAAACGACAGTGGTACCCCTTATGTTTTTTTTTTGGTGCAAAAAAAATAAGTTTCTCCAATCTTCTCAAAACTCTGGATTCTGATAGAGGGCCATGAGACTTAGACCTGAGTGCAAAAATGGAGTCTCTAGACCCTTCCAGAGCTGAGATATTAAGATCCCACATAGCATTTATGGCATTATAAAAATCTCCATATCTCAGCTCTGGAAGGGTCTAGAGCCTCCATTTTGCACTCAGGTCTAAGTCTCATGGCCCTCTATCAGAATCCAGAGTTTCAAGAAGATCAGAGAAACTTAAAATTTTGACCCCCCAAAAAAACGACAGTGGTACCCCTTATGTTTTTTTTTTGGTGCAAAAAAAAAAATAGGTTTCTCCAATCTTCTCAAAACTCTGGATTCTGATAGAGGGCCATGAGACTTAGACCTGAGTGCAAAAATGGAGTCTCTAGACCCTTCCAGAGCTGAGATATTAAGATCCCACATAGCATTTATGGCATTATAAAAATCTCCATATCTCAGCTCTGGAAGGGTCTAGAGCCTCCATTTTTGCACTCAGGTCTAAGTCTCATGGCCCTCTATCAGAATCCAGAGTTTCAAGAAGATCAGAGAAACTTAAAATTTTGACCCCCCAAAAAAACGACAGTGGTACCCCTTATGTTTTTTTTTGGTGCAAAAAAAAATAAGTTTCTCCAATCTTCTCAAAACTCTGGATTCTGATAGAGGGCCATGAGACTTAGACCTGAGTGCAAAAATGGAGTCTCTAGACCCTTCCAGAGCTGAGATATTAAGATCCCAGATATGTGGGATCTTAGTATGTGAGATATTAAGATCCCACACAGCATTTATGCCATTATAAAAATCTCAATATCTCAGCTCTGGAATGGTCTAGAGCCTCAATTTTTGCACTCATGTCTAAGTCTCATGGCCCTCTATCAGAATCCTGAGTTTCAAGAAGATCAGAGAAACTTAAAATTTTGACCCCCCCCAAAAAAAAACGACAGTGGTACCCCTTATGTTTTTTTTTTGGTGCAAAAAATAAGTTTCTCCAATCTTCTCAAAACTCTGGATTCTGATAGAGGGCCATGAAATTTAGACCTGAATGCAAAAATGGAGTCTCTAGACCCTTCCAGAGCTGAGATATTGAGATCCCACATAGTATTTATGCCATTATAAAAATCTCCATATCTCAGCTCTGGAAGGGTCTAGAGCCTCCATTTTTGCACTCAGGTCTAAGTCTCATGGCCCTCTATCAGAATCCAGAGTTTCAAGAAGATCAGAGAAACTTAAAATTTTGACCCCCCAAAAAAACGACAGTGGTACCCCTTATGTTTTTTTTTTTGGTGCAAAAAAAAATAAGTTTCTCCAATCTTCTCAAAACTCTGGATTCTGATAGAGGGCCATGAGACTTAGACCTGAATGCAAAAATGGAGTCTCTAGACCCTTCCAGAGCTGAGATATTAAGATCCCACATAGCATTTATGGCATTATAAAAATCTCCATATCTCAGCTCTGGAAGGGTCTAGAGCCTCCATTTTTGCACTCAGGTCTAAGTCTCATGGCCCTCTATCAGAATCCAGAGTTTCAAGAAGATCAGAGAAACTTAAAATTTTGACCCCCCAAAAAAACGACAGTGGTACCCCTTATGTTTTTTTTTGGTGCAAAAAAAAAAATAAGTTTCTCCAATCTTCTCAAAACTCTGGATTCTGATAGAGGGCCATGAGACTTAGACCTGAGTGCAAAAATGGAGTCTCTAGACCCTTCCAGAGCTGAGATATTAAGATCCCAGATATGTGGGATCTTAGTATGTGAGATATTAAGATCCCACATAGCATTTATGCCATTATAAAAATCTCAATATCTCAGCTCTGGAATGGTCTAGAGCCTCAATTTTTGCACTCATGTCTAAGTCTCATGGCCCTCTATCAGAATCCTGAGTTTCAAGAAGATCAGAGAAACTTAAAATTTCTGACCCCCCAAAAAAACGACAGTGGTACCCCTTATGTTTTTTTTTTTGGTGCAAAAAAAAATAAGTTTCTCCAATCTTCTCAAAACTCTGGATTCTGATAGAGGGCCATGAGACTTAGACCTGAGTGCAAAAATGGAGTCTCTAGACCCTTCCAGAGCTGAGATATTAAGATCCCACATAGCATTTATGGCATTATAAAAATCTCCATATCTCAGCTCTGGAAGGGTCTAGAGCCTCCATTTTTGCACCCAGGTCTAAGTCTCATGGCCCTCTATCAGAATCCAGAGTTTCAAGAAGATCAGAGAAACTTAAAATTTTGACCCCCCAAAAAACGACAGTGGTACCCCTTATGTTTTTCTTTTGGTGCAAAAAAAAAAGTTTCTCCAATCTTCTCAAAACTCTGGATTCTGATAGAGGGCCATGAGACTTAGACCTGAGTGCAAAAATGGAGTCTCTAGACCCTTCCAGAGCTGAGATATTAAGATCCCACATAGCATTTATGGCATTATAAAAATCTCCATATCTCAGCTCTGGAAGGGTCTAGAGCCTCCATTTTTGCACTCAGGTCTAAGTCTCATGGTCCTCTATCAGAATCCAGAGTTTCAAGAAGATCAGAGAAACTTAAAATTTTGACCCCCCCAAAAAACGACAGTGGTACCCCTTATGTTTTTTTGGTGCAAAAAAAAAAATAAGTTTCTCCAATCTTCTCAAAACTCTGGATTCTGATAGAGGGCCATGAGACTTAGACCTGAGTGCAAAAATGGAGTCTCTAGACCCTTCCAGAGCTGAGATATTAAGATCCCAGATATGTGGGATCTTAGTATGTGAGATATTAAGATCCCACATAGTATTTATGCCATTATAAAAATCTCCATATCTCAGCTCTGGAAGGGTCTAGAGCCTCCATTTTTGCACTCAGGTCTAAGTCTCATGGCCCTCTATCAGAATCCAGAGTTTCAAGAAGATCAGAGAAACTTAAAATTTTGACCCCCCAAAAAAACGAACAGTGGTACCCCTTGTTTTTTTTTTGGTGCAAAAAAAAAATAAGTTTCTCCAATCTTCTCAAAACTCTGGATTCTGATAGAGGGCCATGAAGACTTAGACCTGAGTGCAAAAATGGAGTCTCTAGACCCTTCCAGAGCTGAGATATTAAGATCCCAGATATGTGGGATCTTAGTATGTGAGATATTAAGATCCCACACAGCATTTATGCCATTATAAAAAAACTAAATATCTCACCTCTGGAATGGTCTAGAGCCTCAATTTTTGTACTCATGTCTAAGTCTCATGGCTCTCTATCAGAATCCTGAGTTTCAAGAGAGATCAGAGAAACTTAAAATTTTGACCCCCCAAAAAAAACGACAGTGGTACCCCTTATGTTTTTTTTGGTGCAAAAAAATAAGTTTCTCCAATCTTCTCAAAACTCTGGATTCTGATAGAGGGCCATGAGACTTAGACCTGAGTGCAAAATGGAGTCTCTAGACCCTTCCAGAGCTGAGATATTAAGATCCCACATAGCATTTATGGCATTATAAAAATCTCCATATCTCAGCTCTGGAAGGGTCTAGAGCCTCCATTTTTGCACTCAGGTCTAAGTCTCATGGCCCTCTATCAGAATCCAGAGTTTCAAGAAGATCAGAGAAACTTAAAATTTTGACCCCCCAAAAAAACGACAGTGGTACCCCTTATGTTTTTTTTTTTTTTTGGTGCAAAAAAATAAGTTTCTCCAATCTTCTCAAAACTCTGGATTCTGATAGAGGGCCATGAACTTAGACCTGAGTGCAAAAATGGGGTCTCTAGACCCTTCCAGAGCTGAGATATTAAGATCCCAGATATGTGGGATCTTATTATGTGAGATATTAAGATCCCACATAGCATTTATGCCATTATAAAAATCTCAATATCTCAGCTCTGGAATGGTCTAGAGCCTCAATTTTTGCACGCATGTCTAAGTCTCATGGCCCTCTATCAGAATCCTGAGTTTCAAGAAGATCAGAGAAACTTAAAATTTTGACCCCCCAAAAAAACGACAGTGGTACCCCTTATGTTTTTTTTTTTGGTGCAAAAAAAATAAGTTTCTCCAATCTTCTCAAAACTCTGGATTCTGATAGAGGGCCATGAAATTTAGACCTGAATGCAAAAATGGAGTCTCTAGACCCTTCCAGAGCTGAGATATTAAGATCCCACATAGCATTTATGCCATTATAAAAATCTCCATATCTCAGCTCTGGAAGGGTCTAGAGCCTCCATTTTTGCATTCAGGTCTAAGTCTCATGGCCCTCTATCAGAATCCAGAGTTTCAAGAAGATCAGAGAAACTTAAAATTTTGACCCCCCAAAAAAACGACAGTGGTACCCCTTATGTTTTTTTTTTTTTGGTGCAAAAAAATAAGTTTCTCCAATCTTCTCAAAACTCTGGATTCTGATAGAGGGCCATGAAATTTAGACCTGAATGCAAAAATGGAGTCTCTAGACCCTTCCAGAGCTGAGATATTAAGATCCCACATAGCATTTATGCCATTATAAAAATCTCCATATCTCAGCTCTGGAAGGGTCTAGAGCCTCCATTTTTGCATTCAGGTCTAAGTCTCATGGCCCTCTATCAGAATCCAGAGTTTCAAGAAGATCAGAGAAACTTAAAATTTTGACCCCCCAAAAAAACGACAGTGGTACCCCTTATGTTTTTTTTTTGGTGCAAAAAAAAAGTGTCTCCAATCTTCTCAAAACTCTGGATTCTGATAGAGGGCCATGAGACTTAGACCTGAGTGCAAAAATTGAGTCTCTAGACCCTTCCAGAGCTGAGATATTAAGATCCCACATAGCATTTATGGCATTATAAAAATCTCCATATCTCAGCTCTGGAAGGGTCTAGAGCCTCCATTTTTGCACTCAGGTCTAAGTCTCATGGCCCTCTATCAGAATCCAGAGTTTCAAGAAGATCAGAGAAACTTAAAATTTTGACCCCCCAAAAAAACGACAGTGGTACCCCTTATGTTTTTTTTTGGTGCAAAAAAAAGTGTCTCCAATCTTCTCAAAACTCTGGATTCTGATAGAGGGCCATGAGACTTAGACCTGAGTGCAAAAATGGAGTCTCTAGACCCTTCCAGAGCTGAGATATTAAGATCCCACATAGCATTTATGGCATTATAAAAATCTCCATATCTCAGCTCTGGAAGGGTCTAGAGCCTCCATTTTTGCATTCAGGTCTAAGTCTCATGGCCCTCTATCAGAATCCAGAGTTTCAAGAAGATCAGAGAAACTTAAAATTTTGACCCCCCAAAAAAATGACAGTGGTACCCCTTATGTTTTTTTTGGTGCAAAAAAAATAAGTTTCTCCAATCTTCTCAAAACTCTGGATTCTGATAGAGGGCCATGAGACTTACACCTGAGTGCAAAAATGGAGTCTCTAGACCCTTCCAGAGCTGAGATATTAAGATCCCAGATATGTGGGATCTCAGTATGTGAGATATTAAGATCCCACACAGCATTTATGCCATTATAAAAATCTCAATATCTCAGCTCTGGAATGGTCTAGAGCCTCAATTTTTGCACTCATGTCTAAGTCTCATGGCCCTCTATCAGAATCCTGAGTTTCAAGAAGATCAGAGAAACTTACAATTTTGACCCCAAAAAAAAACGACAGTGGTACCCCTTTTGTTTTTTTTTGTGCAAAAAAATAAGTTTCTCCAATCTTCTCAAAACTCTGGATTCTGATAGAGGGCCATGAAATTTAGACCTGAATGCAAAAATGGAGTCTATAGACCCTTCCAGAGCTGAGATATTTAGATCCCACATAGCATTTATGGCATTATAAAAATCTCCATATCTCAGCTCTGGAAGGGTCTAGAGCCTCCATTTTTGCACTCAGGTCTAAGTCTCATGGCCCTCTATCAGAATCCAGAGTTTCAAGAAGATCAGAGAAACTTAAAATTTTGACCCCCCAAAAAAACGACAGTGGTACCCCTTATGTTTTTTTTTTGCTGCAAAAAAAAAGAAGTTTCTCCAATCTTCTCAAAACTCTGGATTCTGATAGAGGGCCATGAGACTTAGACCTGAGTGGAAAAATGGAGTCTCTAGACCCTTCCATAGCTGAGATATTAAGATCCCAGATATGTGGGATCTTAGTATATGAGATATTAAGATCTCACATAGCATTTATGGCATTTTAAAAATCTCAATATCTCAGCTCTGGAAGGGTCTAGAGCCTCAATTTTCGCTCTCAGGTCTCAGTCTCATGGCCCTCTATCAGAATCCTGAGTTTCAAGAAGATCAGAGAAACTTAAAATTTCGACCCCCCAAAAAAACAACAACAACGATAGTGGTACCCCTTATGTTTTTTTTTTTGGTGCAAAAAAAATAAGTTTCTCCAATCTTCTCAAAACTCTGGATTCTGATAGAGGGCCATGAAATTTAGACCTGAATGCAAAAATGGAGTCTCTAGACCCTTCCAGAACTGAGATATTGAGATCCCAAAAAGTATTTATGCCATTATAAAAATCTCCATATCTCAGCTGTGGAAGGGTCTAGAGCCTCCATTTTTGCACTCAGGTCTAAGTCTCATGGCCCTCTATCAGAATCCAGAGTTTCAAGAAGATCAGAGAAACTTAAAATTTTGACCCCCAAAAAACGACAGTGGTACCCCTTATGTTTTTTTTTTGGTGCAAAAAAAAAAAAGTTTCTCCAATCTTCTCAAAACTCTGGATTCTGATAGAGGGCCATGGGACTTAGACCTGAGTGCAAAAATGGAGTCTCTAGACCCTTCCAGAGCTGAGATATTAAGATCCTAGATATGTGGGATCTTAGTATGTGAGATATTAAGATCTCACATAGCATTTATGGCATTTTAAAAATCTCAATATCTCAGCTCTGGAAGGGTCTAGAGCCTCAATTTTCGCACTCAGGTCTCAGTCTCATGGCCCTCTATCAGAATCCTGAGTTTCAGAGAAGATCAGAGAAACTTACAATTTTGACCCCCCCCAAAAAAAAACGACAGTGGTACCCCTTATGTTTTTTTTGGTGCAATAAAATAAGTTTCTCCAATCTTCTCAAAACTCTGGATTCTGATAGAGGGCCATGAAATTTAGACCTGAATGCAAAAATGGGGTCTCTAGACCCTTCCAGAGCTGAGATATTGAGATCCCACATAGCATTTATGGCATTATAAAAATCTCCATATCTCAGCTCTGGAAGGGTCTAGAGCCTCCATTTTTGCACTCAGGTCTAAGTCTCATGGCCCTCTATCAGAATCCAGAGTTTCAAGAAGATCAGAGAAACTTAAAATTTTGACCCCCAAAAAAAACGACAATGGTACCCCTTATGTTTTTTTTGGTGCAAAAAAAAAAATTAGTTTCTCCAATCTTCTCAAAACTCTCGATTCTGATAGAGGGCCATGATACTTAGACCTGAGTTCAAAAATGGAGTCTCTAGACCCTTCCAGAGCTGAGATATTAAGATCCCACATAGCATTTATGGTATTATAAAAATCTCCATATCTCAGCTCTGGAAGGGTCTAGAGCCTCCATTTTTGCACTCAGGTCTAAGTCTCATGGCCCTCTATCAGAATCCAGAGTTTCAAGAAGATCAGAGAAACTTAAAATTTTGACCCCCCAAAAAAACGACAGTGGTACCCCTTATGTTTTTTTTTTTTTGCAAAAAAATAAGTTTCTCCAATCTTCTCAAAACTCTGGATTCTGATAGAGGGCCATGAAATTTAGACCTGAATGCAAAAATGGAGTCTCTAGACCCTTCCAGAGCTGAGATATTGAGATCCCACATAGTATTTATGCCATTGTAAAAATCTCCATATCTCAGCTCTGGAACGGGTCTAGAGCCTCCATTTGCACTCAGGTCTAAGTCTCATGGCCCTCTATCAGAATCCAGAGTTTCGAGAAGATCAGAGAAACTTAAAATTTTGACCCCCAAAAAAACGACAGTGGTACCCCTTGTTTTTTTTTGGTGCAAAAAAAAAAATAAGTTTCTCCAATCTTCTCAAAACTCTGGATTCTGATAGAGGGCCATGAGACTTAGACCTGAGTGCAAAAATGGAGTCTCTAGACCCTTCCAGAGCTGAGATATTAAGATCCCACATAGCATTTATGGCATTATAAAAATCTCCATATCTCAGCTCTGGAAGGGTCTAGAGCCTCAATTTTTGCACTCAGGTCTAAGTCTCATGGCCCTCTATCAGAATCCAGAGTTTCAAGAAGATCAGAGAAACGTAAAATTTTGACCCCCCCAAAAAAACGACAGTGGTACCCCTTATGTTTTTTTTGGTGCAAAAAAAAAAAAAAAAGTTTCTCCAATCTTCTCAAAACTCTGGATTCTGATAGAGGGCCATGAGACTTAGACCTGAGTGCAAAAATGGAGTCTCTAGACCCTTCCAGAGCTGAGAAATTAAGATCCCAGATATGTGGGATCTTAGTATGTGAGATATTAAGATCCCACATAGCATTTATGCCATTATAAAAATCTCAATATCTCAGCTCTGGAATGGTCTAAAGCCTCAATTTTTGCACTCATGTCTAAGTCTCATGGCCCTCTATCAGAATCCTGAGTTTCAAGAAGATCAGAGAAACTTAAAATTTTGACCCCCCCCAAAAAAAAAACGACAATGGTACCCCTTATGTTTTTTTTTTGGTGCAGAAAAAATAAGTTTCTCCAATCTTCTCAAAACTCTGGATTCTGATAGAGGGCCATGAAATTTAGACCTGAGTGCAAAAATGGAGTCTCTAGACCCTTCCAGAGCTGAGATATTAAGATCCCAGATAGCATTTATGGCATTATAAAAATCTCCATATCTCAGCTCTGGAAGGGTCTAGAGCCTCCATTTTTGCACTCAGGTCTAAGTCTCATGGCCCTCTATCAGAATCCAGAGTTTCAAGAAGATCAGAGAAACTTAAAATTTTGACCCCCCAAAAAAACGACAGTGGTACCCCTTATGTTTTTTTTTTTGGTGCAAAAAAATAAGTTTCTCCAATCTTCTCAAAACTCTGGATTCTGATAGAGGGCCATGAGACTTAGACCTGAGTGCAAAAATGGAGTCTCTAGACCCTTCCAGAGCTGAGATATTAAGATCCCAGATTTGTGGGATCTTAGTATGTGAGATATTAAGATCCCACATAGCATTTATGCCATTATAAAAATCTCAATATCTCAGCTCTGGAATGGTCTAGAGCCTCAATTTTTGCACTCATGTCTAAGTCTCATGGCCCTCTATCAGAATCCTGAGTTTCAAGAAGATCAGAGAAACTTAAAATTTTGACCCCCCAAAAAAACGACAGTGGTACCCCTTATGTTTTTTTTTTTTTTTGGTGCAAAAAAATAAGTTTCTCCAATCTTCTCAAAACTCTGGATTCTGATAGAGGGCCATGAAATTTAGACCTGAATGCAAAAATGGAGTCTCTAGACCCTTCCAGAGCTGAGATATTGAGATCCCACATAGTATTTATGCCATTATAAAAATCTCCATATCTCAGCTCTGGAAGGGTCTAGAGCCTCCATTTTTGCATTCAGGTCTAAGTCTCATGGCCCTCTATCAGAATCCAGAGTTTCAAGAAGATCAGAGAAACTTAAAATTTTGACCCCCCAAAAAAACGACAGTGGTACCCCTTATGTTTTTTTTTTGGTGCAAAAAAATAAGTTTCTCCAATCTTCTCAAAACTCTGGATTCTGATAGAGGGCCATGAGACTTAGACCTGAGTGCAAAAATTGAGTCTCTAGACCCTTCCAGAGCTGAGATATTAAGATCCCACATAGCATTTATGGCATTATAAAAATCTCCATATCTCAGCTCTGGAAGGGTCTAGAGCCTCCATTTTTGCACTCAGGTCTAAGTCTCATGGCCCTCTATCAGAATCCAGAGTTTCAAGAAGATCAGAGAAACTTAAAATTTTGACCCCCAAAAAAACGACAGTGGTACCCCTTATGTTTTTTTTTGGTGCAAAAAAAAAAGTGTCTCCAATCTTCTCAAAACTCTGGATTCTGATAGAGGGCCATGAGACTTAGACCTGAGTGCAAAAATGGAGTCTCTAGACCCTTCCAGAGCTGAGATATTAAGATCCCACATAGCATTTATGGCATTATAAAAATCTCCATATCTCAGCTCTGGAAGGGTCTAGAGCCTCCATTTTTGCATTCAGGTCTAAGTCTCATGGCCCTCTATCAGAATCCAGAGTTTCAGAGAAGATCAGAGAAACTTAAAATTTTGACCCCCCAAAAAAATGACAGTGGTACCCCTTATGTTTTTTTTGGTGCAAAAAAAATAAGTTTCTCCAATCTTCTCAAAACTCTGGATTCTGATAGAGGGCCATGAGACTTACACCTGAGTGCAAAAATGGAGTCTCTAGACCCTTCCAGAGCTGAGATATTAAGATCCCAGATATGTGGGATCTCAGGTATGTGAGATATTAAGATCCCACACAGCATTTATGCCATTATAAAAATCTCAATATCTCAGCTCTGGAATGGTCTAGAGCCTCAATTTTTGCACTCATGTCTAAGTCTCATGGCCCTCTATCAGAATCCTGAGTTTCAAGAAGATCAGAGAAACTTACAATTTTGACCCCAAAAAAAAACGACAGTGGTACCCCTTTTGTTTTTTTTTGTGCAAAAAAATAAGTTTCTCCAATCTTCTCAAAACTCTGGATTCTGATAGAGGGCCATGAAATTTAGACCTGAATGCAAAAATGGAGTCTATAGACCCTTCCAGAGCTGAGATATTTAGATCCCACATAGCATTTATGGCATTATAAAAATCTCCATATCTCAGCTCTGGAAGGGTCTAGAGCCTCCATTTTTGCACTCAGGTCTAAGTCTCATGGCCCTCTATGCAGAATCCAGAGTTTCAAGAAGATCAGAGAAACTTAAAATTTTGACCCCCCAAAAAAACGACAGTGGTACCCCTTATGTTTTTTTTTGCTGCAAAAAAAAAGAAGTTTCTCCAATCTTCTCAAAACTCTGGATTCTGATAGAGGGCCATGAGACTTAGACCTGAGTGGAAAAATGGAGTCTCTAGACCCTTCCATAGCTGAGATATTAAGATCCCAGATATGTGGGATCTTAGTATATGAGATATTAAGATCTCACATAGCATTTATGGCATTTTAAAAATCTCAATATCTCAGCTCTGGAAGGGTCTAGAGCCTCAATTTTCGCTCTCAGGTCTCAGTCTCATGGCCCTCTATCAGAATCCTGAGTTTCAAGAAGATCAGAGAAACTTAAAATTTCGAACCCCCAAAAAAACAACAACAACGATAGTGGTACCCCTTATGTTTTTTTTTTTGGTGCAAAAAAATAAGTTTCTCCAATCTTCTCAAAACTCTGGATTCTGATAGAGGGCCATGAAATTTAGACCTGAATGCAAAAATGGAGTCTCTAGACCCTTCCAGAACTGAGATATTGAGATCCCAAAAAGTATTTATGCCATTATAAAAATCTCCATATCTCAGCTGTGGAAGGGTCTAGAGCCTCCATTTTTGCACTCAGGTCTAAGTCTCATGGCCCTCTATCAGAATCCAGAGTTTCAGAGAAGATCAGAGAAACTTAAAATTTTGACCCCCCAAAAAACGACAGTGGTACCCCTTATGTTTTTTTTTTGGTGCAAAAAAAAAAAGTTTCTCCAATCTTCTCAAAACTCTGGATTCTGATAGAGGGCCATGGGACTTAGACCTGAGTGCAAAAATGGAGTCTCTAGACCCTTCCAGAGCTGAGATATTAAGATCCTAGATATGTGGGATCTTAGTATGTGAGATATTAAGATCTCACATAGCATTTATGGCATTTTAAAAATCTCAATATCTCAGCTCTGGAAGGGTCTAGAGCCTCAATTTTCGCACTCAGGTCTCAGTCTCATGGCCCTCTATCAGAATCCTGAGTTTCAAGAAGATCAGAGAAACTTACAATTTTGACCCCCCCCCCCCCCAAAAAAAAACGACAGTGGTACCCCTTATGTTTTTTTTGGTGCAATAAAATAAGTTTCTCCAATCTTCTCAAAACTCTGGATTCTGATAGAGGGCCATGAAATTTAGACCTGAATGCAAAAATGGGGTCTCTAGACCCTTCCAGAGCTGAGATATTGAGATCCCACATAGCATTTATGGCATTATAAAAATCTCCATATCTCAGCTCTGGAAGGGTCTAGAGCCTCCATTTTTGCACTCAGGTCTAAGTCTCATGGCCCTCTATCAGAATCCAGAGTTTCAAGAAGATCAGAGAAACTTAAAATTTTGACCCCCAAAAAAAACGACAATGGTACCCCTTATGTTTTTTTTGGTGCAAAAAAAAAAATTAGTTTCTCCAATCTTCTCAAAACTCTCGATTCTGATAGAGGGCCATGATACTTAGACCTGAGTTCAAAAATGGAGTCTCTAGACCCTTCCAGAGCTGAGATATTAAGATCCCACATAGCATTTATGGTATTATAAAAATCTCCATATCTCAGCTCTGGAAGGGTCTAGAGCCTCCATTTTTGCACTCAGGTCTAAGTCTCATGGCCCTCTATCAGAATCCAGAGTTTCAAGAAGATCAGAGAAACTTAAAATTTTGACCCCCCAAAAAAACGACAGTGGTACCCCTTATGTTTTTTTTTTTTTTGCAAAAAAATAAGTTTCTCCAATCTTCTCAAAACTCTGAGATTCTGATAGAGGGCCATGAAATTTAGACCTGAATGCAAAAATGGAGTCTCTAGACCCTTCCAGAGCTGAGATATTGAGATCCCACATAGTATTTATGCCATTGTAAAAATCTCCATATCTCAGCTCTGGGACGGGTCTAGAGCCTCCATTTTGCACTCAGGTCTAAGTCTCATGGCCCTCTATCAGAATCCAGAGTTTCAAGAAGATCAGAGAAACTTAAAATTTTGACCCCCAAAAAAACGACAGTGGTACCCCTTGTTTTTTTTTGGTGCAAAAAAAAAAAATAAGTTTCTCCAATCTTCTCAAAACTCTGGATTCTGATAGAGGGCCATGAGACTTAGACCTGAGTGCAAAAATGGAGTCTCTAGACCCTTCCAGAGCTGAGATATTAAGATCCCACATAGCATTTATGGCATTATAAAAATCTCCATATCTCAGCTCTGGAAGGGTCTAGAGCCTCAATTTTTGCACTCAGGTCTAAGTCTCATGGCCCTCTATCAGAATCCAGAGTTTCAAGAAGATCAGAGAAACGTAAAATTTTGACCCCCCAAAAAAACGACAGTGGTACCCCTTATGTTTTTTTTGGTGCAAAAAAAAAAAAAAAGTTTCTCCAATCTTCTCAAAACTCTGGATTCTGATAGAGGGCCATGAGACTTAGACCTGAGTGCAAAAATGGAGTCTCTAGACCCTTCCAGAGCTGAGAAATTAAGATCCCAGATATGTGGGATCTTAGTATGTGAGATATTAAGATCCCACATAGCATTTATGCCATTATAAAAATCTCAATATCTCAGCTCTGGAATGGTCTAAAGCCTCAATTTTTGCACTCATGTCTAAGTCTCATGGCCCTCTATCAGAATCCTGAGTTTCAAGAAGATCAGAGAAACTTAAAATTTTGACCCCCCCCAAAAAAAAAACGACAATGGTACCCCTTATGTTTTTTTTTTGGTGCGAAAAGAATAAGTTTCTCCAAATCTTCTCAAAACTCTGGATTCTGATAAGGGCCATGAAATTTAGACCTGAGTGCAAAAATGGAGTCTCTAGACCCTTCCAGAGCTGAGATATTAAGTCCCAGATAGCATTTATGGCATTATAAAAATCTCCATATCTCAGCTCTGGAAGGGTCTAGAGCCTCCATTTTTGCACTCAGGTCTAAGTCTCATGGCCCTCTATCAGAATCCAGAGTTTCAGAGAAGATCAGAGAAACTTAAAATTTTGACCCCCCAAAAAACGACAGTGGTACCCCTTATGTTTTTTTTTTGGTGCAAAAAAAAAGTTTCTCCAATCTTCTCAAAACTCTGGATTCTGATAGAGGGCCATGAGACTTAGACCTGAGTGCAAAAATGGAGTCTCTAGACCCTTCCAGAGCTGAGATATTAAGATCCCAGATTTGTGGGATCTTAGTATGTGAGATATTAAGATCCCACATAGCATTTATGCCATTATAAAAATCTCAATATCTCAGCTCTGGAATGGTCTAGAGCCTCAATTTTTGCACTCATGTCTAAGTCTCATGGCCCTCTATCAGAATCCTGAGTTTCAAGAAGATCAGAGAAACTTAAAATTTTGACCCCCCAAAAAAAACGACAGTGGTACCCCTTATGTTTTTTTTTTTTTTTGGTGCAAAAAAATAAGTTTCTCAAATCTTCTCAAAACTCTGGATTCTGATAGAGGGCCATGAAATTTAGACCTGAATGTAAAAATGGAGTGTCTAGACCCTTCCAGAGCTGAGATATTGAGATCCCACATAGTATTTATGCCATTATAAAAATCTCCATATCTCAGCTCTGGAAGGGTCTAGAGCCTCCATTTTTGCATTCAGGTCTAAGTCTCATGGCCCTCTATCAGAATCCAGAGTTTCAAGAAGATCAGAGAAACTTAAAATTTTGACCCCCCAAAAAAACGACAGTGGTACCCCTTATGTTTTTTTTTTTTTGGTGCAAAAAAAATAAGTTTCTCCAATCTTCTCAAAACTCTGGATTCTGATAGAGGGCCATGAGACTTAGACCTGAGTGCAAAAATGGAGTCTCTAGACCCTTCCAGAGCTGAGATATTAAGATCCCACATAGCATTTATGGCATTATAAAAACCTCCATATCTCAGCTCTGGAAGGGTCTAGAGCCTCCATTTTTGCACTCAGGTCTAAGTCTCATGGCCTCTATCAGAATCCAGAGTTTCGAGAAGATCAGAGAAACTTAAAATTTTGACCCCCCAAAAAAACGACAGTGGTACCCCTTATGTTTTTTTTTGGTGCAAAAAAAAATAAGTTTCTCCAATCTTCTCAAAACTCTGGATTCTGATAGAGGGCCATGAGACTTAGACCTGAGTGCAAAAATGGAGTCTCTAGACCCTTCCAGAGCTGAGATATTAAGATCCCAGATATGTGGGATCTTAGTATGTGAGATATTAAGATCCCACACAGCATTTATGCCATTATAAAAAATCTCAAATATCTCACCTCTGGAATGGTCTAGAGCCTCAATTTTTGTACTCATGTCTAAGTCTCATGGCTCTCTATCAGAATCCTGAGTTTCAAGAAGATCAGAGAAACTTAAAATTTTGACCCCCCAAAAAAACGACAGTGGTACCCCTTATGTTTTTTTTGGTGCAAAAAATAAGTTTCTCCAATCTTCTCAAAACTCTGGATTCTGATAGAGGGCCATGAGACTTAGACCTGAGTGCAAAAATGGAGTCTCTAGACCCTTCCAGAGCTGAGATATTAAGATCCCACATAGCATTTATGGCATTATAAAAATCTCCATATCTCAGCTCTGGAAGGGTCTAGAGCCTCCATTTTTGCACTCAGGTCTAAGTCTCATGGCCCTCTATCAGAATCCAGAGTTTCAAGAAGATCAGAGAAACTTAAAATTTTGACCCCCCAAAAAAACGACAGTGGTACCCCTTATGTTTTTTTTTTTTTGGTGCAAAAAAATAAGTTTCTCCAATCTTCTCAAAACTCTGGATTCTGATAGAGGGCCATGAGACTTAGACCTGAGTGCAAAAATGGGGTCTCTAGACCCTTCCAGAGCTGAGATATTAAGATCCCAGATATGTGGGATCTTATTATGTGAGATATTAAGATCCCACATAGCATTTATGCCATTATAAAAATCTCAATATCTCAGCTCTGGAATGGTCTAGAGCCTCAATTTTTGCACTCATGTCTAAGTCTCATGGCCCTCTATCAGAATCCTGAGTTTCAAGAAGATCAGAGAAACTTAAAATTTTGACCCCCCCAAAAAAACGACAGTGGTACCCCTTATGTTTTTTTTTTTTGGTGCAAAAAAATAAGTTTCTCCAATCTTCTCAAAACTCTGGATTCTGATAGAGGGCCATGAAATTTAGACCTGAATGCAAAAATGGAGTCTCTAGACCCTTCCAGAGCTGAGATATTGAGATCCCACATAGCATTTATGCCATTATAAAAATCTCCATATCTCAGCTCTGGAAGGGTCTAGAGCCTCCATTTTTGCATTCAGGTCTAAGTCTCATGGCCCTCTATCAGAATCCAGAGTTTCAAGAAGATCAGAGAAACTTAAAATTTTGACCCCCCAAAAAAACGACAGTGGTACCCCTTATGTTTTTTTTTTTGGTGCAAAAAAATAAGTTTCTCCAATCTTCTCAAAACTCTGGATTCTGATAGAGGGCCATGAAATTTAGACCTGAATGCAAAAATGGAGTCTCTAGACCCTTCCAGAGCTGAGATATTAAGATCCCACATAGCATTTATGCCATTATAAAAATCTCCATATCTCAGCTCTGGAAAGGTCTAGAGCCTCCATTTTTGCATTCAGGTCTAAGTCTCATGGCCCTCTATCAGAATCCAGAGTTTCAAGAAGATCAGAGAAACTTAAAATTTTGACCCCCCAAAAAAACGACAGTGGTACCCCTTATGTTTTTTTTTTGGTGCAAAAAAAAAGTGTCTCCAATCTTCTCAAAACTCTGGATTCTGATAGAGGGCCATGAGACTTAGACCTGAGTGCAAAAATTGAGTCTCTAGACCCTTCCAGAGCTGAGATATTAAGATCCCACATAGCATTTATGGCATTATAAAAATCTCCATATCTCAGCTCTGGAAGGGTCTAGAGCCTCCATTTTTGCACTCAGGTCTAAGTCTCATGGCCCTCTATCAGAATCCAGAGTTTCAAGAAGATCAGAGAAACTTAAAATTTTGACCCCCAAAAAAACGACAGTGGTACCCCTTATGTTTTTTTTGGTGCAAAAAAAAAGTGTCTCCAATCTTCTCAAAACTCTGGATTCTGATAGAGGGCCATGAGACTTAGACCTGAGTGCAAAAATGGAGTCTCTAGACCCTTCCAGAGCTGAGATATTAAGATCCCACATAGCATTTATGGCATTATAAAAATCTCCATATCTCAGCTCTGGAAGGGTCTAGAGCCTCCATTTTTGCATTCAGGTCTAAGTCTCATGGCCCTCTATCAGAATCCAGAGTTTCAGAGAAGATCAGAGAAACTTAAAATTTTGACCCCCAAAAAAATGACAGTGGTACCCCTTATGTTTTTTTTGGTGCAAAAAAAATAAGTTTCTCCAATCTTCTCAAAACTCTGGATTCTGATAGAGGGCCATGAGACTTACACCTGAGTGCAAAAATGGAGTCTCTAGACCCTTCCAGAGCTGAGATATTAAGATCCCAGATATGTGGGATCTCAGTATGTGAGATATTAAGATCCCACACAGCATTTATGCCATTATAAAAATCTCAATATCTCAGCTCTGGAATGGTCTAGAGCCTCAATTTTTGCACTCATGTCTAAGTCTCATGGCCCTCTATCAGAATCCTGAGTTTCAAGAAGATCAGAGAAACTTACAATTTTGACCCCAAAAAAAAACGACAGTGGTACCCCTTTTGTTTTTTTTTGTGCAAAAAAATAAGTTTCTCCAATCTTCTCAAAACTCTGGATTCTGATAGAGGGCCATGAAATTTAGACCTGAATGCAAAAATGGAGTCTATAGACCCTTCCAGAGCTGAGATATTTAGATCCCACATAGCATTTATGGCATTATAAAAATCTCCATATCTCAGCTCTGGAAGGGTCTAGAGCCTCCATTTTTGCACTCAGGTCTAAGTCTCATGGCCCTCTATCAGAATCCAGAGTTTCAAGAAGATCAGAGAAACTTAAAATTTTGACCCCCCAAAAAAACGACAGTGGTACCCCTTATGTTTTTTTTTTGCTGCAAAAAAAAGAAGTTTCTCCAATCTTCTCAAAACTCTGGATTCTGATAGAGGGCCATGAGACTTAGACCTGAGTGGAAAAATGGAGTCTCTAGACCCTTCCATAGCTGAGATATTAAGATCCCAGATATGTGGGATCTTAGTATATGAGATATTAAGATCTCACATAGCATTTATGGCATTTTAAAAATCTCAATATCTCAGCTCTGGAAGGGTCTGAGAGCCTCAATTTTCGCTCTCAGGTCTCAGTCTCATGGCCCTCTATCAGAATCCTGAGTTTCAAGAAGATCAGAGAAACTTAAAATTTCGGACCCCCCAAAAAAACAACAACAACGATAGTGGTACCCCTTATGTTTTTTTTTTGGTGCAAAAAAATAAGTTTCTCCAATCTTCTCAAAACTCTGGATTCTGATAGAGGGCCATGAAATTTAGACCTGAATGCAAAAATGGAGTCTCTAGACCCTTCCAGAACTGAGATATTGAGATCCCAAAAAGTATTTATGCCATTATAAAAATCTCCATATCTCAGCTGTGGAAGGGTCTAGAGCCTCCATTTTTGCACTCAGGTCTAAGTCTCATGGCCCTCTATCAGAATCCAGAGTTTCAAGAAGATCAGAGAAACTTAAAATTTTGACCCCCAAAAAACGACAGTGGTACCCCTTATGTTTTTTTTTTGGTGCAAAAAAAAAAAAGTTTCTCCAATCTTCTCAAAACTCTGGATTCTGATAGAGGGCCATGGGACTTAGACCTGAGTGCAAAAATGGAGTCTCTAGACCCTTCCAGAGCTGAGATATTAAGATCCTAGATATGTGGGATCTTAGTATGTGAGATATTAAGATCTCACATAGCATTTATGGCATTTTAAAAATCTCAATATCTCAGCTCTGGAAGGGTCTAGAGCCTCAATTTTCGCACTCAGGTCTCAGTCTCATGGCCCTCTATCAGAATCCTGAGTTTCAAGAAGATCAGAGAAACTTACAATTTTGACCCCCCCCCCCAAAAAAAAACGACAGTGGTACCCCTTATGTTTTTTTTGGTGCAATAAAATAAGTTTCTCCAATCTTCTCAAAACTCTGGATTCTGATAGAGGGCCATGAAATTTAGACCTGAATGCAAAAATGGGGTCTCTAGACCCTTCCAGAGCTGAGATATTGAGATCCCACATAGCATTTATGGCATTATAAAAATCTCCATATCTCAGCTCTGGAAGGGTCTAGAGCCTCCATTTTGCACTCAGGTCTAAGTCTCATGGCCCTCTATCAGAATCCAGAGTTTCAAGAAGATCAGAGAAACTTAAAATTTTGACCCCCAAAAAAAACGACAGTGGTACCCCTTATGTTTTTTTTGGTGCAAAAAAAAAATAAGTTTCTCCAATCTTCTCAAAACTCTGGATTCTGATAGAGGGCCATGAGACTTAGACCTGAGTGCAAAAATGGAGTCTCTAGACCCTTCCAGAGCTGAGATATTAAGATCCCACATAGCATTTATGGCATTATAAAAATCTCCATATCTCAGCTCTGGAAGGGTCTAGAGCCTCCATTTTTGCACTCAGGTCTAAGTCTCATGGCCCTCTATCAGAATCCAGAGTTTCAAGAAGATCAGAGAAACTTAAAATTTTGACCCCCCAAAAAAACGACAGTGGTACCCCTTATGTTTTTTTTGGTGCAAAAAAAAAAAATAAGTTTCTCCAATCTTCTCAAAACTCTGGATTCTGATAGAGGGCCATGAGACTTAGACCTGAGTGCAAAAATGGAGTCTCTAGACCCTTCCAGAGCTGAGAAATTAAGATCCCAGATATGTGGGATCTTAGTATGTGAGATATTAAGATCCCACATAGCATTTATGCCATTATAAAAATCTCAATATCTCAGCTCTGGAATGGTCTAGAGCCTCAATTTTTGCACTCATGTCTAAGTCTCATGGCCCTCTATCAGAATCCTGAGTTTCAAGAAGATCAGAGAAACTTAAAATTTTGACCCCCCAAAAAAAAACGACAGTGGTACCCCTTATGTTTTTTTTTGGTGCAAAAAAAATAAGTTTCTCCAATCTTCTCAAAACTCTGGATTCTGATAGAGGGCCATGAGACTTAGACCTGAGTGCAAAAATGGAGTCTCTAGACCCTTCCAGAGCTGAGATATTAAGATCCCACATAGCATTTATGGCATTATAAAAATCTCCATATCTCAGCTCTGGAAGGGTCTGAGCCTCCATTTTTGCACTCAGGTCTAAGTCTCATGGCCCTCTATCAGAATCCCAGAGTTTCGAGAAGATCAGAGAAACTTGAAATTCTGACCCCCCAAAAAACGACAGTGGTACCCCTTATGTTTTTTTTTGAGTGCAAAAAAAAAAAAAAAGTTTCTCCAATCTTCTCAAAACTCTGGATTCTGATAGAGGGCCATGAGACTTAGACCTGAGTGCAAAAATGGAGTCTCTAGACCCTTCCAGAGCTGAATATTAAGATCCCAGATTTGTGGGATCTTGGTATGTGAGATATTAAGATCCCACATAGCATTTATGCCATTATAAAAATCTCAATATCTCAGCTCTGGAATGGTCTAGAGCCTCAATTTTTGCACTCATGTCTAAGTCTCATGGCCCTCTATCAGAATCCTGAGTTTCAAGAAGATCAAGAGAAACTTAAAATTTTGACCCCCCAAAAAACGACAGTGGTACCCCTTATGTTTTTTTTTTTTTGGTGCAAAAAAATCAGTTTCTCCAATCTTCTCAAAACTCTGGAATTCTGATAGAGGGCCATGGAGTTTGGGCCTGAATGTGAAAATGGAGTGTCTGTAGACCCTTAAGCTAATCTCCATCCCGATTTGCTGCAATCTTTGGTATGTGATGTCAGTCCCACAATCAGCATTTATGCCATTATAAAAATCTCCAATATCTCAGCTCTGGAAGGGTCTCGAGCCTCCGATTTTGCCAGCTCAGTGTCTAAGTCTCATGGCCCTCTATCAGAATCCCAGAGTTTTCAAGAAGATCAGAGAAACTATAAAATTTTGACCCCGAAAACAACGACAGTGGTCCCCCTTATGTTTTTTTTTTTTTTTGGTGCAAAAAAATAAGTTTCTCCAATCTTCTCAAAACTCTGGATTCTGATAGAGGGCCATGAAATTTAGACCTGAATGCAAAAATGGAGTCTCTAGACCCTTCCAGAGCTGAGATATTGAGATCCCACATAGTATTTATGCCATTATGAAAATCTCCATATCTCAGCTCTGGAAGGGTCTAGAGCCTCCATTTTTGCACTCAGGTCTAAGTCTCATGGCCCTCTATGCAGAATCCAGAGTTTGAGGAAGAGTCAGAGAAACTTAAAATTTTGAACCCCCAAAAAAACGACAGTGGTACCCCTTATGTTTTTTTTTTTCGGTGCCAGAAAAAAATAAGTTTCTCCAGATCTCTACGAAATTTCTGGATTCTGATTGACGGGCCCATGGGACCTTAGACCTGAGTGCAAAGAATGGGGATCTCTTCAGACCCTTCCAGAGCTGAGATGCTTGGGATGCCACATAGCATTCATGGCATTATCAAAAACCTTCCATATCTCAGCTCTGGAAGGGTCTAGAGCCTCCATTTTTGCACTCAGGTACAGTTCATTGGCCCCTATGCAGAGATGCCAAGAGTTTCAAGATAGATCGAGAAACTAAGACTGTGGCCCCCGGGAACAGAGCAGGGTGTTGGGGTTCCCCTTATGTTTTTTTTGGTGCAAAAAAAAAATAGAGTTTCTCCAGATCTTGCTCAAAACTCTGGATTCTGATAGAGGGCCATGACCTAGACCTAGTGCAAAAAATGGAGTCTCTAGACCCTTCCAGAGCTGAGATCTTGAGTCCCAGATATGTGGGATCTTAGTATGTGAGATATTAAGATCCCACATAGCATTTATGCCATTATAAAAAATCTCAAATATCTCAGCTCTGGAATGGTCTAGAGCCTCAATTTTTGCACTCATGTCTAAGTCTCATGGCCCTCTATCAGAATCCTGAGTTTCAAGAAGATCAGAGAAACTTAAAATTTTGACCCCCCCCAAAAAAAACGACAGTGGTACCCCTTATGTTTTTTTTTTTTTTGGTGCAAAAAAATAAGTTTCTCCAATCTTCTCAAAACTCTGGATTCTGATAGAGGGCCATGAGACTTAGACCTGAATGCAAAAATGGAGTCTCTAGACCCTTCCAGAGCTGAGATATTAAGATCCCACATAGCATTTATGGCATTATAAAAATCTCCATATCTCAGCTCTGGAAGGGTCTAGAGCCTCCATTTTTGCACTCAGGTCTAAGTCTCATGGCCCTCTATCAGAATCCAGAGTTTCAAGAAGATCAGAGAAACTTAAAATTTTGACCCCCCAAAAAAACGACAGTGGTACCCCTTATGTTTTTTTTTTTGGTGCAAAAAAATAAGTTTCTCCAATCTTCTCAAAACTCTGGATTCTGATAGAGGGCCATGAGACTTAGACCTGAGTGCAAAAATGGAGTCTCTAGACCCTTCCAGAGCTGAGATATTAAGATCCCAGATATGTGGGATCTTAGTATGTGAGATATTAAGATCCCACATAGCATTTATGCCATTATAAAAATCTCAATATCTCAGCTCTGGAATGGTCTAGAGCCTCAATTTTTGCACTCATGTCTAAGTCTCATGGCCCTCTATCAGAATCCTGAGTTTCAAGAAGATCAGAGAAACTTAAAATTTTGACCCCCCAAAAAAACGACAGTGGTACCCCTTATGTTTTTTTTTTTGGTGCAAAAAAATAAGTTTCTCCAATCTTCTCAAAACTCTGGATTCTGATAGAGGGCCATGAAATTTAGACCTGAATGCAAAAATGGAGTCTCTAGACCCTTCCAGAGCTGAGATATTAAGATCCCACATAGCATTTATGCCATTATAAAAATCTCCATATCTCAGCTCTGGAAGGGTCTAGAGCCTCCATTTTTGCACTCAGGTCTAAGTCTCATGGCCCTCTATCAGAATCCAGAGTTTCAAGAAGATCAGAGAAACTTAAAATTTTGACCCCCCAAAAAAACGACAGTGGTACCCCTTATGTTTTTTTTTTGGTGCAAAAAAATAAGTTTCTCCAATCTTCTCAAAACTCTGGATTCTGATAGAGGGCCATGAAATTTAGACCTGAATGCAAAAATGGAGTCTCTAGACCCTTCCAGAGCTGAGATATTAAGATCCCACATAGCATTTATGCCATTATAAAAATCTCCATATCTCAGCTCTGGAAGGGTCTAGAGCCTCCATTTTTGCACTCAGGTCTAAGTCTCATGGCCCTCTATCAGAATCCAGAGTTTCAAGAAGATCAGAGAAACTTAAAATTTTGACCCCCCAAAAAAACGACAGTGGTACCCCTTATGTTTTTTTTTTGGTGCAAAAAAAAAAGTGTCTCCAATCTTCTCAAAACTCTGGATTCTGATAGAGGGCCATGAGACTTAGACCTGAGTGCAAAAATGGAGTCTCTAGACCCTTCCAGAGCTGAGATATTAAGATCCCACATAGCATTTATGGCATTATAAAAATCTCCATATCTCAGCTCTGGAAGGGTCTAGAGCCTCCATTTTGCATTCAGGTCTAAGTCTCATGGCCCTCTATCAGAATCCAGAGTTTCAAGAAGATCAGAGAAACTTAAAATTTTGACCCCCCAAAAAAATGACAGTGGTACCCCTTATGTTTTTTTTGGTGCAAAAAAAATAAGTTTCTCCAATCTTCTCAAAACTCTGGATTCTGATAGAGGGCCATGAGACTTACACCTGAGTGCAAAAATGGAGTCTCTAGACCCTTCCAGAGCTGAGATATTAAGATCCCAGATATGTGGGATCTCAGGTATGTGAGATATTAAGATCCCACACAGCATTTATGCCATTATAAAAATCTCAATATCTCAGCTCTGGAATGGTCTAGAGCCTCAATTTTTGCACTCATGTCTAAGTCTCATGGCCCTCTATCAGAATCCTGAGTTTCAAGAAGATCAGAGAAACTTACAATTTTGACCCCAAAAAAAAACGACAGTGGTACCCCTTTTGTTTTTTTTTGTGCAAAAAAATAAGTTTCTCCAATCTTCTCAAAACTCTGGATTCTGATAGAGGGCCATGAAATTTAGACCTGAATGCAAAAATGGAGTCTATAGACCCTTCCAGAGCTGAGATATTTAGATCCCACATAGCATTTATGGCATTATAAAAATCTCCATATCTCAGCTCTGGAAGGGTCTAGAGCCTCCATTTTTGCACTCAGGTCTAAGTCTCATGGCCCTCTATGCAGAATCCAGAGTTTCAAGAAGATCAGAGAAACTTAAAATTTTGACCCCCCAAAAAAACGACAGTGGTACCCCTTATGTTTTTTTTTGCTGCAAAAAAAAAGAAGTTTCTCCAATCTTCTCAAAACTCTGGATTCTGATAGAGGGCCATGAGACTTAGACCTGAGTGGAAAAATGGAGTCTCTAGACCCTTCCATAGCTGAGATATTAAGATCCCAGATATGTGGGATCTTAGTATATGAGATATTAAGATCTCACATAGCATTTATGGCATTTTAAAAATCTCAATATCTCAGCTCTGGAAGGGTCTAGAGCCTCAATTTTCGCTCTCAGGTCTCAGTCTCATGGCCCTCTATCAGAATCCTGAGTTTCAAGAAGATCAGAGAAACTTAAAATTTCGAACCCCCAAAAAAACAACAACAACGATAGTGGTACCCCTTATGTTTTTTTTTTTGGTGCAAAAAAATAAGTTTCTCCAATCTTCTCAAAACTCTGGATTCTGATAGAGGGCCATGAAATTTAGACCTGAATGCAAAAATGGAGTCTCTAGACCCTTCCAGAACTGAGATATTGAGATCCCAAAAAGTATTTATGCCATTATAAAAATCTCCATATCTCAGCTGTGGAAGGGTCTAGAGCCTCCATTTTTGCACTCAGGTCTAAGTCTCATGGCCCTCTATCA
This sequence comes from Hybognathus amarus, assembly GCA_030378365.1. Lineage (NCBI taxonomy): Eukaryota > Metazoa > Chordata > Actinopteri > Cypriniformes > Leuciscidae > Hybognathus > Hybognathus amarus. Next base: position 691,423 of record JAQIUQ010006139.1, read on the forward strand.
GAATCCAGAGTTTCAGAGAAGATCAGAGAAACTTAAAATTTTGACCCCCAAAAAACGACAGTGGTACCCCTTATGTTTTTTTTTTGGTGCAAAAAAAAAAAGTTTCTCCAATCTTCTCAAAACTCTGGATTCTGATAGAGGGCCATGGGACTTAGACCTGAGTGCAAAAATGGAGTCTCTAGACCCTTCCAGAGCTGAGATATTAAGATCCTAGATATGTGGGATCTTAGTATGTGAGATATTAAGATCTCACATAGCATTTATGGCATTTTAAAAATCTCAATATCTCAGCTCTGGAAGGGTCTAGAGCCTCAATTTTCGCACTCAGGTCTCAGTCTCATGGCCCTCTATGCAGAATCCTGAGTTTCAAGAAGATCAGAGAAACTTACAATTTTGACCCCCCCCCCCCCCAAAAAAAAACGACAGTGGTACCCCTTATGTTTTTTTTGGTGCAATAAAATAAGTTTCTCCAATCTTCTCAAAACTCTGGATTCTGATAGAGGGCCATGAAATTTAGACCTGAATGCAAAAATGGGGTCTCTAGACCCTTCCAGAGCTGAGATATTGAGATCCCACATAGCATTTATGGCATTATAAAAATCTCCATATCTCAGCTCTGGAAGGGTCTAGAGCCTCCATTTTTGCACTCAGGTCTAAGTCTCATGGCCCTCTATCAGAATCCAGAGTTTCAAGAAGATCAGAGAAACTTAAAATTTTGACCCCAAAAAAAACGACAATGGTACCCCTTATGTTTTTTTTGGTGCAAAAAAAAAAATTAGTTTCTCCAATCTTCTCAAAACTCTCGATTCTGATAGAGGGCCATGATACTTAGACCTGAGTTCAAAAATGGAGTCTCTAGACCCTTCCAGAGCTGAGATATTAAGATCCCACATAGCATTTATGGTATTATAAAAATCTCCATATCTCAGCTCTGGAAGGGTCTAGAGCCTCCATTTTTGCACTCAGGTCTAAGTCTCATGGCCCTCTATCAGAATCCAGAGTTTCAAGAAGATCAGAGAAACTTAAAATTTTGACCCCCCAAAAAAACGACAGTGGTACCCCTTATGTTTTTTTTTTTTTTGCAAAAAAATAAGTTTCTCCAATCTTCTCAAAACTCTGGATTCTGATAGAGGGCCATGAAATTTAGACCTGAATGCAAAAATGGAGTCTCTAGACCCTTCCAGAGCTGAGATATTGAGATCCCACATAGTATTTATGCCATTGTAAAAATCTCCATATCTCAGCTCTGGACGGGTCTAGAGCCTCCATTTTGCACTCAGGTCTAAGTCTCATGGCCCTCTATCAGAATCCAGAGTTTCAAGAAGATCAGAGAAACTTAAAATTTTGACCCCCCAAAAAAACGACAGTGGTACCCCTTGTTTTTTTTTGGTGCAAAAAAAAAAAATAAGTTTCTCCAATCTTCTCAAAACTCTGGATTCTGATAGAGGGCCATGAGACTTAGACCTGAGTGCAAAAATGGAGTCTCTAGACCCTTCCAGAGCTGAGATATTAAGATCCCACATAGCATTTATGGCATTATAAAAATCTCCATATCTCAGCTCTGGAAGGGTCTAGAGCCTCAATTTTTGCACTCAGGTCTAAGTCTCATGGCCCTCTATCAGAATCCAGAGTTTCAAGAAGATCAGAGAAACGTAAAATTTTGACCCCCCAAAAAAACGACAGTGGTACCCCTTATGTTTTTTTTGGTGCAAAAAAAAAAAAAAAGTTTCTCCAATCTTCTCAAAACTCTGGATTCTGATAGAGGGCCATGAGACTTAGACCTGAGTGCAAAAATGGAGTCTCTAGACCCTTCCAGAGCTGAGAAATTAAGATCCCAGATATGTGGGATCTTAGTATGTGAGATATTAAGATCCCACATAGCATTTATGCCATTATAAAAATCTCAATATCTCAGCTCTGGAATGGTCTAAAGCCTCAATTTTTGCACTCATGTCTAAGTCTCATGGCCCTCTATCAGAATCCTGAGTTTCAAGAAGATCAGAGAAACTTAAAATTTTGACCCCCCCCAAAAAAAAAACGACAATGGTACCCCTTATGTTTTTTTTTTTGGTGCAAGAGAATAAGTTTCTCCAATCTTCTCAAAACTCTGGATTCTGATAGAGGGCCATGAAATTTAGACCTGAGTGCAAAAATGGAGTCTCTAGACCCTTCCAGAGCTGAGATATTAAGATCCCAGATAGCATTTATGGCATTATAAAAATCTCCATATCTCAGCTCTGGAAGGGTCTAGAGCCTCCATTTTTGCACTCAGGTCTAAGTCTCATGGCCCTCTATCAGAATCCAGAGTTTCAGAGAAGATCAGAGAAACTTAAAATTTTGACCCCCCAAAAAACGACAGTGGTACCCCTTATGTTTTTTTTTTGGTGCAAAAAAAAAAGTTTCTCCAATCTTCTCAAAACTCTGGATTCTGATAGAGGGCCATGAGACTTAGACCTGAGTGCAAAAATGGAGTCTCTAGACCCTTCCAGAGCTGAGATATTAAGATCCCAGATTTGTGGGATCTTAGTATGTGAGATATTAAGATCCCACATAGCATTTATGCCATTATAAAAATCTCAATATCTCAGCTCTGGAATGGTCTAGAGCCTCAATTTTTGCACTCATGTCTAAGTCTCATGGCCCTCTATCAGAATCCTGAGTTTCAAGAAGATCAGAGAAACTTAAAATTTTGACCCCCCCAAAAAAACGACAGTGGTACCCCTTATGTTTTTTTTTTTTTTGGTGCAAAAAAATAAGTTTCTCAAATCTTCTCAAAACTCTGGATTCTGATAGAGGGCCATGAAATTTAGACCTGAATGCAAAAATGGAGTGTCTAGACCCTTCCAGAGCTGAGATATTGAGATCCCACATAGTATTTATGCCATTATAAAAATCTCCATATCTCAGCTCTGGAAGGGTCTAGAGCCTCCATTTTTGCATTCAGGTCTAAGTCTCATGGCCCTCTATCAGAATCCAGAGTTTCAAGAAGATCAGAGAAACTTAAAATTTTGACCCCCCAAAAAAACGACAGTGGTACCCCTTATGTTTTTTTTTTTGGTGCAAAAAAATAAGTTTCTCCAATCTTCTCAAAACTCTGGATTCTGATAGAGGGCCATGAGACTTAGACCTGAGTGCAAAAATGGAGTCTCTAGACCCTTCCAGAGCTGAGATATTAAGATCCCACATAGCATTTATGGCATTATAAAAATCTCCATATCTCAGCTCTGGAAGGGTCTAGAGCCTCCATTTTTGCACTCAGGTCTAAGTCTCATGGCCCTCTATCAGAATCCAGAGTTTCAAGAAGATCAGAGAAACTTAAAATTTTGACCCCCCAAAAAAACGACAGTGGTACCCCTTATGTTTTTTTTTGGTGCAAAAAAAATAAGTTTCTCCAATCTTCTCAAAACTCTGGATTCTGATAGAGGGCCATGAGACTTAGACCTGAGTGCAAAAATGGAGTCTCTAGACCCTTCCAGAGCTGAGATATTAAGATCCCAGATATGTGGGATCTTAGTATGTGAGATATTAAGATCCCACACAGCATTTATGCCATTATAAAAAAACTCAAATATCTCACCTCTGGAATGGTCTAGAGCCTCAATTTTTGTACTCATGTCTAAGTCTCATGGCTCTCTATCAGAATCCTGAGTTTCAAGAAGATCAGAGAAACTTAAAATTTTGACCCCCCAAAAAAAACGACAGTGGTACCCCTTATGTTTTTTTTTGGTGCAAAAAAATAAGTTTCTCCAATCTTCTCAAAACTCTGGATTCTGATAGAGGGCCATGAGACTTAGACCTGAGTGCAAAAATGGAGTCTCTAGACCCTTCCAGAGCTGAGATATTAAGATCCCACATAGCATTTATGGCATTATAAAAATCTCCATATCTCAGCTCTGGAAGGGTCTAGAGCCTCCATTTTTGCACTCAGGTCTAAGTCTCATGGCCCTCTATCAGAATCCAGAGTTTCAAGAAGATCAGAGAAACTTAAAATTTTGACCCCCCAAAAAAACGACAGTGGTACCCCTTATGTTTTTTTTTTTTTTGGTGCAAAAAAATAAGTTTCTCCAATCTTCTCAAAACTCTGGATTCTGATAGAGGGCCATGAACTTAGACCTGAGTGCAAAAATGGGGTCTCTAGACCCTTCCAGAGCTGAGATATTAAGATCCCAGATATGTGGGATCTTATTATGTGAGATATTAAGATCCCACATAGCATTTATGCCATTATAAAAATCTCAATATCTCAGCTCTGGAATGGTCTAGAGCCTCAATTTTTGCACGCATGTCTAAGTCTCATGGCCCTCTATCAGAATCCTGAGTTTCAAGAAGATCAGAGAAACTTAAAATTTTGACCCCCCCAAAAAAACGACAGTGGTACCCCTTATGTTTTTTTTTTTGGTGCAAAAAAATAAGTTTCTCCAATCTTCTCAAAACTCTGGATTCTGATAGAGGGCCATGAAATTTAGACCTGAATGCAAAAATGGAGTCTCTAGACCCTTCCAGAGCTGAGATATTAAGATCCCACATAGCATTTATGCCATTATAAAAATCTCCATATCTCAGCTCTGGAAGGGTCTAGAGCCTCCATTTTGCATTCAGGTCTAAGTCTCATGGCCCTCTATCAGAATCCAGAGTTTCAAGAAGATCAGAGAAACTTAAAATTTTGACCCCCCAAAAAAACGACAGTGGTACCCCTTATGTTTTTTTTTTTGGTGCAAAAAAATAAGTTTCTCCAATCTTCTCAAAACTCTGGATTCTGATAGAGGGCCATGAAATTTAGACCTGAATGCAAAAATGGAGTCTCTAGACCCTTCCAGAGCTGAGATATTAAGATCCCACATAGCATTTATGCCATTATAAAAATCTCCATATCTCAGCTCTGGAAGGGTCTAGAGCCTCCATTTTTGCATTCAGGTCTAAGTCTCATGGCCCTCTATCAGAATCCAGAGTTTCAAGAAGATCAGAGAAACTTAAAATTTTGACCCCCCAAAAAAACGACAGTGGTACCCCTTATGTTTTTTTTTTGGTGCAAAAAAAAAGTGTCTCCAATCTTCTCAAAACTCTGGATTCTGATAGAGGGCCATGAGACTTAGACCTGAGTGCAAAAATTGAGTCTCTAGACCCTTCCAGAGCTGAGATATTAAGATCCCACATAGCATTTATGGCATTATAAAAATCTCCATATCTCAGCTCTGGAAGGGTCTAGAGCCTCCATTTTTGCACTCAGGTCTAAGTCTCATGGCCCTCTATCAGAATCCAGAGTTTCAAGAAGATCAGAGAAACTTAAAATTTTGACCCCCAAAAAAACGACAGTGGTACCCCTTATGTTTTTTTTTGGTGCAAAAAAAAAGTGTCTCCAATCTTCTCAAAACTCTGGATTCTGATAGAGGGCCATGAGACTTAGACCTGAGTGCAAAAATGGAGTCTCTAGACCCTTCCAGAGCTGAGATATTAAGATCCCACATAGCATTTATGGCATTATAAAAATCTCCATATCTCAGCTCTGGAAGGGTCTAGAGCCTCCATTTTTGCATTCAGGTCTAAGTCTCATGGCCCTCTATCAGAATCCAGAGTTTCAAGAAGATCAGAGAAACTTAAAATTTTGACCCCCAAAAAAATGACAGTGGTACCCCTTATGTTTTTTTTGGTGCAAAAAAAATAAGTTTCTCCAATCTTCTCAAAACTCTGGATTCTGATAGAGGGCCATGAGACTTACACCTGAGTGCAAAAATGGAGTCTCTAGACCCTTCCAGAGCTGAGATATTAAGATCCCAGATATGTGGGATCTCAGTATGTGAGATATTAAGATCCCACACAGCATTTATGCCATTATAAAAATCTCAATATCTCAGCTCTGGAATGGTCTAGAGCCTCAATTTTTGCACTCATGTCTAAGTCTCATGGCCCTCTATCAGAATCCTGAGTTTCAAGAAGATCAGAGAAACTTACAATTTTGACCCCAAAAAAAAACGACAGTGGTACCCCTTTTGTTTTTTTTTGTGCAAAAAAATAAGTTTCTCCAATCTTCTCAAAACTCTGGATTCTGATAGAGGGCCATGAAATTTAGACCTGAATGCAAAAATGGAGTCTATAGACCCTTCCAGAGCTGAGATATTTAGATCCCACATAGCATTTATGGCATTATAAAAATCTCCATATCTCAGCTCTGGAAGGGTCTAGAGCCTCCATTTTTGCACTCAGGTCTAAGTCTCATGGCCCTCTATGCAGAATCCAGAGTTTCAAGAAGATCAGAGAAACTTAAAATTTTGACCCCCCAAAAAAACGACAGTGGTACCCCTTATGTTTTTTTTTGCTGCAAAAAAAAAGAAGTTTCTCCAATCTTCTCAAAACTCTGGATTCTGATAGAGGGCCATGAGACTTAGACCTGAGTGGAAAAATGGAGTCTCTAGACCCTTCCATAGCTGAGATATTAAGATCCCAGATATGTGGGATCTTAGTATATGAGATATTAAGATCTCACATAGCATTTATGGCATTTTAAAAATCTCAATATCTCAGCTCTGGAAGGGTCTAGAGCCTCAATTTTCGCTCTCAGGTCTCAGTCTCATGGCCCTCTATCAGAATCCTGAGTTTCAAGAAGATCAGAGAAACTTAAAATTTCGACCCCCCAAAAAAACAACAACAACGATAGTGGTACCCCTTATGTTTTTTTTTTTGGTGCAAAAAAAATAAGTTTCTCCAATCTTCTCAAAACTCTGGATTCTGATAGAGGGCCATGAAATTTAGACCTGAATGCAAAAATGGAGTCTCTAGACCCTTCCAGAACTGAGATATTGAGATCCCAAAAAGTATTTATGCCATTATAAAAATCTCCATATCTCAGCTGTGGAAGGGTCTAGAGCCTCCATTTTTGCACTCAGGTCTAAGTCTCATGGCCCTCTATCAGAATCCAGAGTTTCAGAGAAGATCAGAGAAACTTAAAATTTTGACCCCCAAAAAACGACAGTGGTACCCCTTATGTTTTTTTTTTGGTGCAAAAAAAAAAAAGTTTCTCCAATCTTCTCAAAACTCTGGATTCTGATAGAGGGCCATGGGACTTAGACCTGAGTGCAAAAATGGAGTCTCTAGACCCTTCCAGAGCTGAGATATTAAGATCCTAGATATGTGGGATCTTAGTATGTGAGATATTAAGATCTCACATAGCATTTATGGCATTTTAAAAATCTCAATATCTCAGCTCTGGAAGGGTCTAGAGCCTCAATTTTCGCACTCAGGTCTCAGTCTCATGGCCCTCTATGCAGAATCCTGAGTTTCAAGAAGATCAGAGAAACTTACAATTTTGACCCCCCCCCCCCCCAAAAAAAAACGACAGTGGTACCCCTTATGTTTTTTTGGTGCAATAAAATAAGTTTCTCCAATCTTCTCAAAACTCTGGATTCTGATAGAGGGCCATGAAATTTAGACCTGAATGCAAAAATGGGGTCTCTAGACCCTTCCAGAGCTGAGATATTGAGATCCCACATAGCATTTATGGCATTATAAAAATCTCCATATCTCAGCTCTGGAAGGGTCTAGAGCCTCCATTTTTGCACTCAGGTCTAAGTCTCATGGCCCTCTATCAGAATCCAGAGTTTCAAGAAGATCAGAGAAACTTAAAATTTTGACCCCCAAAAAAAACGACAATGGTACCCCTTATGTTTTTTTTGGTGCAAAAAAAAAAATTAGTTTCTCCAATCTTCTCAAAACTCTCGATTCTGATAGAGGGCCATGATACTTAGACCTGAGTTCAAAAATGGAGTCTCTAGACCCTTCCAGAGCTGAGATATTAAGATCCCACATAGCATTTATGGTATTATAAAAATCTCCATATCTCAGCTCTGGAAGGGTCTAGAGCCTCCATTTTGCACTCAGGTCTAAGTCTCATGGCCCTCTATCAGAATCCAGAGTTTCAAGAAGATCAGAGAAACTTAAAATTTTGACCCCCCAAAAAAACGACAGTGGTACCCCTTATGTTTTTTTTTTTTTTTGCAAAAAAATAAGTTTCTCCAATCTTCTCAAAACTCTGGATTCTGATAGAGGGCCATGAAATTTAGACCTGAATGCAAAAATGGAGTCTCTAGACCCTTCCAGAGCTGAGATATTGAGATCCCACATAGTATTTATGCCATTGTAAAAATCTCCATATCTCAGCTCTGGACGGGTCTAGAGCCTCCATTTTGCACTCAGGTCTAAGTCTCATGGCCCTCTATCAGAATCCAGAGTTTCAAGAAGATCAGAGAAACTTAAAATTTTGACCCCCCAAAAAAACGACAGTGGTACCCCTTGTTTTTTTTTGGTGCAAAAAAAAAAAATAAGTTTCTCCAATCTTCTCAAAACTCTGGATTCTGATAGAGGGCCATGAGACTTAGACCTGAGTGCAAAAATGGAGTCTCTAGACCCTTCCAGAGCTGAGATATTAAGATCCCACATAGCATTTATGGCATTATAAAAATCTCCATATCTCAGCTCTGGAAGGGTCTAGAGCCTCAATTTTTGCACTCAGGTCTAAGTCTCATGGCCCTCTATCAGAATCCAGAGTTTCAAGAAGATCAGAGAAACGTAAAATTTTGACCCCCCCAAAAAAACGACAGTGGTACCCCTTATGTTTTTTTTGGTGCAAAAAAAAAAAAAAAGTTTCTCCAATCTTCTCAAAACTCTGGATTCTGATAGAGGGCCATGAGACTTAGACCTGAGTGCAAAAATGGAGTCTCTAGACCCTTCCAGAGCTGAGAAATTAAGATCCCAGATATGTGGGATCTTAGTATGTGAGATATTAAGATCCCACATAGCATTTATGCCATTATAAAAATCTCAATATCTCAGCTCTGGAATGGTCTAAAGCCTCAATTTTTGCACTCATGTCTAAGTCTCATGGCCCTCTATCAGAATCCTGAGTTTCAAGAAGATCAGAGAAACTTAAAATTTTGACCCCCCCAAAAAAAAAACGACAATGGTACCCCTTATGTTTTTTTTTTTGGTGCAAGAAATAAGTTTCTCCAATCTTCTCAAAACTCTGGATTCTGATAGAGGGCCATGAAATTTAGACCTGAGTGCAAAAATGGAGTCTCTAGACCCTTCCAGAGCTGAGATATTAAGATCCCAGATAGCATTTATGGCATTATAAAAATCTCCATATCTCAGCTCTGGAAGGGTCTAGAGCCTCCATTTTTGCACTCAGGTCTAAGTCTCATGGCCCTCTATCAGAATCCAGAGTTTCAGAGAAGATCAGAGAAACTTAAAATTTTGACCCCCAAAAAACGACAGTGGTACCCCTTATGTTTTTTTTTGGTGCAAAAAAAAAAGTTTCTCCAATCTTCTCAAAACTCTGGATTCTGATAGAGGGCCATGAGACTTAGACCTGAGTGCAAAAATGGAGTCTCTAGACCCTTCCAGAGCTGAGATATTAAGATCCCAGATTTGTGGGATCTTAGTATGTGAGATATTAAGATCCCACATAGCATTTATGCCATTATAAAAATCTCAATATCTCAGCTCTGGAATGGTCTAGAGCCTCAATTTTTGCACTCATGTCTAAGTCTCATGGCCCTCTATCAGAATCCTGAGTTTCAAGAAGATCAGAGAAACTTAAAATTTTGACCCCCCCAAAAAAACGACAGTGGTACCCCTTATGTTTTTTTTTTTTTTGGTGCAAAAAAATAAGTTTCTCAAATCTTCTCAAAACTCTGGATTCTGATAGAGGGCCATGAAATTTAGACCTGAATGTAAAAATGGAGTGTCTAGACCCTTCCAGAGCTGAGATATTGAGATCCCACATAGTATTTATGCCATTATAAAAATCTCCATATCTCAGCTCTGGAAGGGTCTAGAGCCTCCATTTTTGCATTCAGGTCTAAGTCTCATGGCCCTCTATCAGAATCCAGAGTTTCAAGAAGATCAGAGAAACTTAAAATTTTGACCCCCCAAAAAAACGACAGTGGTACCCCTTATGTTTTTTTTTTTTTGGTGCAAAAAAATAAGTTTCTCCAATCTTCTCAAAACTCTGGATTCTGATAGAGGGCCATGAGACTTAGACCTGAGTGCAAAAATGGAGTCTCTAGACCCTTCCAGAGCTGAGATATTAAGATCCCACATAGCATTTATGGCATTATAAAAATCTCCATATCTCAGCTCTGGAAGGGTCTAGAGCCTCCATTTTTGCACTCAGGTCTAAGTCTCATGGCCCTCTATCAGAATCCAGAGTTTCAAGAAGATCAGAGAAACTTAAAATTTTGACCCCCCAAAAAAACGACAGTGGTACCCCTTATGTTTTTTTTTGGTGCAAAAAAAAATAAGTTTCTCCAATCTTCTCAAAACTCTGGATTCTGATAGAGGGCCATGAGACTTAGACCTGAGTGCAAAAATGGAGTCTCTAGACCCTTCCAGAGCTGAGATATTAAGATCCCAGATATGTGGGATCTTAGTATGTGAGATATTAAGATCCCACATAGCATTTATGCCATTATAAAAAATCTCAATATCTCAGCTCTGGAATGGTCTAGAGCCTCAATTTTTGCACTCATGTCTAAGTCTCATGGCCCTCTATCAGAATCCTGAGTTTCAAGAAGATCAGAGAAACTTAAAATTTTGACCCCCCCAAAAAAAACGACAGTGGTACCCCTTATGTTTTTTTTTGGTGCAAAAAAAATAAGTTTCTCCAATCTTCTCAAAACTCTGGATTCTGATAGAGGGCCATGAGACTTAGACCTGAGTGCAAAAATGGAGTCTCTAGACCCTTTCCAGAGCTGAGATATTAAGATCCCACATAGCATTTATGGCATTATAAAAATCTCCATATCTCAGCTCTGGAAGGGTCTAGAGCCTCCATTTTTGCACTCAGGTCTAAGTCTCATGGCCCTCTATCAGAATCCAGAGTTTCAAGAAGATCAGAGAAACTTAAAATTTTGACCCCCCAAAAAAAACGACAGTGGTACCCCTTATGTTTTTTTTTTTTTTGGTGCAAAAAAATAAGTTTCTCCAATCTTCTCAAAACTCTGGATTCTGATAGAGGGCCATGAGACTTAGACCTGAGTGCAAAAATGGGGTCTCTAGACCCTTCCAGAGCTGAGATATTAAGATCCCAGATATGTGGGATCTTATTATGTGAGATATTAAGATCCCACATAGCATTTATGCCATTATAAAAATCTCAATATCTCAGCTCTGGAATGGTCTAGAGCCTCAATTTTTGCACGCATGTCTAAGTCTCATGGCCCTCTATCAGAATCCTGAGTTTCAAGAAGATCAGAGAAACTTAAAATTTTGACCCCCCCAAAAAAACGACAGTGGTACCCCTTATGTTTTTTTTTTTGGTGCAAAAAAATAAGTTTCTCCAATCTTCTCAAAACTCTGGATTCTGATAGAGGGCCATGAAATTTAGACCTGAATGCAAAAATGGAGTCTCTAGACCCTTCCAGAGCTGAGATATTAAGATCCCACATAGCATTTATGCCATTATAAAAATCTCCATATCTCAGCTCTGGAAGGGTCTAGAGCCTCCATTTTTGCATTCAGGTCTAAGTCTCATGGCCCTCTATCAGAATCCAGAGTTTCAAGAAGATCAGAGAAACTTAAAATTTTGACCCCCAAAAAAACGACAGTGGTACCCCTTATGTTTTTTTTTTTGGTGCAAAAAAATAAGTTTCTCCAATCTTCTCAAAACTCTGGATTCTGATAGAGGGCCATGAAATTTAGACCTGAATGCAAAAATGGAGTCTCTAGACCCTTCCAGAGCTGAGATATTAAGATCCCACATAGCATTTATGCCATTATAAAAATCTCCATATCTCAGCTCTGGAAGGGTCTGAGAGCCTCCATTTTTGCATTCAGGTCTAAGTCTCATGGCCCTCTATCAGAATCCAGAGTTTCAAGAAGATCAGAGAAACTTAAAATTTTGACCCCCCAAAAAAACGACAGTGGTACCCCTTATGTTTTTTTTTTGGTGCAAAAAAAAAGTGTCTCCAATCTTCTCAAAACTCTGGATTCTGATAGAGGGCCATGAGACTTAGACCTGAGTGCAAAAATTGAGTCTCTAGACCCTTCCAGAGCTGAGATATTAAGATCCCACATAGCATTTATGGCATTATAAAAATCTCCATATCTCAGCTCTGGAAGGGTCTAGAGCCTCCATTTTTGCACTCAGGTCTAAGTCTCATGGCCCTCTATCAGAATCCAGAGTTTCAAGAAGATCAGAGAAACTTAAAATTTTGACCCCCAAAAAAACGACAGTGGTACCCCTTATGTTTTTTTTTGGTGCAAAAAAAAAAGTGTCTCCAATCTTCTCAAAACTCTGGATTCTGATAGAGGGCCATGAGACTTAGACCTGAGTGCAAAAATGGAGTCTCTAGACCCTTCCAGAGCTGAGATATTAAGATCCCACATAGCATTTATGGCATTATAAAAATCTCCATATCTCAGCTCTGGAAGGGTCTAGAGCCTCCATTTTTGCATTCAGGTCTAAGTCTCATGGCCCTCTATCAGAATCCAGAGTTTCAAGAAGATCAGAGAAACTTAAAATTTTGACCCCCCAAAAAAATGACAGTGGTACCCCTTATGTTTTTTTTGGTGCAAAAAAAATAAGTTTCTCCAATCTTCTCAAAACTCTGGATTCTGATAGAGGGCCATGAGACTTACACCTGAGTGCAAAAATGGAGTCTCTAGACCCTTCCAGAGCTGAGATATTAAGATCCCAGATATGTGGGATCTCAGTATGTGAGATATTAAGATCCCACACAGCATTTATGCCATTATAAAAATCTCAATATCTCAGCTCTGGAATGGTCTAGAGCCTCAATTTTTGCACTCATGTCTAAGTCTCATGGCCCTCTATCAGAATCCTGAGTTTCAAGAAGATCAGAGAAACTTACAATTTTGACCCCAAAAAAAAACGACAGTGGTACCCCTTTTGTTTTTTTTTGTGCAAAAAAATAAGTTTCTCCAATCTTCTCAAAACTCTGGATTCTGATAGAGGGCCATGAAATTTAGACCTGAATGCAAAAATGGAGTCTATAGACCCTTCCAGAGCTGAGATATTTAGATCCCACATAGCATTTATGGCATTATAAAAATCTCCATATCTCAGCTCTGGAAGGGTCTAGAGCCTCCATTTTTGCACTCAGGTCTAAGTCTCATGGCCCTCTATCAGAATCCAGAGTTTCAAGAAGATCAGAGAAACTTAAAATTTTGACCCCCCAAAAAAACGACAGTGGTACCCCTTATGTTTTTTTTTTGCTGCAAAAAAAAAGAAGTTTCTCCAATCTTCTCAAAACTCTGGATTCTGATAGAGGGCCATGAGACTTAGACCTGAGTGGAAAAATGGAGTCTCTAGACCCTTCCATAGCTGAGATATTAAGATCCCAGATATGTGGGATCTTAGTATATGAGATATTAAGATCTCACATAGCATTTATGGCATTTTAAAAATCTCAATATCTCAGCTCTGGAAGGGTCTGAGAGCCTCAATTTTCGCTCTCAGGTCTCAGTCTCATGGCCCTCTATCAGAATCCTGAGTTTCAAGAAGATCAGAGAAACTTAAAATTTCAGACCCCCCAAAAAAACAACAACAACGATAGTGGTACCCCTTATGTTTTTTTTTTTGGTGCAAAAAAATAAGTTTCTCCAATCTTCTCAAAACTCTGGATTCTGATAGAGGGCCATGAAATTTAGACCTGAATGCAAAAATGGAGTCTCTAGACCCTTCCAGAACTGAGATATTGAGATCCCAAAAAGTATTTATGCCATTATAAAAATCTCCATATCTCAGCTGTGGAAGGGTCTAGAGCCTCCATTTTTGCACTCAGGTCTAAGTCTCATGGCCCTCTATCAGAATCCAGAGTTTCAGAGAAGATCAGAGAAACTTAAAATTTTGACCCCCAAAAAACGACAGTGGTACCCCTTATGTTTTTTTTTTGGTGCAAAAAAAAAAAAGTTTCTCCAATCTTCTCAAAACTCTGGATTCTGATAGAGGGCCATGGGACTTAGACCTGAGTGCAAAAATGGAGTCTCTAGACCCTTCCAGAGCTGAGATATTAAGATCCTAGATATGTGGGATCTTAGTATGTGAGATATTAAGATCTCACATAGCATTTATGGCATTTTAAAAATCTCAATATCTCAGCTCTGGAAGGGTCTAGAGCCTCAATTTTCGCACTCAGGTCTCAGTCTCATGGCCCTCTATGCAGAATCCTGAGTTTCAGAGAAGATCAGAGAAACTTACAATTTTGACCCCCCCCCCCCCCAAAAAAAAACGACAGTGGTACCCCTTATGTTTTTTTGGTGCAATAAAATAAGTTTCTCCAATCTTCTCAAAACTCTGGATTCTGATAGAGGGCCATGAAATTTAGACCTGAATGCAAAAATGGGGTCTCTAGACCCTTCCAGAGCTGAGATATTGAGATCCCACATAGCATTTATGGCATTATAAAAATCTCCATATCTCAGCTCTGGAAGGGTCTAGAGCCTCCATTTTTGCACTCAGGTCTAAGTCTCATGGCCCTCTATCAGAATCCAGAGTTTCAAGAAGATCAGAGAAACTTAAAATTTTGACCCCAAAAAAAACGACAATGGTACCCCTTATGTTTTTTTTGGTGCAAAAAAAAAAATTAGTTTCTCCAATCTTCTCAAAACTCTCGATTCTGATAGAGGGCCATGATACTTAGACCTGAGTTCAAAAATGGAGTCTCTAGACCCTTCCAGAGCTGAGATATTAAGATCCCACATAGCATTTATGGTATTATAAAAATCTCCATATCTCAGCTCTGGAAGGGTCTAGAGCCTCATTTTGCACTCAGGTCTAAGTCTCATGGCCCTCTATCAGAATCCAGAGTTTCAAGAAGATCAGAGAAACTTAAAATTTTGACCCCCCAAAAAAACGACAGTGGTACCCCTTATGTTTTTTTTTTTTTTGCAAAAAAATAAGTTTCTCCAATCTTCTCAAAACTCTGGATTCTGATAGAGGGCCATGAAATTTAGACCTGAATGCAAAAATGGAGTCTCTAGACCCTTCCAGAGCTGAGATATTGAGATCCCACATAGTATTTATGCCATTGTAAAAATCTCCATATCTCAGCTCTGGGACGGGTCTAGAGCCTCCATTTTGCACTCAGGTCTAAGTCTCATGGCCCTCTATCGAATCCAGAGTTTCGAGAAGATCAGAGAAACTTAAAATTTTGACCCCCAAAAAAACGACAGTGGTACCCCTTGTTTTTTTTTGGTGCAAAAAAAAAAATAAGTTTCTCCAATCTTCTCAAAACTCTGGATTCTGATAGAGGGCCATGAGACTTAGAGCCTGAGTGCAAAAATGGAGTCTCTAGACCCTTCCAGAGCTGAGATATTAAGATCCCACATAGCATTTATGGCATTATAAAAATCTCCATATCTCAGCTCTGGAAGGGTCTAGAGCCTCAATTTTTGCACTCAGGTCTAAGTCTCATGGCCCTCTATCAGAATCCAGAGTTTCGAGAAGATCAGAGAAACGTAAAATTTTGACCCCCCCAAAAAAACGACAGTGGTACCCCTTATGTTTTTTTTGGTGCAAAAAAAAAAAAAAAGTTTCTCCAATCTTCTCAAAACTCTGGATTCTGATAGAGGGCCATGAGACTTAGACCTGAGTGCAAAAATGGAGTCTCTAGACCCTTCCAGAGCTGAGAAATTAAGATCCCAGATATGTGGGATCTTAGTATGTGAGATATTAAGATCCCACATAGCATTTATGCCATTATAAAAATCTCAATATCTCAGCTCTGGAATGGTCTAAAGCCTCAATTTTTGCACTCATGTCTAAGTCTCATGGCCCTCTATCAGAATCCTGAGTTTCAGAGAAGATCAGAGAAACTTAAAATTTTGACCCCCCCAAAAAAAAAACGACAATGGTACCCCTTATGTTTTTTTTTTTGGTGCGAGAAAAAATAAGTTTCTCCAATCTTCTCAAAACTCTGGATTCTGATAGAGGGCCATGAAATTTAGACCTGAGTGCAAAAATGGAGTCTCTAGACCCTTCCAGAGCTGAGATATTAAGATCCCAGATAGCATTTATGGCATTATAAAAATCTCCATATCTCAGCTCTGGAAGGGTCTAGAGCCTCCATTTTTGCACTCAGGTCTAAGTCTCATGGCCCTCTATCAGAATCCAGAGTTTCAGAGAAGATCAGAGAAACTTAAAATTTTGACCCCCCAAAAAACGACAGTGGTACCCCTTATGTTTTTTTTTGGTGCAAAAAAAAAAGTTTCTCCAATCTTCTCAAAACTCTGGATTCTGATAGAGGGCCATGAGACTTAGACCTGAGTGCAAAAATGGAGTCTCTAGACCCTTCCAGAGCTGAGATATTAAGATCCCAGATTTGTGGGATCTTAGTATGTGAGATATTAAGATCCCACATAGCATTTATGCCATTATAAAAATCTCAATATCTCAGCTCTGGAATGGTCTAGAGCCTCAATTTTGCACTCATGTCTAAGTCTCATGGCCCTCTATCAGAATCCTGAGTTTCAAGAAGATCAGGAGAAACTTAAAATTTTGACCCCCCCAAAAAAACGACAGTGGTACCCCTTATGTTTTTTTTTTTTTTGGTGCAAAAAAATAAGTTTTCTCCAATCTTCTCAAAACTCTGGATTCTGATAGAGGGCCATGAAATTTAGACCTGAATGCAAAAATGGAGTCTCTAGACCCTTCCAGAGCTGAGATATTGAGATCCCACATAGTATTTATGCCATTATAAAAATCTCCATATCTCAGCTCTGGAAGGGTCTAGAGCCTCCATTTTTGCACTCAGGTCTAAGTCTCATGGCCCTCTATCAGAATCCAGAGTTTCAGAGAAGATCAGAGAAACTTAAAATTTTGACCCCCCAAAAAAACGACAGTGGTACCCCTTATGTTTTTTTTTTTAGGTGCAAAAAAATAAGTTTCTCCAATCTTCTCAAAACTCTGGATTCTGATAGAGGGCCATGAGACTTAGACCTGAGTGCAAAAATGGAGTCTCTAGACCCTTCCAGAGCTGAGATATTAAGATCCCACATAGCATTTATGGCATTATAAAAACCTCCATATCTCAGCTCTGGAAGGGTCTAGAGCCTCCATTTTTGCACTCAGGTCTAAGTCTCATGGCCCTCTATCAGGATCCAGAGTTTGAGAGAAGATCAGAGAAACTTAAGATTTTGACCCCCAAAAAAACGACAGTGGTACCCCTTATGTTTTTTTTTGGTGCAAAAAAAAATAAGTTTCTCCAATCTTCTCAAAACTCTGGATTCTGATAGAGGGCCATGAGACTTAGACCTGAGTGCAAAAATGGAGTCTCTAGACCCTTCCAGAGCTGAGATATTAAGATCCCAGATATGTGGGATCTTGGTATGTGAGATATTAAGATCCCACACAGCATTTATGCCATTATAAAAAAACTAAATATCTCACCTCTGGAATGGTCTAGAGCCTCAATTTTGTACTCATGTCTAAGTCTCATGGCTCTCTATCAGAATCCTGAGTTTCAAGAGAATCAGGAGAAACTTAAAATTTCTGACCCCCCAAAAAAACGACAGTGGTACCCCTTATGTTTTTTTTGGTGCAAAAAAAATAAGTTTCTCCAATCTTCTGAAAACTTCTGGATTCTCGATAGAGGCCATGAGACTTAGACCTGAGTGCAAAAATGGAGTCTCTAGACCCTTCCAGAGCTGAGATATTAAGATCCCACATAGCATTTATGGCATTATAAAAATCTCCATATCTCAGCTCTGGAAGGGTCTAGAGCCTCCATTTTTGCACTCAGGTCTAAGTCTCATGGCCCTCTATCAAAATCCCAGTTTCAAAGAGATCAGAGAAACTTCAAATTTTAAGCCCCCAAAAAACGACAGTGGTACCCCTTATGTTTTTTTGGTGCAAAAAAATAAGTTTCTCCAATCTCTCAAAACTCTGGATTCTGATAGAGGGCCATGGAGTTAGACCTGAGATGCAAAAAATGGAGCTCTAGACCCTTCCAGAGCTGATAATATTGAGATCCCACGTAGCATCTGATGGCATTGTAAAAATCTCAACATCTCAGCTCTGGAAGGGTCTAGAGCCTCCATTTTTGCACTCAGGTCTAAAGTCTCATGGCCCTCCTATCAGAAATCCCAGAGTTTCCAGAAATATCAGAGAAACTGAAAACTTTCACCCCCAAAAATCACAGTGGTACGCCCGTTTGTTTTTGGTGCAGAAAAATAAGTTTCTCCAATCTTCTCAAAACTCTGGATTCTGATAGAGGGCCATGAGATTTAGACCTGAGTGCAAAAATGGAGTCTCTAGACCCTTCCAGAGCTGAGATATTAAGATCCCACATAGCATTTATGGCATTATAAAAATCTCCATATCTCAGCTCTGGAAGGGTCTAGAGCCTCCATTTTTGCACTCAGGTCTAAGTCTCATGGCCCTCTATCAGAATCCAGAGTTTCAAGAAGATCAGAGAAACTTAAAATTTTGAGCCCCCAAAAAATGACAGTGGTACCCCTTATGTTTTTTTTTTTTTGGTGCAAAAAAATAAGTTTTCTCCAATCTTCTCAAAACTCTGGATTCTGATAGAGGGCCATGAGACTTAGACCTGAGTGCAAAAATGGAGTCTCCAGACCCTTCCAGAGCTAGATATCAAGATCTCAGATATGTGGGGATCTACTATGTGAATATTAAGATCCCACATAGCATTTATGCCATTATAAAAATCTCAATATCTCAGCTCTGGAAGTGGTCTAGAGCCTCAATTTTTGCACTCAGGTCTAAGTCTCATGGCCCTCTATCAGAATCCTGAGTTTCAAGAAGATCAGAGAAACTTAAAATTTCGACCCCCAAATAAAAAAACGACAGTGGTACCCCTTATGTTTTTTTTTTTTTGGTGCAAAAAAAAAGTTTCTCCAATCTTCTCAAAACTCTGGATTCTGATAGAGGGCCATGAGACTTAGACCTGAGTGCAAAATGGAGTCTCTAGACCCTTCCAGAGCTGAGAATTAAGATCCCACATAGCATTTATGCCATTATAAAAATCTCAATATCTCAGCTCTGGAAGGGTCTAGAGCCTCCATTTTTGCACTCAGGTCTAAGTCTCATGGCCCTCTATCAGAATCCAGAGTTTCAAGAAGATCAGAGAAACTTAAAATTTCGACCCCCCAAAAAAAACGACAGTGGTACCCCTTATGTTTTTTTTTTTGGTGCAAAAAATAAGTTTCTCCAATCTTCTCAAAACTCTGGATTCTGATAGAGGGCCATGAGATTTAGACCTGAGTGCAAAAATGGAGTCTCAGACCCTTTCCAGAGCTGAGATATTAAGATCCCACATAGCATTTATGCCATTATAAAAATCTCCATATCTCAGCTCTGGAAGGGTCTAGAGCCTCCATTTTTGCACTCAGGTCTAAGTCTCATGGCCCTCTATCAGAATCCAGAGTTTCAAGAAGATCAGAGAAACTTAAAATTTTGACCCCCCAAAAAAATCGACAGTGGTATCCCTTATGTTTTTTTTTTTTTGGTGCAAAAAAATAAGTTTCTCCAATCTTCTCAAAACTCTGGATTCTGATAGAGGGCCATGAGATTTAGACCTGAGTGCAAAAATGAGTCTCAGACCCTTCCAGAGCTGAGATATTAAGATCCCACATAGCATTTATGCCATTATAAAAATCTCCATATCTCAGCTCTGGAAGGGTCTAGAGCCTCCATTTTTGCACTCAGGTCTAAGTCTCATGGCCCTCTATCAGAATCCAGAGTTTCAAGAAGATCAGAGAAACTTAAAATTTTGACCCCCCAAAAAAACGACAGTGGTACCCCTTATGTTTTTTTTTTGGTGCAAAAAAAGAGTTTCTCCAATCTTCTCAAAACTCTGGATTCTGATAGAGGGCCATGAGACTTAGACCTGAGTGCAAAAATGGAGTCTCTAGACCCTTCCAGAGCTGAGATATTAAGATCCCACATAGCATTTATGGCATTATAAAAATCTCCATATCTCAGCTCTGGAAGGGTCTAGAGCCTCCATTTTTGCACTCAGGTCTAAGTCTCATGGCCCTCTATCAGAATCCAGAGTTTCAAGAAGATCAGAGAAACTTAAAATTTTGACCCCCCAAAAAAATCGACAGTGGTACCCCTTATGTTTTTTTTTTGGTGCAAAAAAAATAAGTTTCTCCAATCTTCTCAAAACTCTGGATTCTGATAGAGGGCCATGAGACTTAGACCTGAGTGCAAAAATGGAGTCTCTAGACCCTTCCAGAGCTGAGATATTAAGATCCCACATAGCATTTATGGCATTATAAAAATCTCCATATCTCAGCTCTGGAAGGGTCTAGAGCCTCCATTTTTGCACTCAGGTCTAAGTCTCATGGCCCTCTATCAGAATCCAGAGTTTCAAGAAGATCAGAGAAACTTAAAATTTTGACCCCCCAAAAAAACGACAGTGGTACCCCTTATGTTTTTTTTTGGTGCAAAAAAAAAAATAAGTTTCTCCAATCTTCTCAAAACTCTGGATTCTGATAGAGGGCCATGAGACTTAGACCTGAGTGCAAAAATGGAGTCTCTAGACCCTTCCAGAGCTGAGATATTAAGATCCCAGATATGTGGGATCTTAGTATGTGAGATATTAAGATCCCACATAGCATTTATGCCATTATAAAAATCTCAATATCTCAGCTCTGGAATGGTCTAGAGCCTCAATTTTTGCACTCATGTCTAAGTCTCATGGCCCTCTATCAGAATCCTGAGTTTCAAGAAGATCAGAGAAACTTAAAATTTCTGACCCCCCAAAAAAAACGACAGTGGTACCCCTTATGTTTTTTTTTTTGGTGCAAAAAAAATAAGTTTCTCCAATCTTCTCAAAACTCTGGATTCTGATAGAGGGCCATGAGACTTAGACCTGAATGCAAAAATGGAGTCTCTAGACCCTTCCAGAGCTGAGATATTGAGATCCCACATAGCATTTATGGCATTATAAAAATCTCCATATCTCAGCTCTGGAAGGGTCTAGAGCCTCCATTTTTGCACTCAGGTCTAAGTCTCATGGCCCTCTATCAGAATCCAGAGTTTCAAGAAGATCAGAGAAACTTAAAGTTTTGACCCCCCAAAAAAACTGACAGTGGTACCCCTTATGTTTTTTTTTTGGTGCAAAAAAAAGAAGTTTCTCCAATCTTCTCAAAACTCTGGATTCTGATAGAGGGCCATGAGACTTAGACCTGAGTGCAAAATGAGTCTCTAGACCCTTCCAGAGCTAGATATTAAGATCCAAGATGTGTGGATCTTGGTATGTGAGATATTAAGATCCCACATAGCATTTATGCCATTATAAAATCTCAATATCTCAGCTCTGGAATGGCTGAGCCTCAATTTTTGCACTCATG
>JAQIUQ010006141.1:0-139185 GCA_030378365.1 Hybognathus amarus
CAATGTCTTAACTAATTCATCTAGCTGTCCCTAATAATAAGGGAAACCAGTAAATGAAATAAAGACAGCATCATGAAACTTGAGTAATAAAACTAAAACACAAAGATGGGCATAAAACTTTAATAGACTTCAGACTCAACCTGAATCAACTCAACTGACTGAACTAAATCAAAATAAACATATTGAATTATTAATATTAATCTTTATCCTAACTACTGATGTCATATTTTACGTATCGTCAATCAGCATGCATAGTTTTCCATTGACTTTAACATTCTGAGGACTGATTTTTCATATTTTAGCCTGCAATAACAACACCACTGTATCACAAACTGCTGCATAACAAACTCTAAGGGTCTACTCTTGCGGACCTTTATTACAACCAAAACAGATAATATAAAGATCATATACTTAAAAATAGGATTTTTTGAGAAGAAGAATTTTTTGTAAAGCATGACATTACTTGTGACAAAAGACTCCAGCTTAAAGACTAGTGAACATCTTTGTTCCAGGCTAATTGGAAAAACAATTATGCATAGATTGTCAGTAATACTACTATAACACTGTAAATAATATTAAATACTGCACATTTCTTTGGTATAGATGACTCTGTCCACTCCAGGTTACATCTCATCTGTGCATAAAATGATTTGTTTTTACAGGCAGAGATGCAATATGTTGTTCAAATAAATAAAAACGATAAATAAATTAGCATATTCATCATAAATGGCCAGTGAGGGGACGTGACTTTTTTTTGTCTTTGGCTTCTAGTATCAGGTGAGCTGCAGTTGATTATCATGACAGTAACAGGTTAAGATTTTAACCAAGCAGAATCCAACTGTGCTAATTATCGTGATCTCTGCAACTGGGAATGGTGCTCATTGGGCAGCTGTGTAGCGTGTTAAATGTACGATGTCAGCTGCACAGTGCCAGAGCCGTAAGAACGTCAAGAACACTCACGGCCCGTGCCTCCACTCTCATACAGCCATTCGTCAAAAGCCGCGTCTCAGCTGCACATAAACGAGCAAACTCAACACACACAGTTACACAAGTCACTGCCAAGTGAGATCCATAGTCGTGTAAAGAGCAACGTAGACTAGCCATTTCTGAAAAGTTACAGCATTTTTATTGCTCAGAAGTTGTTCTTTCATGAGACTTAATGTTCTCAGTCATATTTCACTGAAGAATCAAAATTCAGATACAAAGGTGCAGAAAATTTGCCTTAGAAAGAACTTTATGAGAAATGTTTGAGTTAATTTTGAGATCTTTTGAAATTTTTATTGTAAATTTTTAGCAACTTGGTAAATCTGAGAACAGTTTCTGATTTGTGAAACAAGGGTATTTTTCTTAAAGCTGTGTATTTTTCTTAAAGCTGTCACTGTGTAACTCTTTTAGTTTATTCTTAGCTGAAAACACTTAGTTCTTTAAAAATATATATGTGCTCATTAATGTATATTTACTTCGTTCAAGTAAATAAAGTATTCTCATGAGAGTATAATATGCCATTGAAAATACATATGGGTAAGGGGTTCTAATGTCGGTCGCCATGTTGCCCCTCCATCTTGAAAGTACATTGGCCAAAAAGGGACCCCGTTAATTCAAGCTTCACCTTTCGCGTTTACGTTCGAGTTAACACTCATGGACGAGGTTGAACTGGAAGCCATGTTAATCTTGGACTACATTGGCCACCGTAGGAGCTAAAACGAAATCGGAATTGAGAGGAACAGAAACTAATATTCAGTGGATGGTCATATACCTTTTCATCGCTAGATGAGGGTAAAAATAGCTTTAAGATAATTTTAAATAGGATTAATTTTCTATCCATTTAATCTAACTGCTGTCTCACTAGGATCATTGACTAGAATTGTAAAAAATAACATTGTTAAACAAGTTCAGTGAACTTATTCAGTGTGCTACTGGTCGAGCAAACTCACTCTATTGGTCTAGCCATTGTTGTTGTTGTAGGGCTGGTAAGGATGCTCAAACAAACAGAAAAACGTTGTAACAGCGCCACAGAGTTTACAATTCAATTGATATCTGACATAAAATACTAAAGGATGGGGGACTTTAAGAAAGCTTGTGTAGCTGTGTGTACTCCCATTTTGTTGTGCGTCTTGTCAAACATATTCCCGATTCACCAATGACAAATTGTTCCATCCTAATTACTAAATACTTGTCAAATGATAGTTTACAGTATTTACAGTATCTCTGAGAGGTGAATAACTTTATGCCCAAATTAGCACTGCAGATTTTTCACAGGGTGAATTTCCCTACTAAACATGTTGGTGTGCTCAAGAGAGCTCATTTTAAATATCATTTTCTCCGACTCTAAACTCAACATCTGGGTAGTGTATTTCACAGGAATGGAAACACGACTCTAGTGGGTGATTTATGCTGTAGGGTAAACGAGTGGAAGACCTGAGCCATTTGAGTACTTACATTACAGCACTGGGGAGAGCAGGCAACATATTTTCAGAACAAAACATCTATTCAGTTCTGTTTCTGTGAAAGTCAGTGTGGCAGTAGATGAGATGTGCTCAATGAAAAGTCTGGACTTATTACTTTGTTAAGCTCCTGAAAAAGACACCGCATCAAACTGTCATTCAATGTCAACATCAGAGCAGAGGATTTCTGTGCGTTTTACTGTAAGTAAATCTTTTCATACTACATTTTTAACTAAGTTTTCCAGTCACTCTGAAAATCGAGGCAAACCAAAACAAAGCTTTCTTTCAGCACAGAGTGCCCATGATCCTTTGCAGAGGGGTATATGTCTATAGCTGACTGTGTAGTATGTAAGCACCAGTCTGGACTCATCCAACACCTGGTTTCCTGCACTAATCTCTGTGACAGCTGCCCCACATAAGCAAGCACCTCTGCTTACACAGCTCTTTACTAGAGATTCAAGAGAAAAATAAATATGAAAGGTTTAAAGATGGAACGAATGAAAGAATCCTCAAAAGAGGAATGGTCCAAAGAAGTCAAAGTGGAAAGAAAGATCGTTCAGGTCAGACAGGATAAAAGGTAGGGATATGTGATTGAAGGAGGTGGATTTACAATCCCTCTCTTGTATTATATAAGTAATTGGAAGTCATATTTTTTTAAAACCATTGTATCTATTTGGTAGCTGATCATTTATCATGATAGCTGTATGAGAAATGTAAAGATGTAAAAGGTCATGAAGTTCACTAATGCACTACATGTATCCACTAACACATATGCATTGTTAGCATGTGTAATTTATTTAAGGGGTATTTAGCACCATTTGTCACTACATGTTAAACTATGACAGTAATCATGTGTATACTGTACATTTGTATCTCATTAATGCAATTATCTAATCAACCAATCACATGGCAGTTGTTACAATGCATGTAGGTCCTGTTCAAGACAATCTCCTGAACTCCAAACTGAATTTCAGAATGGGAAAGAAGGTGATTTAAGCAATTTTGAGTGTGGCATGGTTGTTGGTACCAGACGGCTGGTCTGAGTATTTCACAATCTGCTCAGTTACTGGGATTTTCACACACAACCATTTCTGAGGGTTCACAAAGAATGGCGTGAAAAGGGAAATACATCCACTGTGGACGAAAAGGAGAATGGGCCGACTGATTCAAGCTGATAGAAGAGCAACTTTGACTGAAATAACCACTCTTCACAACCAGGTATGCAGCAAAGCATTTGTAGAAGCCACAACACGCACAAGCCCTTGAGGCGGATGGGCTGACAACAGTAGGAAGACCCACCGGGTACCAGCTTCATCTCCACCACAAATAATTAAAAAAGAGGCTACAATTTTCAAGAGCTCCACCAAAATTGTATTGAAGACTGGAAAAATGTTGCCTGGTCTGATGAGTCTTGATTTCCATTGAGACATTCAGATGGTAGAGTCAGAATTTGGACGTAAACAGAATGAGAACATGGATTCATCATGCATTGTCTACTGTGCAGGCTGGTGGTGGTGTAATGTATGGTTTTCTTGGCACACTTTCGGCCCCTTGCGTGCCAATTGGGCATGGTTTAAATACCACAGCCTACAGAGCATTGTTTCTGACCATGTCTATCCCTTTATGGCCACCATATTCTGAAGGAGAAAGGGGGTTAAACACAGTATTAGAATGGTGTTCCTAATAATCCTTTAGGTGAGTGTGTCAATGTCATGAAAGAAAAAACCTCTGAAAATAAGTCTTGAAAGAGATCTCCCATGTTTCTCGTTTACTCATTCATCTCAGCTTTATCATGTCTCAGTTGTATCTACTTTTATTTCTCCAAAGGAATATTAGGAGAAACATATGAACACTGTTGAATGCTTCAATGAGAGATATATGGGAATCAAAACTAAGTCTCCTGAGCTTAAAAAGCAAACTGAGGAATAAAATATTCATATAATAGAGTCTTGAAAGAGATTGCAGCAAGACAATAAAGATATGTTCTATGTTTCTTCCAACACATTCTCAGTTTAACCCCTTTTCTCTCAGATATTTCTCATGTCTCAGTTGTGTCTACTCTTATTTCTTCCTAAGGATTTTTTAGAAAACATATCTGAAACACTGTTGATACTAAAATGAGGGCTATATGAGAATCACAACTACTGAAGTCTCATGAGCTTAGGAAAAGCCACCACTATGCAATACATTTTTCCTCTGGGTAGAGTTAAGACAACCTTCTCCTAAACCTTGTCCTTGGTGGTCAGAGCCCATCTGAAGTGTGCACCTGTCCCCACTTAAGCAATAGGAGCTCGGCTTTATGGTGTGTAAGGAAATCTGATCCAGAAAATAAGGTTAGGCTGTCAAATGTGAGGGTGTAGCCTGTTCCTCAGTAAATACAGTCCTGTTGATTCAGCTTTCACAACTCATCTGACAGCAGCAGGGAACCACTACACAAAGCCTGGGCTGATCTGAGACTTTGAACATATTGCTCCTCTTGTACATGGGTAAATCTAGAAATATCTACAAAGATTGGATCAGCGGCTATCCAACATTTTCTGAGATTACAACCACACTCATATTGGTATCATGCTTCATATTTAAAATCATAAATCAAAGCAGACTGATTTACAACCTGTCTGTCCCCTCCAGACGTCTGATTCTTCAGGATGTGAGCTGTACAAACCGGCCCAGGTGATTTACAAGCCCTGTCCCCACGTATAAGAGCCATGAGAGTCACCCTCCCCCAAAACATGGGTGTCCTGCTCATGTCATAAAACACCAGGTAAAGATGCTCACTGCCCCAGACAGCAGACAAATCTGGCAGAGAGAGGAGGAGGAACAGAAAGGAAAGGGATGCTGAAGGCCCTACAGCTGGAAGCACTGCATGGCCCATATTCCTCTCACTTATCTGGGGCGGCAAAACAGAAAGTCATTTGGCGAAAAGGCCAAGAGAGAGAGGGAAATTGAGAGCACAGGGTGCCAGCACTAAGCCTAAATAACTACCTGTCACACCAGCAACAGTGTGACCGGCAGACACGCGTTTGCCCTGTGAAATAATATGGAAAGATTAATAGTTTTCTGTCTATCCAACTTCTCCCCTCTGCTGGGCAAATCTCTCTGCACCGAACACTGACTGAGTTTACATGCAGCCAATAACCCGTTCAAAACCGGGATATTAGCAATAACCCGGTCGCGAACGGCCATGTAAACACAGGCAAAAACCCGAAAAATGCTCATATCACGGATTTTAGAAAACCGGGATATTATACCTGGGGTACCCCTTTTCCAACTCAAATTTTTGGTCATGTAAACGCGTCTCGGCATATCCCTATAGTGATTTGTGTTCTGTGCATGTTCTATTCGCAAGGAATCTTGGTCTTTTGAGAGAGAAACTTACTCAAAGAGAAGAAACTCGGCACATACAAAAATCCGCGTGCAGTATCACGGAAGTAAACATCACGAGACACCAGCACAGCATACTTTTGGAGTGAGCTGGGTAACGTTACCAGCATCTAAGCGCAAACAAAGGCGATCGCTATCTGCCCCAAACTATTCATTATCCGCAAGCTGCTGCTGTTGTTGTCTTTGGATACAGGAAGAGAGTCGGAAATGACGCATTTTGCGTCTTAAGGTTGTCCGTACGTTCTAGCGCTAACCGCGTGACGCGTTTGCATCGGGATATTGCAATTCCTTGTATACAGGAGAAACTCTCTCTGCTGCACGCATGTAAACGGGTTATCCCTAATGTTTCAGAAACCCGAATAATGACCTTAACCCGACCATAACCTGAAAATTGGCTGCATGTAAACGTAGTTTATTGTCTACACACAGGGATTTCTGAGCAAATGGTGATTACCAAACCAATAGAAAAGACACAGCAAGGTTAAAAGATGTTGCAGACCTTGACAACAATTCATGTAGATCAAGAGCAGTGATTCTCAGCCTGGGTGTGTGTGCGTACCCAGGAATAAACAATATGTATTGTATGTCTTTGAAACAATATGTATTGTGAAAAGTGCTATACAAATTTGAATTCTTAAAGGACAACTCCGCGCAAAATGAACCTTTGGTCTAATGACACATTGGTACCTAGTCGACCGTTCTCTGAGATTTATTTTTCATGATATTTGAATGTAAAGAGTTTCATCTCTAAAAACTATTTAGTGTATAATGCTAGTATATAGGGCATAGAGTCATGAAAAATAAAAATCGCTAGTTAATACCACTAAAAAGGCTCAAAATAACCCTCTAACACAGTAACATAATGAGGGTCCTTACATGCAAACACAAAACGTTGAGAAGAAACTTTGTAAGTCGACAGAGACAGTTTAATAAGAAAAGATACTTTATTAAGGACGGTGCACTTCGTGTATACAGGCAGGAGCCATCTTTAGAAAACAGGTCTCGATGGTGGACATACCATGAACACCGGTGCCAAGTGAGCTGAACTCTATGAACTGTATGAACGGATTCGTGGTTAACTGGTCGAGAACTATTTGCCGCAGAAGTCTGCCTTTAAGCTGGTTCCAGGGGTTTTTTGGAAAGATTTTGCTTTAATGAACCAAGTAAATAAAATAATGTTTTATTTCGTAAAATATAATATTGTTATTCAATTAAATATTAATAATAATAATGAAAATGCTGGTTGGGCAGCTGATCTCTTAAGCTTCTAAAGACAGCAAATGAAAAGCATGCAAAAACTCTATAGAACCTACAAATCAAATCATCTTAACCAGCTTGGCCAGACTCGAGAGCCAGCCAACCACATTAAACTGGTATATGTTTTTTTGTTATTTTTTTCAGTGATCTATTTAAAAAAGTTATATAGAATAAAACCATGTCATCGTTTGATATGTAGGGAATATATGAACTATTTAAATGTACACTGTATACTTTGAATGCAATGAAATGTGCTTTGAATAAAAGTGTCTGGAAAATACATTAAAAAACTACAACTTGCTGACATTGCGTCCAATAAGTCATTTGGTGTAGAATTTACAACATGATTATACAGTACATATTAATTATAATGTGTTACCCAAAACTGTATATAGAAATGATGAAGTATATTACAAATCCCTGTCAGGAGCTATAAATTTAAAAAGAAAATATATGTGGTTTACTTTCCAATTGCAGTGCTCTGTTGCTTATGTATATTTGATGCAAACAGAAAAGGCAGAAAAAGCAGCGGGTGTTGCTGCAGGCGTGTCGAGCTGAGTTTAGCCAGGCTGAGTTGAGGTGTGGTGTCCAGAGCAGCTGTGGGGCCCGACCACAGGGGAAAGCTGCAGTCATTCTTCAACTCTTCAGAGACACATTCAGCCATCACACCCCGTGACAAAACAAACAAGATCTGTGATGATTGGAGCACGGCCAGATTTAGGCGGAAAAAAAAAGAATAAATAAATCTCCTTCCATCAACCCTCGTCATCCTGCCTAAAAGCTATTAGGGCCCAGGAGAGTCACGCACCCTCTGACTCCTCTCATGGCGGGCTAGCAAATTAAATTAATAAGCTTAATCAAATAGAGCAGGGCTGGGCTCCGGCCCTTTAGCCTGTTGGACAGTAATGTGCTCATCTCTAGAAAGTTGAAACATACGGTCATATAATTGTTCCCATATTCTCCTGAGAATGCAGTGAATTGTGCCGCTCTGTAATGGATGTTAAACATTTTGACCATTACATGTCTCCTGAGAAATATGGGTCAGTGATTTTTAACAGTTTTGCATCGTACAGTAAATGGGAACCATCTGATCTGTTCTGGACAAAAGCAAGGATTGACATATAGCACTATATTTTTAAATATACTCATCAGCCACTTTGTTAGGTATGTCTGCTCAACCGCTCGTTAACGCAAATCAATGCATTTAGGCATGCAGATATGGTCAACACAATCTTTTGAAGTTTAAAGTGAGCATCAAAATGGAGAAGAAAGGTGATTTAAGTGGCTTTGAACATGTTATGGTTGTAGGTAAAGAGAAGACGTCTGTGAACACACAACATACATGTTCGAACCTTGAAGCAGATGGGCTTTAGCAGCAGAAGAGCACACCAAGTGCCACTCCTGTCAGCTAAGAACAGCAAACTGAGGCTACAATTCACACAAGCTCAACAAAATTTAACACAAGCTCAAACAGAAGATTAGAAAACGTTGCCTGGTCTGATGAGTCTCAGTATCTCCCATTCAGATGGTAGGTCAGAGATTTGCAATAACAATATGAAAGCATGGAACCATTATGCAGCCAAATTTTCTTGGCAAATTTTGAGCCCCTTAGTACTAACTCAGCATTGTGGTGTATTTGGGGTCGTTGAGATGTTCTGACATGCCCTGACATTTGTGCTTTTTTCGGTTGCTTGTAAACATATTAATGGCACAGGTTAAATTACACTATATTTAGCACAAACTGGTGTTGTGACGGTGAGGATATTTTTCACCGGTTAATGGAGCGTGTGACAACACCGGTAATCCCAGTGTCTCACCGGGGGGGCTTTTAAATCGCTAATTTAAAGGCAAGCGTAAAATGCGCACGTTTTCACGGGCATACATAACGGTGCGGTCAGTGCGAGAAAGAACTGTTTTGTTATTGTGCCCTGAATATGCGCTAGTTTGAAAATGAAACTAACTTTCACTTTTAAATTAGCGTCAATTCATCCTTCGCTTGGAGTTTGATTGACAGACATGATCTGACAGGATCAGTCAGAAAGCAGTCAGGAGTAGATTAACGTCTGTGGGCTTTATCAGGCAATCTGATTTTCTCTGACTGACTAAATTTGAAAGTTGAGACTGTTTCATATTAAATATTACCTGCTCGGTCCTGTCTGTCAACGCGTTGTCAGTGTCCTCTATTTTTCACTGCTTGAGAACATGGGTTGAATCCGAAATCGCCCCCAAAACCCTCATTTACTAGGCCTATTCCCTACATTAGTCCACTAATACTGTTCACTTGAAGGAGTGAATGAGAAGGAGTAAGTAAAAACGAGTGAGCGAATTCGGACAGCCGTTGCTGACAGAGACGCGATCTGACACGTGTCCCATTTTCTCACAAATCTCTACGTTCGTTTAAGACTGCTCTTATGGACATTTTGGCATAATTTGTGTGTTATGGTTTGTTCAAGCCCGAAAGAGAACTCGATACCGACACGTGTAATCCTGTGTTAATAGGCAGGATTTAACGACTACTGCGTAATCGCGTTCAATATTGTTAAGGCTTTAAACTTTTTTTTCACATGCCAACGCGGAGCGCGGTGAGCATGTCATGAAACCGGTGTTGTGACTGAACATCGGTAACACCAGTAACACCGACTACCGTGGCAAGCCTAGCACAAACAGGGCTACCATAATATGTGAGCAACATGTATGTACATGTTTGTATTTTTTAGAGAGTATTGTTTATGCGTGGTTATTGAAAAAAACAAAAATGAAAGTTTCTCAAATAATATATACATTTGTATATATATATATATATATATATATATATATATATATATATATATATATGTAAAACCAAAACCATAGACTATGTGAAAAAAAACAGCATAACGCGGCAGCGCGTTACTGCGACCTCAGGGGGTTAAACACCACAGGAGTATTGTTGCTGTCAATCCCTTTATGACCACAGAGTACCGATGGTTACTTCTAGTACACACAAAGTATAATTTGCTAGTACACACAAAGTATGACGTGATATGATAAGCGATTGTTCGATTTAATCAGCGTGAATTACAGCAACGCCTTTTTTCCCTTAGTTGGTCAGAACAAAAGTGGATGTTTCTTACTAGTTCAGATTACATTTTACAGTAAAAATTCCTTATGTTGGTCATACTTCCAAAAAATATAATCTGTGATTCCGAATGACAGTATCCACACACGCGCTGCGACTGACAGACACACACTCTGACAACCCACATAAAGTTGATAATTCCACAAATAACTGCAATTGCAGATTTCGAACAAAGATGGCGACAGAGGAAAAACTACGGTCTGCAGCTTTAAGGTGATAAATTGCACCTGTGGTTAACCTGTTAGGACTTGCGGCAATCTAAGTTCTTGGACCACTAAATCACAGTTACTATAAGCTGTAGAAATGGCTCCGAAAAAGTTATTCTATTTATTTGTTTGTACATTTAGAATTTAAGTGTGAAATAAGCATCCAAATACTTTTAGGGGATGCTGTATAATAAATACAGTAAAAAATGAAAATAATAAAGCAAAAAAATAAAACCCTGGCATGGACACTAGACATACACCCATGACTCCAATCTGACCCAGCTAATGTTACATCATTTATAACAGCAGGGAGTTGTCAGGATCCTCTCAGAGCATTTCTTTTCTATTCCATTTCTCAGTCTTTACACAAACACAGACCAGGCTGTTTAGTTGATGAAAGATGAAACCCAAGACAATCATCCCAGCGGAGAAAGAAACGCACACTGAAGCGGGTCTTATGCTAAATTGCAATCAAATAAAACTATTCCTTATATCAAGCGTAGAGCTCTGATTGGTCAAAAAGTGCTACATATATTTTATATAGTTCTGCTATGGGTGACAGGAATAATAAACTTGCAAGACTATACTTATACAATTATCACACATTTTCTCAAAATTGCTCATAATTGCAGGTTTGAGTTGTTATTTTAAGCTTGGTCCTATGTTTTTGCAAGTCCCACTTTTTGGAGCTAAAGGGAAAAAAAGGCTATATTAATCATTGAAGCCCTGATTGTGTGCATTCTGCATCAGCAAGCACAGAAGATTTGTGGTTGCCCTAGTGATTGCACATCTTGAGAGTAACTTGGAGAAAAATGGCCTCTCTTTGCACAGCGACTGCAAACCGGTCCAAACGCCATTAATGGAATAGTTCAGACCAAAAAAACGAAAAATCTATTCGTTTCAATCGTGTATGACCTTCTTCTTTTTTTTTTTTGAGGACCAATAAAGATATTGAACAGGTTTTGAACATAGTTGCAACAAAAAACAACATTAAACCCATTGTATGGACAAAAAAAGAGACATTCTTCAAAATATCTCTTTTTGTGTTCCATAGAAAAAGAAGGTCACACAGGTTTGGAATGAAAATAGAGCATAGACTGTAAAAAATATGGACAAAGCGTCTGTGACGTCACCCATAGACTCTCTGAAGAACGGGTTTGAAGCTGTTTATGGGGGTATGGGCGGCGCCATACTGGAAAATCTTGGGAAATAAAATACAAAAGTTTCAGAAAGGATACAGAGGTGGTATGATGTGTTGTGTCAGATCATGGCCGAGACGTCAAATTCACTCGGCGCAGCCCGTTCTCAGCTGTCAATCAAAGTTAACCACCCTTATTTGTCATACATTTTATATCTAAGTATGATCTAAACTAACGAGTTAGAAAAAAAATTCACCCCCCTCACAGTTGTCAGGCACGCAGAACATATTGAAGATTACAATAAAAGTCCATGGGACCAAACTGTAAACATATGAATTTATGCTGTGAAAACGGAGATTTTAACATGACGTCTATGGATATTTGCTCCCTTTTGGGACCGCCCTCTAGCGGATTTGAGATGTATTGCAGTTTATCGCATTTCCGGGTAGGCTTCATCTTTCAGATCAGAATGTTGCGCCGCTTGCAATAGAGTGAATAAATAAAAACACAAATGGGTGAACTAAACGGCATGTGGGTCCATTACTAAAGAGTACGAGTGAATACAGAGTCAGACTTGTATTAGAAGTGGTGTGAGGAACTTCCAGAATTAATAGTTCAACAATGCCCATGAAATTGCAGAGTATGCGTCGGGTCTGGTACCATTTGCTTAAGAACCATCTCTGAAAGGAACTGATCAGTAGACCAGGAACAGGCCAGTAAGATTAAAGAAACACAACCATGCCTCGTTTAGCCGGTCCCCTAAGACAGCAAGAAACGCTACAGTGGGCATCTCACATTTATCCAATATCAGCAGCTGCTGTACCGCCCTGCCCTCCCCTTCACTACCCTCCCAGTCCCGCTGGGGCATTCAGCAGATTTTAATTTCACTTCTAGCTTCTGTTCTGCAGCTTGTGCTTTAGGCACACAGAAGCCTGAGTTTCAAGTTGAACGTGAGAACCACCTCATCTCCTGAACCCTATTAGCATATGAATCCTCTGGCAAAATGATGGAAACGGAAAGAGGAACGGGAAGACATAGAGAATAGACGGAACAGGAGGCAAAAAGTGTGCCGACAAGTTAAAATCTCAGACTTAAGATTTTTTTGTTGTTGTTGTTGACAAAAAGGCACAAATTATGTTCTTTTGTGCTTTTCAAATATGCTTGGTTCTTCAGACATTACACTTTTTATTAGCAATTCTTTTGTAAGGTTTACAGACTTGGGAATTCCACCATTTGAAAATATGATCTTTTGATGCTTGAAGTGCACTCACTGTTTGTGCAGGTAAATGTGCCTATCTGGAACTAGCTCGGAAAAGGTTTTGAAAGAAGGTTATAATTGGTTTTTGGCCAGGGTTTCATCCTCAGATCATTTATTGGGTGAGCAGCTAATCTGCCGACAAACCCAAGATTGACCCCATTCTTCAGGGTTGATCTGATGGGTCTAGCTGGGGTGTTGCTGGGGGATGTATGATGGGGGGAAGAAATGACAACAGTTGCACTGACCCGATCCGTCTCTCTCAGCATGGCAAACAAAGGGCCCCATACTTGTTCTTCTCCTCTCCAGCTGTGGACAGAAAAACACCACTGTCAGTAAAGTGGAACAAGAGAAAATACACACAGAACAAATTGATGTGGACCCTTGTGACACCCAAATTGATTCATGATAAGTGTTAGAGAAAGATGTCTTTCAAAGATTTATTATGCAGGTCATTATGAGTCAAAATCCTTGTTATTAAAGGAGAACTCCGCGCAAAATGAACCTTTGGTCTAATGAAACATTGGTACCTAGTCAACCGTTCTTTGAGATTTGTTTTCATGATAATCGAATGTAAAGAGTTATCTCTAAAAACTGTTTAGCGTATAATGCTAGTACTGGGGGCATATACTAAGTAAAAAGAAATTGCTAGTTTACACCACTAACAAGGCTCAAAATAGCCCCACACTAACACAGTAACATAATGAGGGTCCATACATGCAAAACGAAGCATTGAGAACTTTGTAAGTGTACAGATCGTTTAATAAGAAGATACTTTATAAAGACAGTTCACTTCGTGTATACAGACAGGAGCCATCTTAGAAAACAGTCTCGAATAAGTCAATCCCCGAACGCCGTTCATACAGTTCAGAAGTTCGCTGAACTTCATACAGTTCAGCTCACTCAGCACGACGTTCATGGATTGACTTGTCGTGACTGTTTCAAAACTGCACGATTTCTTTTCACTAGTAAATGCCCCCATTACTAGCGTTATACACTAAACAGTTTTTAGAGATAAAACTCTTTACATTCGAATTATCATGAAAACAAATCTCAGAGAATGGTTGACTCAGGTACCGATGTTTCATTAGACCAAAGGTTCATTTGCGCCGAAGTTCTCCTTTAAAGCATCCTGAGCCAACGACTCTCTACACAAGGCCATTTAAAACCACACTTTTTCATTTATAGTGAAAGTTTCCAAAAATGGGGTTAGGAGCAAAGTATACTCATCATCATATTTCATCATCAACATAGTATGTGCGTATGTTCGCATGCATGCAGCCATTTTTCTAACCGCGCACAGTGTGCAAAGTAAGCACCGGAATGTAGTACCAACACTTCTATATTTTAATCTGAAGCGTACCCTCACTTTTTCTTGCATACTACAAAGCACAAGCACTACAAGTTGAAGAATGATTTGCACCATGCTGTCTGAATTCTTGGCTACAGTTGGTCAATTCCTTGCTGATATAGCGCTTCAAAAAACAAAACATGTGCTATATAGGGATTAGTGAATACGTAAGTAATTGCAGTCATTTTAGCCTGCTCTCAAGAGATAAGCAATGGCATGAGCCTCTGAAAAACCCACTACCAAGGGTCATGGAATATGTTCCGAATGAATCCAATAAATGCAAGACAGCACACATAAAATTGTTGTACCAAGCAGATAGTTGTAGATTTATGGTCTGTTTTTTATCATTGGTAGTCTGCTCGACCATTACACAACAAAAAGCAGCATCAATCTCTACTTCTGTCAGGCCATTAATGGTGGTGGCGGTCGCTCTCCACTCTTCCTCTCTGCCCAAGTCCAATCAGCTTTTTGTTCCCTTTTATTTTATAGTGATGAATGATGGATGTTATCACAGACTAAGATGGGCTTTTACAAGCATGGATTACTTCTGTACATGACCAAAAACTACCACACTACAAGAGGCCAGGAGCATTAGATCAAAACACATAGCCACAAAGCTCTTCATTGTGGCAGCAATCGAGAATAAGCACCACACATATAAGGGGATCATATTGTCTAATGTCTTCCACAGGACATCATTTATACATTTTTTTGTCTTTCTCTCCAGAGTTTGCAGAGGACTGGGCACACAGACAGACAAGCAGGAGCGAGGCTCGAGAGCAGCTGCCTGTGTCATTATTGCTCTATACCGCTTTATCATTCCCATAAATCTGGTTCTGCAGAGCCCCATAAAATG
The DNA here is from genome assembly GCA_030378365.1 of Hybognathus amarus. Taxonomy (NCBI): domain Eukaryota; kingdom Metazoa; phylum Chordata; class Actinopteri; order Cypriniformes; family Leuciscidae; genus Hybognathus; species Hybognathus amarus. The sequence goes on from JAQIUQ010006141.1 coordinate 15,011, forward strand.
GCAACCTGTGAGTGTCTGGCACTCGAACACCCCGTGGAGAAGGAGAGATCGAGACAGAAGAAAGGAGAGAAACCCGGGAGCTGTTAACCTGACTAATGACAAACTCCACTTCAAAAGCCCAGCGGATCTATGACCAGTGTTTTCTGCTGCTTCTAATGATTAAACAGGAGATGGAAAAACAGAAACTTGGCATTATCAGTTTCAAAAATGATAACAACAATATATACTTGTTAGGGCTGCGCAAAAATTAATTGCGATTAATCGCATCCAAAATAAAAGTCTGTGTTTACATAATATATTTGTGTGTGCTGTATATAATTATTTGGTATATAAATACACACACACATGCATGTATATATTTAAGAAAATGTGTTATTAGTATATAAAATATTTATATTTATATAATATAGAATATGTATTTATATATATATATATACAGAATTTAAGCGCAAATAATTCTTAAATATATACATGCATGCATAGGTATTTATATATACAAAATAATTATATACAGCACACACAATGTATTATGTAGGCACAGACTTTTATTTGGATGCAAATTAATCGAATTAACTTTTGCACAGCCCTAATACTTGTACAAGAAATTGAATTGTAGTATAAGTGCTAGGAAGTTTAGACATAAATTGAATGTCCAATCCAGACACAAGACCAACAGGACTTGCTTTCCTTGATTCAGTTCCGATTCATTTGGGTATATTTAAGTCTATTTTGCTTATACATTTGCTCAAGAAAATGTTTGCATTATCAATGTTCAAAAAAATAATAATCCTAATGACCCCAAACAACCAAATTAATTATACTTTAAATTGCACTTACTGTGTATATCTGTTATTATAGCAATATGTAAAATAATACAAAATTAGGGTTAGGTCTTATTAGTTTGCATTTGCACTCCAAGGGCCCTATCTTGCACCCAGTGCAGTTGACTTTGTACAGTGACGCAATGTATCATTTGTATTTTGCACCCGTGCAAAGCTGATATTTCCAACCACAGACGCACGCCGGAAAAAAAGGGAATAAACTTGCAGTTCCAGAAAACAATTGCGCCACTGACCAGAAAAAAAACCTAGTCTAAAGTCAGTGGCGCGTTGCGCGTACATTCAGATGCTATTTTAAGCGAGCATGCTTGGCCATAATATAGAGTGAACAAAGCACATACATTGTACATGATCCTCTAATCTACACAGATGCATTTACTTTTTGCAAATGATAAGGAAAAATATTAAAACATGATGGAAATCATTGTTGTGTCCATGACAATGGGAAAAATAGGTATGAAAGTTTACACATTTACACAAATTATTATATGCATGTTTAACCGAAGCTAATTTGGGTGGTGTTTGTCCCATCCCCAATGTCACTTCTCTTTCTTTTACAGCCCTGACTGAGAACATCGATCTCCTGGCTGAACCGATTCTGAAGGGCGCCTGGTAAATGCGCCGTTATAATAGTACTGAGCCATGGAACAAGCGCCACCTCATTCATCATGCTCTTAAAGGGAATGTGCACATTGCACTCTTATTGGTTTGTTTCCGTTACGCCCCCAAACCACACCAATGAATAATGAAGCTACTTCAGACCAACCAACCCCTTTAGATTCGTTTTAAATCATTAAAATAGGGCCCCAATACTCAATGCAGTATCAGTTTGGTTTGTCCCATCTGTTGCTATGGTTATATCACGGTCAACATAGGAGCCAATTTATGTTTCTACAAGTGGGTGCCCACCCCTCAAACCCCTGCCGTAAAGACAAACTGACCACCTGCTAAAATTAAAAAAGCGGTCTACAGTGCACAGTATATCTATTTATTTACATTGTGTTTACACTTTGTTGGTAATAATTAAAGGATTTGTGAGAACTCATTTTTTTTCCTTTTCATTGGACTGGACTGTTTTGAGTGGTGCTGAGCAGATTCTGACTAAGTTAAACATCTCTGATCGGCCTTTAGATTTTCACTCCCCTGAAACATGACGCGGTACAAAACGAACTGTGATTGGTTGCTTGGTTTACATGTTTTTGGCCAATGAAAGCTGCGATAAGGTTCCAGAACTTCAGACCGTCAGTCTGAAGGTCTAGCTTCACAAGACTAGCCTTAAGTGGACATGCGTTGCATCATTTAAACTTACAGCAAAGATGTAAAATGTTTAAAACAACACCCAAATATCAACACCAAAATTGCTGCCAGTTGCTGCCCATAAACCTTATAGAAACTCAATTGTGAACAATTCCAGGTTCCACAATTGCATATGCTGTGTTTATCAGCTGATCTCATTTCACACTCAGCCTTCAAAATCAATCACAAGGACAGGTAAGATAGCTAAGAAAACAAATAGCTCAGAAATAATATTGTTTCCAAGGGTAACCACAGTGTCCTGCTATTGTGGGAAAGGAAACACCTCATATAATACTCAGGAACATTTTAAAAGTCGGAAAATGACTGCTTTCCTTCAAGGCTCAGTGGCCTTCTGCTGTATGCTTTTAGTGTTGTGTTAACAACTGAACTCTTTCACCCTTTACTGAAAACACACAGCTGATGTCAGTATGATAACGTTGCGTGAGCAATGACGTGTGTCTGCTCAGACCAAAACAAAAGATCTGACACATTCAATGTACTTTGGCCCAAAGCAGAGTGAGCCAAGACTTCATAACAACAGGTTGAGGCTGCCCTGCAACAAAGCTACAGCTGTTATGCTATGCTATATACTACTTAATACTACAGGGTTCTCAAGTCTCACGCATTGGCCGTGAGACACACGCAATTGAACCCGTTCACACGCTCACAAGCCACACTGTGTTTTTCTCACGCTGAAAAGGCAACGTCAACCAAGTTGTCCTGCAAGCTTTATATATAACGTTGCTATACGAGCCGTAGGCGCACAAAGTGAAGTTTCCTGCCGCCAGCACGTATCGTTAGGCAACATATATCCCTTTTCTACCAGAAAAATAACTGGTTCGGAACTGGTGCTGGTTCAAGGTTGGTTCGGAGTTGGTTCAACTCTGCGAACCGCTTCAGAACCTGTTTGTTTTTCCACTGACTAGAGCGCCCAGGGAAAGACGTCGTTACGTCACTGTTTACGTCGCCATACATCTTAGCTAGAAACGCTTGCAAGTACAACATTACTTTGGGATTATCTCGAACTTGTGTATCAAGAAGGCTTTAAAAACAATCGAAATTCGTTAAAAACAAACAATTCGTTTGATATGTAATCTTTTCTGATAAGTTATGTACCCCTGTCTTGTGTCTATAATGTCTTCAATAAAAAAAATGGGAAAAAAATAGAAACGCTTGCGCTAACTTCAATTACAAAGGCAGACTCTGTCGTGTTTCTGCAAATGTTTCTCTTGGCTTTGCGATCCTTTATTATGGTCAGAAAAGATGTTTCAGAGCACATCTAAACCCGCCCCAGCCCCCGACGTAAGCACTGACGTGGTAAAAGAACGGTTCTAGTCCAGCAAAGAGTTGGTGCCGCTTTGGAACCAGTTCTCCTGGCCGAGAACCGGTTTCTTTGGCTGTCGAAACACAAAGAACTGGTTCGCGCGCGGGCACCGGCTCCGAATCGGCTCTCAAAATGCTTTGGTGGAAAAGGGGCTATAGACACGGTTCTGATGCCTTTACCAAACTATAATGGCAACATCGTTGACTATGAAAGGAAAAACAGGTATGCCTGAGCATTATTTTTTAAGGCTCTATCTTGCGACATCATGTCCTTTTTTTTTACATGTCTTTGGTCCGTGTTGCGTTCATTTTTAATTCAAACCGCACCAGAGTTCATTTGGAAGCGAACAGAGACCCATCTTATCTGAAGTCTTATCATACTTAATCAAATGAACTGCACTAACTGAGTAATCGCACCAGGGTATATTTCAATCAAACCAAACTTGCCAAGTGTGAACAGGCATTATTTGAGCATTATTTTCTTTATTTTTTGTCCAGACCAAAAGAACCAAACTACAAGTGTGAAAAATCTTCACAAGTTTTAATTCATTTTAGTAGGATCATTTTTCTTTGTCCTTCTATTTTTGCAACTTGAAGGACACAGCAAGGCAAGAAGAAATGATTTTTGACCATGACAGTTCTGGATCCTAAACACAATAGGAAAACATTTTTGGCATTGGACAGTAAACCAAAAAGCTTTCATTGCCTCTTGCACATTGAATGATCAAGGTTGTACTGCAAGTTCTATCCCCGTGTTCCACCTGACCAAGTGTTGATGTGTCCATGAGCAAGAAACCTAACCCCAACGGCCTCCAACAAGCTGGATGGCGTCTTGCATGGCTGACACCGCCGTCGGTGTATGAATGAGAGAATGAATGGCTGAACGTGAGGCAATATGTAAAGCACTTTCGTGGCCATTGGTCTGTTGAAAGCGCTAAATAAATAAAGTCCATTTACTATTTACCACGCTTCTATGAATTGAAGACTTCAGCATTCAGAACAAAGAAAAAATGTCTGCATCTATTATCATGAACGGTTCAAGGATCTTCAGCAAATAAATTAACTCCCTAAATCAAGTTCAAGTTTCAAATTTGTATTTATATAGCACACATAAAAACAGCAAACAGTGCTGACCAAAGTGCTGAACAATAGACGAGATTAATTGCAAGGACAAACCACACATTAATGACAAAATATCATAATTAATGAAAAGCTAAAGAAAAAAAAGGGTTTTGAGAGGATTTTAAAACAGTTAGAGATTTGAGCCGCTCTGATATAAACCGGAAGGATGTTCCACAGCCTAGGGTAATCGCAAAAGCTCTGTCCCTTCTATTCTTTAACCGTGATCTGGGGACAGACAAATCGCCAGACCTCACGTTTCGTGTGGGATTGTGTGGACAGAGCTCAGACAAATAGCTCGGTGGCAGATTATTCACTGAATTTAAAAACAAAGAGAAGAATTTCTCAATTCTAAAATGCACAAATAGCCAATGCAGTGATTTTTAGATACGTGAAACATGATCAAATTTACGTTTTCTTTTGAGGAACTTTGCAGCAGCATTCTGACCTAATTGGAGACGAGCAATAGAGTGTCTGGGTATGCCATAGTAGAGAGAGTTGCAATAATCCAATCGTGATGTAATGAGCGCATGGACAGCAATCTTCAAAGGGTTTTCTCAGAGAGAGAGAGGATTTGATCTTAGAGAGAAGACGTAGCTGGAAAAAAATAGAACTTAGCTAGAAATGAATTTCAAATAGAGGTTGACCAGTATGGGTTTTTTACGCGCACGTCTACAGATTCTACGTCTTTCGAAATCCGGGTACTTTAAATCGGAAAATCCGGGTTTTGATTAATCCAAGAATATTCGGGTTTTGATTAATGCTGCCGATTTATTTTGGCCAATATTTGCTTGGTTTTCAACCTCTATTTGAAAGATAAAATGTAAAAGAAACGATAATTACTTAACATAGACAAACTTTCTCAACAAAAACATTTTATCCTTCTCTCAAAAAATGTCCTGAGACATGTATTTTTGGTTTGTTTCGTTTGTCTGACGGATAAAGACAAATGGACATAACCTAATTATCACAAAAAAGGAGGAAAAAAAACTTTAAAATAAATTAATTTTTAATAAATAAGTTTTATTATATTTTATTTTATTTAACTTCTAACAATAACGTATTTCACTAGTAAATTGCTGTTGAACGAGAAAAACAACCACCAGATGGGAAAATATTTTACAAAAACTTTAAATGCACCACAAGTATTCGTCCGTCTGTTGTTCTTCAGACAACGGCATCCCGCTGTTGGACCTTTTAGTCTACAGTGAAATACAGTCACACTTTACACTGTTTGGCCAGCATTTTAACCATGTTTAATCCAGCTACTAACCAACGGTCAGTGTTGTGCCTGAACGCATTCAATGAACGGTAGTTAATGAATGCGTTCATATTAAGGTCTGCTGCTCAGCAGAGTCAAACACGTATTTGGGTCAAACACGTGTTCCATCGACAACACTAGGCTGCCCACACACATGCGGCTGACCCATAAATCCGGTCTACCTCTAATTTAAAAAAAATATTTTGATGGGGTAAGTAGAAAAAAACGCTTTGCAAAAAAACCATGGGCACATTTCCATCGGAAGACATATTCACTTGTATTCAATGGAAACATAAAAACTGACCACTAACCAAGAGTGTTTGGGTCCATAAAATTACACTCTTCCTTAAGTTTAAGTGCTAAAACAAGTACCTAAGAGCCAATGATTTAGAGTGCAAACACACTTTTCATATGTAGTATTGTGTAAGTTACTTACAAACAGTGCCACAGGGTGCAATGAAAATAAACCATATTAGTGGGTTATGGGATTTTTTCATACTGCTGTTTGTTGCCAAGCAGCACTTCCCAGATGTGAATTCCCAGTATCAAAGCAGGGGGAAAGTGTTACGTCTGGTGAGCCTTTATGACAAAACAAACAGGCTGTCAGAAAACACAGTTCATCTTTACATCTCTTGCTGGAGAAGGGAGCTGCACAACAGCTGAGAGAGAAAATGACTTCATCGACTGTCAATGTCCCTTCTGGACATTCAAATAAGAGAGGGGGAAACAACTTAACTTTTCTTTTCAGAGATTAAACAACAAACTCAAAAGTTGTAACAACAGCATAAATAATAAATGGAACAAAAAAATCCCAAATATAATGTTAGAATTTAAACGTGTGCTCAAAAATCTGGACTGAAATAGTGTTAATAATGCCATTACTAATATGACTACATATTAGCCATGTAAATACATAGAACTCAATAAGTTTGACTGCTTCCGAGGAACATCTGTTTCACAAGACAAATTACACACAGTAAAAAAAAAGTTGTTGGTTTAACTTAAAAAAATGAAGTAACCTGGTTGCCTTAAAATTAAGTTCATTGAAAAGGAAAAATTGAGTTACTACAATGAAGGAGATTGATTTAATCATCAGAAACTTCTGAATATTATGTTATCTGAACTACATAAATTATTTAAGTTGATTTGACAAAAGAAAAAATGTTGTGATTACAAATCATGAAAATATATTTTTTACAGTAAAAGTTCTAGGCCAAAGGCCTTGAATCAACTTCCTGGTCTGACATATTAAAATAACATGCACTGGTGGTTTCAGCATAGAGGATTTTATTTTCCCTTATACTTAATGTATGAACTACCATGAACTAACAATGATGCTATATTTGTTACAGTATTTATTAATCTTCGCTAATATTAGTTAAAAATAAGTTGTTCATTGTTTGTTCATGTTAATTCACAGTGTTATCTAATATAACAAATACAACTTTTGATTTTAATAATGCTGAAATGAACATTGATTAAGATTAACAAGTATTGTTTATTCTTCGTTTATGTTAAAAGTAGCCTAATGAAACAATGTAAAGTGTAACCAATCGATTAGACTACATACAGTGAAATGGCTACATTAAGTGTAACTAGTATTTTTAGCTTTTATAAGTGTGACCAAAAATGATACGTTACTGCTTATAGTATTGCTGCATTGCTGTATTACTTCAGATGGAGCAGGTGACGTGTATATCTTAGTGCTAAGAAATCACAACAACGGCTTGTGCCCCCAAGAACACACAAAAATCAGAGACGTTTTGAAAGACACATGACTACAGAAACTCTAACCCTTTTTTCACGGTACCCACGTGGCAGCAGTTGAGACCAATCCCTTCCCTCCTGCCGTCACATCCCAGACAGACATTCACCCTGAATCAGAGCCGCCACACATAAAATGGTGATGAGACACTTCGAGCAGTTATGTAAAACTCTGAGCCCTCTGTCAATGTAGCAGTTCTCAGAATGTGTCCATGTGTCTTTCCAATCATAACACAAGTACAAGCCTCCTGACGCCTATTTGCCAGCATGTAAACATACCTCCTGATCTTTTCTTATACTTCACTGGTAGCTTTCCATTTGAGCATACCATTTGAACACTTCAAACTAACTTCAAAGTTTCTTTGACCTCATTATTTCTAAAAAAAAAAAAAAGATTTTCCTTGCTTAAAAGAGAAACTGTACAGGGGTAGAAAAAAATTAATTAAGAAAAAGTGCACACACCCATTCATAAGTCTTCCTTTCAATGCTCTCCATCTTTTCCGGTGTAATCCACGTTCACCTTTTCAACCGTAGAGCCATAGGTGCAGAAGGAACCACGCAGGGTGGAAGCCAAACAGACACAGAGGAGTATAACACAAGAGTCAGCGGTGTAACTTGCCCTCCCTCCAGTTCAAATTTGGGGGCCGGATTTTGTGGGAGCCGAGCGTGCCTCAGTGAGCATGCTCTGAAACGAAAGGCACACTTTTATAGGCACATGACAAGTGATTTCCAGTCCCTCCTCCCATCCACATCCTCCCTCCCTTCTGCCTCCGAGCTGAACAGAACCAGGAATGTGGCTCAGACCAAAGTCCGGCCTCCATCAGGAGTGGAGGAACAAGAGAGAGCCTCCCCCACTGGATCGATAACACGTCCAGCTGCCTGAGGCAAACGCTGAATTTTACCGGCCGCTTGCTTTTTCTTTATTGGAGGCAGGTGGCTAAATGGCAGAGGTCTGTACCACAAATGAGAGGGTCCCGGTTCCCAGTGCTGGGCGACTGTCACCTAACAACCCCCTGACCCTTCATCTGTCGTAGGAGGATGGCCAAAATAAATGGCTTTCCCAACAAAGTGCATTTTCTAGTAAGAATAGGAATGTGTGAGGTAAAAAGACACCTGAGGTAAAGCTTTTCAACTGGTTAAGTAAGTTGTGTCCCTCTTATGTTACTGCTCACAAGTTCTCACATATCATAAATGACACGCCTCCCTTAGTCAACCCCATGACCTCCATTCACACTTAAACAGGTCTCAATACCATTCAAATGTTTGGGACCAAGATTTTTTTCGAGAAGTTCTTGAAGCAAGCCTCTCATGCTTCGATGCTGCATTTACTTATTCAAATACAAAACATTTATTTTAAAATTGTATTTTACAATTTATCAGATTTTTTTATTATTTTAAACTGTAATTTATTCCGGTGATTTATTCCGCAACATTACTCCAGTCTTCAGTGCCATGTGATTCAAACATCCTAATATGCTGATTTGCTGGTCAAGAAACATTTCTTCTTATTATTATCATCAGTGTTGTTTTTGTCACTTTTAATCAATTTAATCAAGTTTCTGAATTTAATGATCAATTTCTTTAAAAGAAAACTTACTGACCAGAAACTTTTGAATTGTAATGTGTATATATGCTTTAATTATACTTATTTAACTATTAGCCTATTGAGTACAATAACATTATATTTTACTATAATCTTAAATATACTTGATTCTGAAATAGTCAAACACAGAATACTAAATGTTTTGTATAATGGACACTATTAACAGTTAATAACTAGGGGTGTAATGGTTCACAAAATTCACGTTTCGTTCGAATACAATACACTTGTGTCACGGTTCGGTTCGATATGGTTCGGTACGTTTCCGATACATAAAAAAGAAAGAAATGGCAGAGAAATTGTTTATTTTTTTTTATTATATTTTTATTAAAACTAACATAAAGTATTATATTTTTTAACTTTGAGCAATGATGGAGCTATACTTGACTTTTCTTAGGAGCATATAAAACAAAACCTCGTACCGAATGGTTCATGAATACTGAATACATGTATCATTAAACATTTTTCTTGTAACATGCTGCTTTTCTTTCTTCTTTTTATACACATGCTAATAAAGCAATTTTAACATTTTAGTAGAGCCTGACTGATAAAGGATTTTGATGGCCGATACCGATACAAATATTTTTTTGGTTTTAAAATCTGATATTCCGATATATTGGCCGAATATTTTTTATTTATTTTTTTTTTTTTCAGAAATGCGCAACAAAACATTAACAAATTTCCCTATGGTTAGTTATTTGTTATTTATGAGTCTTATTATAAAATAATATGATAATGCATTTTAAAAAGAAACTTTTTTTCTTTTATTGTCACAACAGAACAGACTGAAGATAGTGGCATTAGCTAGCTTCGTGATTAGCTAGTCTGTGATGAGCCATAGTTTAGCAATGGATAACGTCATACTGCAAGTTGTAAAACATACATTTTCAATATAACAGGCCAAGGAGAGATGATACGTCTCATTGCTATCGCTATTAAAGAAATACTTCAGTCACATTGTCAAAAGTTAAAAGGACAGTCAGTCAACTATTCTGTAACAAAGAAACGTAACTATTACTAGCTAATTCCGCTTCACTCTCGTCTCGGTTTATTTAACTGCAGCAAAACTGGACATGATCGTTACAAATAGTCATGCTTATTTGAGTTGAGAACTGATGGAGGTGTTCTTTTAATTGTTATTCAAGCAATGTATGTGTCGTGACCAACTCAACGAGTGTTGCCAACAGGGATGGTGTAGAGTGCCCTCTGGTGGACAAACTCCACAACTCCAACACTCATGACATGGTTGAAGTGTGTTTCGTCCGTTTTTATTTTATTTTTGAAATATTCATTTATCGACCATAACTGCCGATACCGATAGTTTGGAAAATGCCTAATATCGGCCGATAATATCGGCCTGCCGATATATCGGTCTGGCTCTACATTTTAGGTCTCTGTATTTATTTATGTGTCAAGTAGTATAATGTCATTATCTAAAAAATAATTTAAACGTATCACCCTAATAGAGATTATATTTTGTGGTAATGACCGGCTCTAACCACACATCTGAAAAGGACTGAATTATAAGTTTGCATGCTGTATGTATTATGCTGTTAAATTATGCTACACTAAAACACAAACTATACTAGACCTAGAACACAAGATATGAACTCAAGAAAGAGAACTAAAAGCAGCCTAGTTGAGCAATTAATTTGGCAAATAGTCATAAAATGTGTTATGGATAACTGTTCGCCATCTCATCCACCAGTACTGTTATTTACAGTATGCTGTTTCATATGCACATCCACCCAAGGGAAGAATGAGACACGCCTTCCATGGTGTTTTTCAGTGTGTGCACGTCTGTTTTCACGCTTCTATCTGTGTGCCGCTGTCTGCACAAGTCTGATAAGCGCCTTGTCTCTCAGCCTACATGCAGATCTATTTGCCATTTCACTGATCAGCAAGATGAGACTTTTGTTCACCAAGTGTAACAAAACAAACCACTGCTGTTTTCACACATACATGCATACTTATCACATTCCTCTCTATCTATCGCAGACAAAAACACACACGACCCATGGAATCACTGCTCATATTCTCCAGCTCTCACAAACACACGCTGAGCTGATAAGACTGAAGAGCAAACAGATTCATTCTAGAAAACAAGCTTCTATTCAGAGAATAGAACTAGAAATCAAATGGGTTTCTCCTTTTTAATTCATTAAAACAAAACAAAAAAAGATTGATTGAAGTTAATCTGCTAATTACTGCTAAACTCAAATATTTGTCTAATAAAAGTTTAAAAGTCTAATAAACAGGAATTACATTTTCTGACGGGGAGTTTCACTGTGCAGGGTGTTTCAGCCGCGCTCTGGCGATTCTCTCTCCTGCCCTAATTTCACAGAGAATCTGTCTGCATTCAAACCAGGTTGTACAATGAGGACATTAGTCCTTTGAGACATTCTCTCAGCCTCCCTCTAGCTCTCTCCTCTTTCACACACTCTCACTTTTTTTTAAGTTTTCCTGATTGCCACCCTGACAATGAGAACCCTACCCCGTCCTCTGTATTTCCCTTCCGTCTTAATACCTGTCCATCATACCATATCCCTGTAGGCACCGAACAAATGCCAAGTTAACATCTTACCTCAAATGGTTTCTATTCATTGTATCTAGTAAAGGGGTTTTCAAAACGTATGCAACGTTATACCTTGCATATAATAATAAATACATTAATGACAATTATTTAATTGTTAACCATGTCTTTATAATATTATATTCTCCATTTTCCCTCACACTGTAGAAGTAATAATATGTCACAACCTTCATAATTTCGAAATAATTACCTTTTTCCTGTGTCACCGCTTATCTCACAACATAATAACATACCTCGCAAATCTAGAGGATTCCAGTACCGAACGGTTCAATATGAATATGTGTATCATTAAACATTTTTCTTGTAACATGCTGCTTTTTTCTTTCTTCTTTTTATACACATGCTAATAAAGCAATTTCAACATTTTAGTAGAGCCTGACCGATAAAGGATTTTGAAGGCCGATACCGATACAAATATTTTTGTTGGTTTTAAAATCCAATATTCGATATATTGGCCGATATTTTATTTTTTTAAAAATTTTTTTAAGATTTTTTTTTTTAAGTTTTCCTGATTGCCACCGTACAATGAGAACCCTACCCCGTCCTCTTGTATTTCCCTTCCGTCTTAATACCTGTCCATCATACCATATCCCTGTAGGCACCGAACAAATGCCAAGTTAACATCTTACCTCAAATGGTTTCTATTCATTGTATCTAGTAAAGGGGTTTTCAAAACGTTTGCAACAAGGGGGGCTCTGGGCAAAAAAACATTTGTAAAATGCAATGTAAAAAGGGCTGTAACAAGTAAATCTGAATTGAATTAAAAATATTGGTCCTTCAATACAAATTATACCTTGCATATAATAATAAATACATTAATGACAATTATTTAATTGTTAACCATGTCTTTATAATATTATATTCTCCATTTTTCCTCACACGGTTTAAGTTATATGTCACAACCTTCATAATTTAGAAATAATTACCCTTTTCCTGTGTCGCCGCTTATCTCAGAACATAATAACATACCTCGCAAATCTAGAGGACAAATGATTTATACAGTTCAACACAAGTTAATTTTTATATTAAATTAATGAGCTAATATTACTTAAACAGTTTACCGGAACATCGAACGTTTTGTGTAAACAAATCGCCCGATTAGTTTTGGCGGGTGTCAGAGTGACTACAAGGAACAGAATAAAATAAGGGAGGACTGCTCTAGATGATTGCAGATCAGTCCTTAAGGTCAAAGGTTATGGGAAAAAAGGAGGTAAAAAGGAGCACTCGTGCTGAGGTGAAGGTGGTTGTCTAACTGGGCAAGAACAAAACAGAGAGGTTCAGAAGTGGGGGAGGAACATTGTCATTATGGTGGACACAATAAAAGGTTTAAGCCTATGACCCTTCAAAGCCAAAATAATGCCAATTAAGGATTAAGAGACCCTAGCGTGGGTTCAGCCAGTGGCTCTTAGCTCTGGTCCTATTTGTCAGTTTTAATGACCACTTTTAGCCAGACAAACAGCTCACATTGTCCGTACATAAGAACAACATCAAGAACAAAGGCGGTACATTTACTGCCTTTCTCAGGTCACGCCTTACCATAACACAGCAGCATTGACCGGCAAGCCACCACACTGACCCTATGACTTCACAAAGTGAAAACAAAGAATGTGTGGTTTAAATCGGAGTTTCAAAGGCAGCTGCTGCCTGCCCCATTGATTCTGAATAGCATATGGTTATCTGTGTTCCCTCTGCAAAAAGAAAAAAGAGGAAGGGTGCATTTAAAACAACTAAATCTCAAACAAATAGTGCATGGACTATTTTCATTTATCATGTTAAGTAAATCAGACCATAAGCCCAGTTGTGTGCATTATTAAAGCTACTAACCTCAAGAGCCTTGAACAAAGATATGTGCTAACTACGGTGCAGGTCATCTGTTCTACAAACAAATGATATGCATCACACTTTACGTTTTTGAAAATCAAAAATCTTTCTGCCACAAAAATACAATGAAACAATGCAGCTCATTTTGTGGAAAATAACTAATTACAAATACTTTCTTCACCGTTCTTGAGTAGATTTTCATACTTTCTTGAGTATAATTACATTGTGGTAACTTTTACTGCTATTTGAGTAGAATAAAAATAAAGCTTTCAACTTTACTACATTTATTTTTTACCAAAAGTACAAAAGACTTTGACAGATGTGCCGACGAAGCAACAGGGCGAGCTGGCATTTGACAGACACTTTTCAAACTACTGTGGTGAAGCCCTGCCCTTCCACCAATCCCAGACAGGTCTGAAGCGCTTCAGCCAATCCCAGGCAGGTCTGAAGCGCTTCAGCCAATCACAGGCAGAGTCTGAAGCGCTTCAGCCAATCACAGGCAGGTCTGAAGCGCTTCAGCCAATCACAGGCAGGTCTGAAGCGCTTCAGCCAATCACAGGCAGGTCTGAAGCGCTTCAGCCAATCACAGGCAGGTCTGAAGCGCTTCAGCCAATCACAGGCAGGTCTGAAGCGCTTCAGCCAATCACAGGCAGGTCTGAAGCGCTTCAGCCAATCCCAGGCAGGTCTGAAGCGCTTCAGCCAATCCCAGGCAGGTCTGAAGCGCTTCAGCCAATCCCAGGCAGGTCTGAAGCACTTCAGCCAATCACAGGCAGGTCTGCAGCACTTCAGCCAATCACAGACAGGTCTGAAGCGCTTCAGCCAATCACAGACAGGTCTGACGCGCTTCTGCCAATCACAGATAGGTCTGACTCGGGTACAATACCAATCAAAACTTCCAATTCAGCTGGGGGCGGGGCATTCAAACGTCTTTGACATTCAATCCATAGCGTCTTGTTTTGAATAGGTATCGCTAATGTTTCAATATAGTGATGTGAGCTATCCTCATATTCTGATTTTAAATTGAAATTGGTCATACCATATTAACAGACCAATGAGCAGTCGGAGTTCAATGAAAATCTCGACTAAACGACAATGTAACAGTGTCAATTGAACAACAGAATAACAGAACAATGTAAGTGTCTAAAATGCATGCACACAGTTGAGCTCAATGCTTTAGCTTGCCTTGCCTGTGCAGTTTAACCAAATGTACAAAGCAAACTTGGTTGCATAATTTCTTTATTTCTTTATACGATCATTCACTTACCTTTTGCCCTTCTTAAAAAAAAACATTAAAAGTATCTTAAGTGGACTTACTTTTCAAAATGACCAATAAAACAATCGCACTTGGCAACAGGGAGAGCTAGTATATTTGTATTAGCATAGTGTCAAACATGACAATTTATAAAATTAATATCATGTTTTGCTTCAAATTCAAGTTGCTTCTTATCCCATAATGAGACAGAAAATACATAATTTTATTAAAATGATACAGGCTATGTTTAACTCTATCATTAGCATTGCATTATAGATATACAGCATTCTTATGAAAATACCTGAGATGGCTTGAAGAACACAAACACTAATAATGTTTATAGACTATAATGTCTTTATCTGCATGTTTTCAGCTGTAGTGATATCTGATGTCCATATAAGGGATTTCCAATAAGGGAACCATCTGGCCTCCAGTTTGAATGAAACAGAAATATTGCTCCATATTGCTAACATCTCCTTATTTTGGATAAAAATAGAAAAATATACTAAAGTAATGTGGTAACTTGAGTAGTTTTTCAGCAATCTATTGATGTATTTTAATACAAAATAAAACAATATATTTGTCAACAACGTACCTCCTGGTGTTCTTCTAAAATGAGGGCGAGCCACAAATCCGTTAAGTTCTTGTTGGGTACAGATTGGGCATGATTTGTTAAACCGAGGGAACAGTTGTTTAACGAGTTGTACGATTTACGGTATAAACTGAGCGGTCGGATTGCAAAACCGCCACCACAGGGTTTTTTTCTCCCACAGGTGACTATGTAGTCATGAAGACTTTTTTAAAAATTACAATTACAAAATATTGTTTTTTATTTATTTATTCTAAGTAATCCATGTAAACTATAAAACAGCAAATTATTTCAGTAGACACACCAGACCACAATGGACCTTTGTGTGCAGACTTTAAAATAAAAGGGCTTAACAACCAGCAAAAAGTAGAAAACTCACAGGTCTTACACTGTTGCTGCATGAAGCAATAGACCGGCACCTTACATCTCACATTATGAAGCTCTATTGCCTCCTTTTGGAAATAAATGGAAGTTCCTGAGGACTTCATTTCAGTCAGACAGTTAGATTAGTCTTGTAGCAGGCTACAGCTTGCAGTTTGTTTAAATCCTTATGGCATTTAGACATATTTGAAACTTTTTTTCTTTTTTAATATCTAAACATTTTACAACACAAAGATCATTCTTCAAGGACCATATATTATGAGTGAATGCAACAGAAATACATTTTTCTTTTGTCTTTTAAATTCAATTTGTTCCTTTACCTTAACTGAAAAATATCCATTATATAATATATATATGAACGAAGTAAGAAAACTGACATCTTACCTGAAATGGTCTGGTGATGACTGCATAAACATGAATCATCATCGTCCATAATTTGTAGAAACAGAAGTTTCACTTGAAAGATTCAGACCTCTTCATTTCCACATTCTGCATGCAAAGTGAACAAGCAAAGACTATATTATCAACACTGAAAAGCAAACGTTATTCCGGATCTGTTGGAGAGCCACGGGCTCAGTGTCTTTACACCCTGTGTGTGTGTGTGCTTTTCACTCCACATATAGGCTACGTGCCTTTGCCATCGGCATTACACTAATATATGTCTTGTCTTTAAGAAGACACTTCTCTTTTTTCTCTCTTTTTGACTGGAACTGAAATCAATGGTCACAGCAATTACAGAATGTGGATTTGTCAACTGACTTATGGCTGTTAAAGTGCGTGTGGGGAGCACTATACAAATACCCAATAAAGAGTTCAATAAGAGCAGTAACACTGCTGATTGCCAACTACGGTCCCATCAAAACCAGACGGCCAGTTTCAGGTGTTTTATTCTGTCGAGAAGCAATACTGCCTATTGGCAAAGAACATCGATGTTCACTCAAACGTCTCAAGGCGGTCTATTGACTCTCCACCAGGGAGCAGAGTCAACCATTTGGAAGTTATAGCTCCTTTCAAACTGTTTTAAGATAGAACAAACGTTCAGGGCTGGAAAGTGCTGTCTCGAGAAGGCTCCGTCACCGAGAATTAGTGATCAATCACGAATTAGTTTAAAAGCTTGAAAAGAACACTGAGAGCATTATTAGATTGCACTGCTCTCCAATAATGACTTGGATTTTTAGAGGAATGAAACCCGTGCAATCGTTTGTCAGTCTCCTCTATTGCCAATCACGTCCATTAATCAGGGGAAGGTCCAACCGGTCCGTATCTGAAAGAGCGCAGGTGCCAAACAGAAAGAAAGAGGAGGGAAAAAAGCTGCTTTACAGCTTGTGTAATTATAGGACGTTAACACAGATGGAGTCGACTGCTTCAGGTTCATCACTATGTGGTAATGTTTTAAGTATTTAAAATATAACTAAGTCTTAAAATGCTAATCAGAGACTAATTCAGCCACTGAGATCTACTATTTGCTTAAAATTGCCCTCATCTAAAGATGTAAGATATTTCTATGTCTGGAGTTTGCTATTGAAAAACCACTCCCTACCATGAGCATCTCTAACAGTAGCGGACCTGAACTGACCGGCTCTCTGTAATTGAACAAATGCATCAATGCTGCCTTGTTCAATCTAATTTCAGGATGCTGCTACTAGGGCATATTTATCGAAGAGAGCAAATATGTCTAATAGATCAGATTAGCCCACAAATCAAGGAAGAAGCCATATCACAATATACCTGAGGTTAAACCAGGACATTAAAGATGTAATATTGTTGTCCTTTAGAAACCTGAGGGTGTTTATCATGGTGGCAATTAAGGGCCTTAATGGTTCAGTCGGAAGCTAAAACTAAATAATAATAATAAAAAATCAAACAGTTATAGTTTATATACTTCAGTTTCACTTATTATGGTTTAAACTGTCAACATTATTATACTTGGATATTAGATATACTCACTTTTTTGTAACTATCCTCTACTGTTAACTAACTTGGGGAAACTGACTGTAAAAAGGGAAGGGTTAATTGGCAACACTTAAGTTACTTGATGAAGGAGCGAACTCAGAAATAATATTTTTAATCAACGTGTTTCGCGCCATAACACGTCACCTGCAAAGGTGGGAAACCAATTGACAGCAAACACAAAGGCGTGAGACACTTCCCTGCTTCTCAAAACTTTCATCTCCAGATCAATGAGATAATGGAAGCTCTTTAACAAAGAGCCGATTTCCTTAATGGATCCAGGCCCAAATTGGCACTGGACGTAACGGTAATTTAATAAAACAATTAAATAAATAGCTTTGAGTAATGGCCTAAAGCAATTTAATTACTGCTTCTCGTACCTGTTATGGCGCTCTTTTTTAATGATGATATGTCTCTCTGCAGTGTTTTTCTTTTCATCAGTGTGGATGGAGCCGGGTTGTCGCACTGCCCATGCCAGAGTTGAGGCGCTCTGTCTGTCTCTCCCGCTGGCGTCAGTCGATGATTCGAATCATTTCCGCGAATCGGTTCTTTCGGACAATGCTCTAACGTTAAACAGACAAATAAAGCCATATCTAGGAACATATTGCTGTTTATCGTGTGTTTTTAAGCAGGTTATGAGGGTGTTGATTTTACTTTCGTGTATCCCCAAACATTTGCGTCGATTCAACCCAAATTCGTTTAGGTCTCTACAGGTTGTCATTCCAAAGTCCCTTGTAGCTATGTAAACTTTGACCATTCTAAAAAACAAGTCACTTATAATAACAAAAAATAGGCAGCTGTTCAAATTTGAAACATCTCTACCCAGCTAACAAATGGTAACATTATATCTGACTGTCACTAAACGACTATGATCTGAATAAGTCAGTGATTGTCGATAGCCTACTGCTAAATGCTAGTCAAAAGGCCTAGTAGAACACAATCAGTTTTAATAATATAGGTGTCCTACTATCAGATGTCCAACTAGACTAGGAGTCTCCTGTCATGTCAAATAGACGTTTAGAAGATGTCAGTTTTTTTATCCATTCTAAATCATTACATCTTAAAGACATCTTCTAAACGTCTATTTGACATCTGACAGGAGACGTCCTATAGACGTATTGCAGATGAGCAAACACTCTTTAAAATACGTCTTCCAGATGTAAATATTTCATCAAATTGACTTGTGCTATCTGGATTATATTTACGGAAAACACTGTTTCTGTATTTAATTTTATGATTACGAATGCTCTTACTGGTTGCACACACAGATAAATAATATGACGTCTATGTCTCACGTCACATAGGCGTAGTGATACGCACATTAAACATACATAAAATATATGTTATGATTGTTTATTGTGCAGTATTACGTTGCATTTTCACATTTTAGTGTCAGTGTTGAAAAAAAGAGTATTAACGCTGGAAACTTACCATGATCCTTCTTGTTGAGATGGTGTAAAAAATAAATTAAAAAATTAAAACTGAAGTGTGTAAATTCAATTAACCCTTTCACATTTCCGGGTTTCTCAGAAGCGGAAGTCGTCATTGTTGGTTAACTTCTATAGCGGTAATTGAGAGAAAACATTAATCTATTTTTTGTGTTCTCATTTACTCAGCTAAAGAAAAACCTGACAATTAGTGTTTTCACAACTTTCAAAATGAGGGAAAAAATAGATAACTTGATAACTATTTATTTATATGTATCTATATATATGTTTATAAATGTTCAAGGATTTACGATGCCGATGACCATAAAAACTGTGTGTGAAAAGGGTGTATTATTGGTTTCAAACAGGTTTCCAGAACATTCCTCCTTGTCTATCATTAGTTGAAAAATTGCCAGCCTCGCCCCAACTCATGCAGTTGGTTGAGCAATGCTGCAGTCTCTGGCTGCTCAAACAGTGAAAGAGCCAAAGAGCGAATAGGAAAATCAACTTGCAAATAACTTTATATTAATCTGATCATAGTATTTTGAGATGGGGCAGGAACCATTTTTAAGATTTTTTAAAAATTACTTCAGCTTTAATGTAAAGATATAATGCATCTGATATCCATTCAGCTATGCTAAAACAAATATTACACTTTTTATGCATTCAAGTTACATTTGCAAGAGAAATAATTGAGACATGGCTGCCTTTAAGTTCTTGCAGAATTGTACATATTTGCATGGCAGGACATGATCTGTAATCTTTATAATAAGTGCTGCATTATGCCACTGTGCATTTTGACCAGTTAAATTGATAGCCAATGCCCTGAGAAAGCCTCTTGAAAGGCTCAGTAAACACTACCACAAATGTTAATTTTTTCAGTGCAGTCTCCTCTGTCCACCTGCAAACAAAAGCTCTGCCACATCCTGTATCAATATCTAATTTGCATAACTTAAAGATGTGACCGATTAGATCGGTTTAAAAATATTCTCAGTGCAGGTAGCATTTCAGTCTCTTGTGGAATCACCCTGCAGATAAGATCATTCTTGCTGTAAGGTCTCTCTCCAGCTGAAGCTGTGGTTGGGCCCATGAGTTAAAGGAAGTATTGGTGGATCCACAAGCTGCCAGACTCCAGAGTCCCCCTGCTCCTCACAGGCACAGAAACCCAGGTATGGAATCTAGATGGAAAGATCGACTTCCATAGAGCATCACTTTTTAAAGTATAAAATTCAAATGTTTAAAGTAAAAGGGTGAAAAAGTAACCTTTCGGACTACTTGCACAAAATCTTTAGGGTTCTGAGGAGAAAGACCCTGGATCTGACGAGTGCAGGCCTCCAAAGAGGAAGCATGTCCCACAAACAGAATATTTTTTCCTGATATAAAAAAAGAGAAGGGGGTTATTATTAGTAAAGAACAAGTGTGCCGAACAGGTCCTGAAATGTGAAGCCAAAACATTTTGATCGCCCTCTGGTGGCTGGCTGCAGTATAGGTCATAAACCCCACCCTTTCCATGTAATCGAATAGGACACCTCAAAATAATCGAATAAGTCCAACTTAAAAAATCCATTAAAAAAATCCAATTACCTATTTTTTCACTCTATACCAATTACACTTCAAATATTTTTTTATTTAGTCATTTTCAGTATTGTAGTTCTTATCAAACAGTCGTTTGTCTTTTTCCAATACTGGTTTTCATTATTTGATGCAATAAAAAAAAATTGTTTTTTTGAAAACATCCCGGCCATATTCCATCCCGGCCATAGTCTATGGTAAAGATATGTGAGTCAGAATACATACAGAGAAGGCATACATTTTTGACCCATCATCAAAAATCACTCACCCTTATTTTTGCAGTATGCCAAAATGTCTTTGGTCACCTGGTGGCTCCGACTTATGTACGTGTCATACGCCTCTGAGACGGTTAGTTTGCTAATGGGGATGTGGGGTCTGAGGAAAGGCAGCTGTTGATTAGGACTGAATATGAAATCTAAATAGATCCCACATAGGCCACAGTACATGATCACTCCAGTTGTTACCTGTACGTTGTGTCTACATTAAGGTTGGCCGCAGCAAGTTCTGTGGGGGGTATCCAAGCAGGCAAAGATGTCCCGGACACCCATTTAGTCCACTCAAAAAGCCCAGGCTCAACACGAATGCTTATTGTGCCATCTTGCTGCATTCCTAAAGTAGTACACGATAAATGCCACAGAGTTTATAAATATAACATTTTTAGTTAAAAATAAAGTGATAATGTCAATAAAGATGTAGCACAACAGTGTCATTCTGTCACATTTATTATGATATTATAAGTACAAATCTAATACAATTGTGATTCTCTAAAACAGGGGTTTTCAAATTGGGGTCCAGGGACTCCCAGTGAGCCACAAGCAAATTCTAACTATCTACTGGTGGGTGGAAGAAAAGTGCAAATTAATATAACTAAATATACATAAATAGATTGAAATATTAAATTAATATCCATTAAATATTCCAGCCATTTTTTCACAGTCTGTAAGACTTTTTAATGTTCTAAAAGAAGTGCTAAACAAGGCTGCATTAATTTGATTAATAATACAGTTAAACAGTAATATTGTGAAACATTATTACAATTTCTAATAACTGTTTTCTGTTTGAATATATTTAAAAATGTAATTTATTCCTGTGATGGAAAAGCTTTCAGCAGCCTTCAGTGTCACATGACCATTCAGAAATGATTATGATATTCTTATTTGCTGCTCAATAAACATTTCTTATAATTATCAATGTTGAAAACCATTGTACTGCTTAATATTTTTGTGAAAACCAAGATGCCAAATGATTTGTTACATGTATTTAGTCACTGTTGACTGACTGATTTACATGCTTTGTTTCAGAGTGTCTCCCCCTTGTTGTAACTACTCCTCTTCTAAATATAAAAACTACAGTATGTATTTTATTTTAGTCAGACTTTTTTTGAATTTGATCAAGAACGTAAACATACCAACGCTGTTTGAGTATAACATTAGTAGCCAGTCAGTTGCTATTGTTGCCAGTCAGATGCTATTGTGTAAAACAAACGTGTATAAAGTTAAAAATGTAGCAAATTATCATTCAGAAACGTTTAGTTAGAGCCTTGTGTGGTGAGGTTCTGCTTGACTCTCTTCATCGCGGCTTTCTCGGTCTGATTCTGCCTGAAACTGATACTGCAGTTCGACACATATTTACATCTGGACCGGAGCTCATGACATGCCCGTAAAGGTAATGGGCGTTAATCTTCCGGACAACGTGAGCGACAGTTTAGCCAATCACAACACACCAGGCCAAACTAACCAATCTGAGCCCACCGAACGTTTCTGAGGGAGTGTTTTCATAGAATCAGGAAGTGAACCGCTCGTTCAGGGGACAGAGGAGAGCGCGGCTGACAATAAAGGTGAAGTTTATGAAAAAAAAGACTTTTAAAAAAAGAAAAACCATGAATACATGTTATATTGTCAACCCCCACTTTAATTCTCATACATACATACCTGTCAACACACCCGTATTTCCCGGGTTTCTCAAGTTTTTTTAAAAACAATCTCCCTGACGGTTTGTTATTTCTCCTGGGAAACTTACGTAATTTGCATGGCCCAAACTCCTTTATTAATAATCGGACCAATATGTTTGTCTAATGTTGACCAGTTGCCAGATCGTGTATTAAATGCATTATATTCACACAATCCACACACCATATACAATTTCAACCCATGTGTCATCTCAACCTGGCAACCTATGCCCCAGTTGTGCAGTCGCGGAAAGCTCAACCCGATTTTTTATGAATTTGAATTTATATCATGTTGGCATTCTTATCCATTACATCACTGGTGCCTCCATATTCCTGACTGCAGTACGTACCTCTGAGAATTTCATGAGCTGTCTGGACACATCGGAGGCTGGGCGAGCAGTACACAAAATCAATACTGGTATTACTTTCCAGCAGAGCCTCACCTGGAAATCAGATAGATGACATAAAAAGAGCATGATGGACAATTCAATTGGTGAAATTGCATGTGTGGACATTAAAACACTGAGCAGACGTACCCACTGTCTTAGCCTGTGTAGATCCAACCACTGTGATAGGAACATCCATTTCATAGTCCCTGTGCGCTCCGCCCCAGGCGGGCAGTACAGCAGGCATATTCAGGTTCCTCCTCACATACCTGCCTACAGGAAGACAAACTGAGCTGGCAAACTAACAGCACCATGTGAGCGAGGTGCCACGAACCATCTGTTCAGATTACCTTTGGAGTCAGAACACTGTGAGAACCAGTGTTTCCCAAACACAACATCCATTCTCTCTCGTGCCGACATACAAACAGGGTCCTTTTAGGTGTCTGAGAATGCATGTTGGAGCGAAGCATCTACCATCAACAGCACAAATGCATTAATAAATGACTCAAATGATTAGTAACTGCACAAGCCCAACATTTATTTTTTTTGTAATCATAAATAATTAGGCACCTGCATTGGTTGGCAAATAACACTCAAGATGGCAGACTCTCCCAGCTTTGAGTTTTCAAAGCATCGAAGGCTGAGAAGCCCATCCAATGCTTTGCTCTCTTTGGAACACTTTTCCGAAGGAGAAGTACAAAAGAAGGAGTGTGATCTGTTCAAGGAGATGAGAGGAGTTAAACACACTACAAAACATTGTCTTTGGCAACATTTAACACATTTAACACTCAGTCAGACTGAAAATGAGATTACATTTTTACATTAATGCATTAATGTTATGTGGTTGAACTAGGTTTTAAGGGTATGTTGGTTTACACAACAACCCTGTAGTAAAAACAGAAAAGTTTTCGTGTATAGACGACAACATTGTCAAAAAATCCCATTCACAAGGATCTGCAAAAAACGACTAAAACCGTTGTATTCTGCATGCCAGGCCAGTAGTTGGTTAGTTGGTCAGTAGTTTCTCACTTTGTTAAGAAACACTTCACACGTAAAGACTGAACACGTAATACACATGTGCATGTTGTCACAATTTCAATGAATCACATTTTTGTTTACACGGAGACAATAATAGTATTGTTTTCAAAAACGTGCACACTATAAATCAATGTTTTTAAAAGTTTGCGTTTTCAGGCCCCCAATATGTTAATGAGTGTAAACAAAGTGTAAATAAATCTAAATTTAAAAAAAAAAAAAAAAGTTTTTTTTTTAGTTGAAAACTGTCGTAAATGGCCTCTTAGTTTGTCAAGTAGTAGCTGACATGTTTCTATGTATTTGCTACGAATTTTTTGGTTTGTTCAAATCCTTAAAGGGATAGTTGCAATGGACACTTTCCTATCCCATGAGGCCACGGGAGAGGATTTCTGAATGGTAGCGAAATGACGCAACTGACGCTGACAATGCAAACATGGCGAATGTAGTATGTCTGGATAACATTCATACCGCACACATTCATTCTATTGTGAGATTTATTTTGCATGAATATTTAGTATTTTATAAATTTGGTAATTGATTTTGCTGTTCATGGGTGATGCAATTGTGACATTATGGATAGGTATGGGGAATTGGCAAGCTGACGTGCCGTTATTGTCATATGTGAAAAGAGACATGCATATGTATGTATGACGAAAAAAGGAATAGAGCGCGTAGGTGTAGCAAGCGTTACTGCAGTGTGTTTTCTCCCTATATGAGCTCTGACAAATAAAAGTAGCCAGTAAAGTTTCAAATTTCCTTGTATGCCTGCATTAATTTGTTGGACCCATTTACCCATTTTGGAGCTTCCTCTAATGTTCCACCAACGCATTCTCATTCTTTGGTGTCATATAGGTGACGCCATATGACATTTCGTCAAAATACTACGCACATGGCACCCTTTAGAGTCAATATAACACGCACTGTTATGGGTAGGTTTAGGTCTGGGGTAGGGTCTGTGTCTCATATTGATGCTAAAGTATGCCACTCACCTGTATGACGCCTTGGGTTTTGCGTTTTATATTGACGCTAAAGGGTGCCATGTGCGTAGTATTTCAACGAAATGTCATATGGCGTCACCTCTATGACGCCAAAGGATTAGAATGGGCTGGTTCCACCGCCCCTCTTACACTTGTTTAATGGATGCAAACAAAGGGATTTCTTATTCAAAAGTAGAACCTACTCGGGAAGTATGCGATTTTCGGATGCATCTGGTGAGTATGTTTTGGGTGAACTTTCCCTTGAGCCTCAAGCATTGTGAAAAAGTCTTGCTGAGAACTGATCATAGCATTTGGAGAACTTACCCGTGGAATACCCACGTGTCAGACTCATCAGCAGGGCTCACATAATTCTCCGGCAGCAGTGCAGAGATGCCCGTTCCCAGAGACGTGCCGTGCAACCAGCCCTCACTGGTACTCATTTGCTCCACTGTAGATGAGAAGATAAAGTCTCCTGGCACCAGTTCCAGCTCATCGTCATTCTGAGGCGTGTAGGGGTACATCACTCGCAAAGTCTGACAGTGAAACACAGGTTAGTGTGCATTAAAGTGGATTTGGATGAACTAGTAATTGCATGAATGACACTAATAGTAGCACATTGGCTCAATTGGGGCTCACCTCGTGATTCGCAAATCTTATGTCCCGTGAAAAGAGGGCAGCTAGCCAGTCACAACCTAGTTTCACCTCAATTCCTCTTGCCAACTTTTCCAAGCAAGAAAAATGATTGGTTGGGAAATGATAGGCTAGAGTCAAATGAAGCTGCTTTTTATGTGGTTCCACATGGACATCTATGAAATAAATAAATAAATAGATTTGATTTATTTTTATGAATTTATAATCATTCTTTATTCAAAAACCCTTTTAGATTAATGAATCAGCATCAGCTATTTGAATAGATTTTTTTAAAACATACATTATTCGTAATGTTTAACTGTTTAGCAATTTATCTTGAACAATTAGAGATTTAAAGGGATAGTTTTTTAAACAGAAAATTCTGTCATCATTCACTCTGATCTCTTTGATGTCATGTCTTTAATATTTCTAATTCATTTCAACATTATTTCAATTAATGATTTGTATTAGTTTTAGTGGTAATGCTACATAAAGGTCCAATTAGTAAATATTAATAAATGCATTAACTAACATCAACTGACAATGAGCAAGACATTTGTTACAGTATTTATTATTCGTTGTT
The DNA here is from genome assembly GCA_030378365.1 of Hybognathus amarus. Taxonomy (NCBI): domain Eukaryota; kingdom Metazoa; phylum Chordata; class Actinopteri; order Cypriniformes; family Leuciscidae; genus Hybognathus; species Hybognathus amarus. The sequence goes on from JAQIUQ010006141.1 coordinate 41,357, forward strand.
AATGTTAGTTAATAAAAATACGAGCTGTTCATTGTAAGTTAATGTTAGCTCAGGTCCATTAAATGATATTAACAGATAAAACATTTTGATTTTAATAATGTAAGAGTAAAAGTTGAATGTAGCATCCAATAAGATTAATCCATACTTTCACTGTATTTTTCATTGTTAGCTGTTTCAAGTTAAAAAATAATTTATACTAATAAATACTAATGTTAAGAAATGAAACCATCCTGTAAAGTGTTACCATATGATTAACAGTAACAACTCTCATTTGCTGATAATTAAATTTTTAAAAATGCATAAAAAGCCCCAAAATTTGACTTTTTTTTTAAATGCCCTGCTTTCATTTTATTGATAAAAGCAGCTTGGACATTCTGCCAAATTTCAATATTTATGTTCCAAATAAGAAAGAAAGTATTAAAGGTTTTGGAACGACATGAGGATGAGTAATGAGCCGATTAAAATAAAACAGCACTATCCAGGCACCATCTGTGACAAATGCTCTGATCACGCCTCCCCACCAGCTTTAGTGGCAGCCTCCACAGCAAAGTCAGCCGCAAACTTCTTCAGTGTCTCAGCCACCTGCTCCTCCACAAAGAGGCCAATGAAGTTGGTGGAGGTGTAGAGCTCCAGGGGCAAAGGGCTGGGGAAGCGTCCTCTCCACTGATTCACTGTAGACTGCAGAGCTTCACATAGAGCCACTAGTTTATTGTCTGGACACTGTAAACACAGAAAATGAAGAAATGTAAAAAAAAAACACAGCATAATTAGAATAGATCAAGATTAAAATAGAAACTGTGACTCACCATAAAGAACTGGCAGAGTGTGATGTGTGGAAATATGTTGTGAGCTTTGTTCTTTCCACAAGTTAAGCGAGACTGCTGCCAAAATGGGAAAGCTGGTTTTGTAAAGGCCCACTGGGGCGCAGGTAGAGCACATACTCTCTGGGTAAAGGGTCGTCCAGGAAAGGGTCATCCAAATGTGAGAAAAGCCTAAGGAGACACATGCACATGATCATAAATTCTAAAGCATAGCTAAACCAGCATACAAAGTATGTGTAATTGTAACTGTCCACCAATTATTCTGCTTGTTTTATGCATAGAACAGCTGGATTTATGCAAATGAAGCACTAGAGGGCAGTACAATTCCTTTAGACAGAGGGCTTCAACCATGGTCCTCCTGGGGAACCAATGTAAAAAAGGCATAAAGCCTGCTAAAGCGGTGGTACACAGGAGAAGAGAACAGAGACTGGATTTTTTTTGGAAGAGAGGCTTCACTATGCTGAATAAATCGTTATTGTGGGAAAACGACTTATCATTTAATGAATCGACAGACAATCGGCAAATCTTCAACTAATTTGCTCTTAAACATTCGTTTTGGATAGATTACATCGGGGAAAAAAACTGTTTATAAAAGTTTTATAAAAGACGTCATGGACATTTGATGACGGGTATGATTCAGTTTACGGCACATCTGCAAACAGTAATTGACTGTCGCACGACTCTGAATGAAATTTAACGGCTGTAATGTGATTGGTCATCAAGACACACATGATCCAAGTTGGCTGTTACGCTTTCTCCAATGTTAGAGCCACGGACCCTCGTATCTCCCAATTATTAGACCACCGCTGCGTTCCAATTCACCTACTTATGTGCCCTAAAAGTAGCCTATGTACTCTTTTTGTAAAGGAATAGTACTTTTCAGTGTAGCAGAATACTAGGCAAGCTTTGGGACAGACTACTTTGTCATAACGTTTAATGCCGTCAATCATCTTGTCACAGTTAAATCCTCCGAATTCAATTTAATTTAATTTCCAACCATTTCTGATTGACAAATAACAGTATATTGATCTGCCAGTTGTGGGTCATTCATGCAGAAAACTCTCCTTTACAATCTGCATAATGAGGTTTTAAAAAGTTTTATAAAAGTTCATAATGCAGATGCAGATGAAATATAATGTGGATACTATTGCATACATATCTTTAAGTCAGCTTAGATACTGAGCACTCAGTCAAACCCCTTTGTCTAAATCTCTCTAATTAACCATCAGACTCGCACATCCACCATGTTTGTAGTTCTAATCCAATTTTTTGTCCAATGTTCAATGTATTGTGGCAGTGGGCAATTTTAGCCATAAGAGTGAGCACGGATTTTGCACTTTGTAACGGAAAAAGTAGACAATCCTAGCCTGGATGCCAGCCCGAACTCCGCCCACAACTTTTTTTGGCTGGGAAGTTCAGTCTGGACTCGATCTCATTGAGGGGTAATATACGATGACTTTATACGATGATGGACAGGTGATCTTCAGGGACGTAATCATCACATTATCAAAGATCGCTTAACTGGTTTCCCTCAGAGATGACTGCAGCTAGAGAATTGAGATGTATAGATTCCGCTATCGCGTCTGTTGTAAAATAAATCGACAGCGCATTAATTTTATTAGACGAACAGAAAACTGCAATCAAGGCATTTGTCTGATTCGGAAAGATATTTTTGCCGTCCTTCCAACATGATTCGGCAAAAGTGTAACTTATCAGCTGGCTCCGATGGTCGCTAAGACGATGGGACGTAATGAAAAGTCTGTGGTCGTTGTGGTTTCTCCTTTGGTCGCACTCATGGAGGATCGAGTAAAAGAAGCAACACTCGTTATTTTTCTTCTAAAATAAGTAAGTTCTGTTGACAACTGTGAAATACAAAGTAGTTGCCTTACTGCGTTGCTCTGATTGGTTGTAGGTCTACCGACTATCCAATTGAGTGCAGAGTTGTTGTTTTTTTCCTGGTTCGGTTACGACACGCCTCATAATCAAAGCCCTATGGAGCAGTTTCAGACTCAGGCTAAGACAATCCGAGTATCTTTGGAAAACTCATTTTAACATAATACGATTTGGGACACTAATTCTAATTTCAAATACTGTCTAGGACGGATAGTATGCAAATTGGGGCACAGCACATCTATGGTTTTGCTAAACCCTAAACAGACACACCCAAGCACATAATCGCGTGCTGAAGCAGGTTGGAAATAAACATTGCAGGAGTTTGGGTCCAAAGGAGGAGGGTTGAAGACCTAGGGGTGCGGTTAGGAAAGCTCACCAATCACATGCAAGCTGAACACTTCTGCCTCCAGTTGATGCCAGAGCTTTCAGCCTGTAAAGAGAAAATATTTTAGCTAATTACCAGTAGTTACAAGTTCCTCATCTCAGGAGTCAAACAGCTGCCTCATTATCCTTAGAAATGCTTTGAACATCTTAGAACGTCAATAGTTCATCATAACATCATAATATACTGTACTTCACCAGCTACATATTCTTCGATTTTCCATATCAACAGAAGGATGTACAGGGATAACATAGCTTCTCTTGAAACTCTCTTACTTCACAGCATATGATATGCAATAGCCAGCACATTGACGTGATTGGTTTGTACTGTAGTAGATAGTGGTAGTTTGTGAAGTAATTAACACCAGATTTTTAACACCAAATTTTAACCACTGTTTTTGAGACTGTCTTTAGATCACTACAGTTTTAAAGAGAAAATACTCAGCAATGGTGTTGACTTATGGATTTGCACATGGTTTGTCTTAAAGCATATTAAAGGGGTGATGAACTGAGAAATCAAATTTTCCTTGAGCTTTTGACATCTAAGAGGTCATCATATTATAAGAATATCCTGTAAGTTTCAGAACTGAAAACGACCTTGTTAGTCCAATAAAAGCTTTTATTGACACCAGCCTCAACAAACGTCTCGTTTTTGAAAGCGTGGAAGTATGACGTCAAAGACGAAGAAACCCCACCCGCTCATCAACGCCTACTTCAACACGGCTGGTTTAGCCCCGCCCACCGATTCGCGCATTCACGCATAGGTAAACAAAAGCATACCTCGTGATGACAAACCGGAGCGAGCTACCAGCAATAAACATTCCATGTATAAAATGTTGTGCCGTGCCTGGCTGTGGAAGAAGACAGTCGTTGCATAAGCTTCCTCTGGATTCCAATATTAGGAATGCCTGGTTAAAATTTGTTTTTAATGACGTTCCAGCAGATGAGTATAAAACATTTTCCGTATGTTCGCTTCAATTTCACCGAGGAATGTTTTGTGAACAAGACAGTTCGAGGCTGGATTTGCAGACCGATTAAGAGAAAAGAACGGTGATGTGCCGTCTATATTGGATTCAACAGGAGTGGTGCAACACAATTATGTGAGTAATATTTTATTTTAAGAAATAATAATCTACTCGGCTAGCATTGCATTGTTACAGATCGTTTGATATCTAATAATTATGTGTATGTGTCTACAAGTATCCTTTGTATTTGAGGTGCTGTTGGTTCATTGTCCTGCGATTCAGGATCGGACTCTGGGTCAAACATGTATGGGCGAATCATTCCGGTTGCCATTTTACAACAGTGGTTTTCAAAACAAATTCCCCCACGTGTACCGACCTGAAACCAACGACAGAGTTGAAGCTCATTATAATATGCAAAACTGTTATCCACTCACAGCAGTGGGTGTTTACTTCCTAGTCTTCAATGCGATACACCCATAAAATCCAAGCATTTTTCAAGTAGGCTGAAAACTAGGGAAGAAAATAGCCCATAACTTATTCATGTTTTTGAATGTAAAAACCAAGCGAACTGTCATAAGTTGACCTCAGACAACAAAATAAAAACATTTAAAAAGTCAGTTCATGACCCCTTTAAAAACACCATAAACATACAAACAATATTAAAAACTAGATTTTTATTACAGGTGGAATTTAAGCAACTGCTGTGCAGGCCTGAGCGAGCGATTATCTACGAGCGATTATCTAAGTTTATGAGCTGTTGTACATGAGCCAAGATGCACTTGGTCATTTTCCAATGGACCATGTGTCATTTTGAATCTAATAGACTATGTGCTTACTGCTCACACTATGACACTTGAGGTCTGTGACAGTGGAACATGTGTAAAGAGATGAGATGTTTTTTTATATATATAATTTCTAACATGTGAGCCAGTGAAAAAGCTGATATGCTGCGTGGGAGACACTTCTCTCACACCTCAGTGTCTCTCATTAAGACTGTGATTGCTTCTTGCATACTTTTGTTCATGGTTTTTTAAAGATCTTCTTTGAAACATCAGTAACACTTTACAATACGTGTGTACTGAATAAGCATTAATTCATGCTTAACTAATGCACAGATAATACTGAATTAATGTGTAACTAATGATTATTCATTAATGAATACCACATTAGGAACTAATTAAGATGCTGTAAGGTTAATGTATTAGTTCATACATTAATTGCTATTAATTAAATATGTAATTGTGGATTAATTCCATAATAACTCATTTTTAACTAATAGTGTTAATTAATATGTTAATTACCAGAATGAGCCAAAGCATTGTATTTTAACTTTGAGACAGACACACTAATATGCATTGATACATCATTAATTAATTAATTGTTTGTGCATTCATGTGCAAATTACTACAATCACTAAATGACTAGTTAATAATGATGTGCCTCAACAAGTAAAGTCATAACATAATGATACCTTTGCAAATCATTAGCTAATGATTAATTAAAGCAGGCAACTGGAAGTTGAAGTGCATAGCTTTGACTAATTGTGGTAATTAACACATTAATTTACACTATTAGTTAATAAAATATGTTATTTAGGAATTAATACACAATGACACATTAAATTAATAGCAGTTCATGTATTACTTAATCTATTAATCATATTTACTCTTTATTAGTTGCTGATGCAGTAATCATTAATTAATGGTTTAGTTCTTCATGAGTTATACATTAATTCATGATTATCTGTGCATTAGTTAAGATGAATTAATGCATATTAGTGCACACGTATTGTAAAGTGTTACCTAGTATAGTTGGATGGACTTTATTTGCGTCTTAATGAGCCCCGCATAAAAAGTGTTTTCTTTTGGAAAAGAAACGTAAGGGATTACTATTAATTTATCTGTAATTTAATTACAGTTACTTCTGATGTAATAGCATTAAATACTTTAAAAACTATAGCACAAGAATTCTTAAAGGCCTTCATGAAAAAAAAGTCAGGGTAAGAATACACCCTAATTTGCCATTTTCAGAAAACTTGTAACCTTGAACCAGAAAAAAAAATATATATATATATATATATATATATATATTTCAAGACGGTTTCTGTTCTGAAAGCGCAAACTAAGTGACAATGTGGTTGGATGGGATGTAATATATTAGAGTGTTTCAGCCTGTGTGAACAGGTCATCATTAGACCTCACATTGCCTCATTTTAACTATTACCACTGAAGTGAAACCTCACTGTATACCAAGACTTCCCCTAAGCTCCGTTCTGCAAAGACCTCTGAACAGGAAAGAGTTTACCCAGAGACAGCGATAATCTGTATATTTCAGTTCCCTTTCGTTGTCACTCCGAGTTCTGAGTTCCATTACAGCAATTAATGAACAAATAATATTCTAAAATGTTGTCGCAAAGCTGTAATTCGAACTAGAAAATGGGTTAAGACTTAAGGAATACACATATGACCCAGCAGTCAACATCTGAACATAAATAAATGACTAGATCGGTAAAAAAAAAACTTGAAATTCATAATATTTCTATGATCGCGTATGCCAACAACATGGAAATTATGAACTATTACTTATAATGAAAGGGATTTTTTTAATACCAAAGTGTGCTTTACAATGCACATAAGACAATCACTGGCTATGTTTTATTAGCATTAGCCACATTTTCAGCAACAGATATTCTGTGCTAAAATATCACAGTTTAATTAGGCTCATGGCATTTCACTTGACAACAAACCAGACATGAAACTCACAAAAAAAGTTAAGCGTTTTGTCCTCCCTATAGTTAATGAATTTATTTAGTGGTTTAAAATATATAATATAATTAAAATCATATAATATATGTTAAGATTGATTTGAAATGGTTAGTTGCATTTTATTATTTGCATTAAACATTTTTTTTTCATTTCCTTATTTTCTTATTAGAACAGACCAGAGCACCTTTTCATAATAAAGCAGCGCAGATCAAGTCATCTCAGTGGTAACAGGCCCGAAATACTTTCTCATGCACAGTATGCACTAAGTTAAAAAGAGAAAGAGGCCGAAGAGGTTTACAAGTTAACAAGAGGATGACAATTGACAAAACACAACACATCCGTTTTTATGGCAATCTCAAAAGCTCATGACAACATGAAATATTAACATGCATACCAAGCATGATAGTGAAAACATCCACTGATTAAAAGTTAAAGTAGGTCATTACGCTTCAAGTAATATTTTCCCATCATATAACCATGCTTGGTATGCTTCTTACCATCAACCATGCTTCAACCATGCTAACCTATGCTTCTTAAAACGAGATAAAAACTGAATAACCGCCCAAACGCCCACACACACCGCCATGTCCTGAAGATGCCTTTTTATGTCTTACTAGCTATTTCCAATTTACCGTATTACTCATGTACAATTTGCTGAAGGTGCATTAGGGGGTGATTCTTTACAAATTCCAGTGACACATATGATAATTAAATAATTATGACTGTTCGTCCAAAAAGCTGTGATCAGTAAAGTCTTCCATGACCATTTTTATCAATGAGTTTGCATATATCCTCAAGTCTATTGAACAAAAACATAAATGGAGAGGGGAAAAGATTTGTTTTTAAAAGCATAATGCTTTTTTGCCACCACAGCTCACTTACATGAGAAAAATCTTTGTATTGTTTTGTGGTATATGATATAAATGCAGCCTGTAAATAAGATTAACTTTACAGGTTTACCGCCTGTTCTATTTTTTTGTTCTTGTTTAATGATACATCTAATTGTTTTCCACAAATCACTCCAGATAATCTCCACAAAGTGTCTTTCATAATCCTCCATCTGACCAAACAGGCATGAACGCACCGGCTCTTTGGGGAAATCCCACAGCTCAGACCTCTGCATCCCTAAGTTTCCTGTTTACAGATCTTCCGTTTAGCCTGTTTCTTTGCCAGAGGCTCAAGAGAGTCACTGCAATCCAGAAGAACACTTTCAACAACTAGTTTTGCAGACAGATAACTAATGTCAGCGTATGATTTTTGCACTCAAAAGTAATATACACTCTCAGAAAAAAAGGTACAATAGCTGTCACTGGGGCTGTACCTTTTCAAAAGGTACACTTTTGTCCCCAAAGGCTGCATATTGGTACCTTAGTGGTACATATTAGCACCTAAATGTACATATTAACACCTAAAATGTACATATTAGCACCTAAAATATACATATTAGCACCTAAAATGTACATATTAACTCTTGAAATGTACATATTAGCTCCGGAAATGTACATATTAGCACCTAAATGTACATCAGGACCTAAAATGCACATATTAGCTCCTGAAATGTACATAATAACACTTAAAATGTAAATATTAGCGCCTAAAGTGTACATATTAGCACCTAAAATGTACAAATGAACACCTAAAAAGTACATTAGGACCTAAAATGCACATATTAGCTCCTGAAATGGACAGAAGTGTACCTTTTGAAAAGGTACAGCCCCAGTGACAGCTTTTGTACCTTTTTCCTGAGAGTGTAGGCTATATGTAGAGATTCTAAATTTAAATAGCTTTTATAATAGTAAGGTAGTAAATGCGGCATTAAAATTAAATTAAAATAGTAAATGTGACATTAAAAGACATTTCAGCCCGATCTCATGAAAGTTAGTATCTATGTCACGAATGTCATTTCTCGTGGCATTTATACGCGAAAAACAGTTTTTGCGTGTATATGGCACGTGATTTTCGTGGACATATGATACGCACTTTTTGCCATATAATATGCACAAACTCCCCACCCCCTCCCCCCTAAACCTAACCCAGGTTTTTTAAGTGCATACCATATACACGCAAAAACCATTTTTGGTGTATAAATGCCACAAGAAATGACACTCGTGGTATAGATACGCATCTTCAGTGAGACTGTGTTGGACATTTATAATGTTACAAAGGATTTCCATTAAAATAAATGCTTTTATTTTGACTTTTTAATTCATTAAAGAAGCTTAAGAAAAATATCACGGTTTCTATAAAAATCTTAAAGCTACACTGTGTGATTTTTACCCTCATCTAGCGGTGAAAATGTAAATGACCATCCAGTGAATATTAGTTTCTGTTCCTCTCAATTCCGATTTCGTTTTAACTCCTACGGTGGCCAATGTAGTCCAAGATTAACATGGCTTCCAGTTCGACCTCGTCCATAGGTGCGTTTCATTGAACCGTAAGTGGACTGCGAAGTGGACTTCACAGGGTATTTCGCCATCTTAAGTGAGATTCCAGTTCGAAGGGAACGAACATGTTCAGTTCGAAGGGCACTGCAAACGGCATAGGGAATAAGGGAACATGCGATACATCACTTCACAGGAAGTCAGAGAAGTCCACTTCAACTGATATACCATGTTCAGGGAGTAGGGAGCAGTGAACACTTGTGTAGGGACCCTGTTCGAATGGAACGCACCTCATGAGTGTTAACTCGAACGTAAACTCGAAAGGCGAAGCTTGAATTAACGGGTATGTCCCTCTTTGGCTAATGTACGTTCAAGATGGAGGGGCAACATGGCGAGCCGACATTAGAACCCCTTACCCGTATGTATTTTCAATGGCATATTATACACTCACTAGAATACTTTATTACTTGAACGAGTAAATATACATTAATGAGCACATATTTTTTTGAAAGAACTAAGTGTTTTAGCTAAGAATAAACTAAAAGAGTTACACAGTGTAGCTTTAAGCAGTACAACCGTTTTCAATCTTGAGAACAGTTTCCTATGAAAGCTTGTTTCTGCACATGACAATGACAAAAAAAGGTAATTGAAAAATTTAACTCACAATTGCAAGTTTACATCTTTTCTTAGAATTGAGCAATAGTGAAAAAAAAGTCAAGAGTTTATATCACACAATTCAGAGAAATTAAGTCGTAATTATCTTTTAAATATTTTATTCTGTGGCGGAAACAAGCTTCCATAGTTTCCTGAGCCTTAAATCAGCATCCTTATTTCATGTGACACTAAAACTGACGTGATGACTGCTGAAAACTCCGCTTTAGCAGGCATAAAACGCTCTAAATAACATATTTCACATTTTTAGCTGTTTCTTCCAGAGCTTCACTCTGAGCAGGAGGGTAGAAGGACACCCTCATTTGGACACACAGCTCTCATTCTGGCAATTGCACAACCGCCACAGATGGACGACTCACAAATGAGAGAACACACACTGATCCAGGCCCCTTATAAACAGTGGAGGAGTGGAAGAGTAGGCTGACTTTGAACAACTGCTTCTGTGGATCCCACTCTTGTGCCTGTGTCTGTTTTCTTTCAGAGGTGGAGGAGAGGTTCGCTCCCTATTGATGCTAGTGTGCCGGCCTACATCTGTTTCCTTTCTCCCAGCAGCCACCGAGGGAGCTGAGCCAAAAAGGAAGCAGAAAAAGATACGACTGATCTCACTGACGCCCGTCAAGAGCAACAGACACTATCCCACAAGCCCCAAGGCCCACAAGTACCAGCTGCCATCCCTGCCACACAGAGCGCACAGCTGTTCATCCCAAAACATGGCCAGCCAACACCTGCAGGGCTGTGGGCAAATGTGGTCAGACCAGGACAGGCAACGGGGACAGCTGACGGCCCACTTGTATCCACAGAACATCACAACAGAGACATGAAATGCATCCTGCGAGGGACACAATGTGGCCTTTGAGCACGGAAGATGATCAGGATCTCAGTATTTATACACCAGGTCATGGTCGCCATTTCATCTCCTGCTCTGTCATCTTTCAGGAAGGAAGTTGATGACATTTACACAGCGTGACCCTGAGACAAAACCACAGCATTATACGCTGCAGATTGACTACTGGGAAACGCTACCTTGTGACAAGAGAAACGGTGATATATGTAATATGAGCATAAAATGTTACAAACTTGTATGTCCTTTCAGGTTTGTCACATCATTTTGAAAATGTGTCAGGTTTCATTAAAATATATAGAAAAAAAGGTTGCAAATTGTGGAAGGTGTTGCGGTAATGAGAGAAATTAAACTACAATTTTTTTTAAAATAATGCTGATTTAAAAATAAATATTATTTCAGATTTCTAAGTAACTGTGCATGACGAATCCGTTTTTAAAAATCTGCAAATTTATTTTATTTTCTAACAGCGTGGATGTTTTCACATTGTTGCGGTAATGAGATTTTTTAGGACTTGTATTGGAAATTATGCTCAAAAAGGTCTTAAATTGTAAGTAAATGTTTTTAAATTAATATTCACAAGTTCTCTTGACTTTGTTTCTAATGTCTGATTTGTTTTTTTGCTAATTATCATGTTTGAAATTTTTAAAACCAAGCTTTCGTGAGAATCACCCAATCACCCAAAAAGACTAATATTTGAAAATATGTCTGGCCCACACTTTTTTATATATAATGAAAGTTAATGAGAACTGTATTCTGTAAGCTCCAAAATGAAACACAAAAGTATCATAAAACTGTTACAAACGACTCATGACCTTTAGGCTGTTATTCAGTGCAAATCGTGACATCTTCCTTGAACTTGAACTTCCACAAACTTGGCGAGTTTATGAGATAAGTTGTGATCAGTGTTGGGGGTAACAAAAAACGCATTACAAGTAATGCGAGTTATGTAATCAGATTACTTTTTTCAAATAACTAGTAAAGCAATGCATTACTTTTAAATTTACAAAAAAATATCTGAGTTACTTTTTTCAAATAAGTAACGCAAGTTACTTTTTTTCCCATTTATTTACTGATACTTCTCCTGTATATATGTTAAGAGAAATTCGGAGTAAAGTTCAGAGGTGTTGTGTATACGCTGTGCATATGATGGTTATTGTATTGGGTAAACAAGTGAGATTAACTACAAAGTCTTTGATACTGACCTTTGAAGATCCAATTCAACCATACTAATAAGCAAAATTGACTAGATGATGACTTTTTTTTAGAGTTAAGAGACTTTTTTAAGAGAGTTGACATTTCCTGCTCTCTACTCAGCCATCCAGAATAGTTTAAGCTGCACTCTCTACTCTGCAACCGTTAATTTGCATTTCCTTCAGTCAAAGCTTACTCATTTTACTTTTGGTGTGAAAGAGCCTTTTCATTTGCAAAAAAATAGGACTTTTGTGTTTTTGTTATTAAAGACCAAACAAGCAAGCTCAGCTCAGGTGAGAAAATTAAAGCTAAAGTAATGCAACACATTACCTTCCATGAAAAAGCAATATTGTAATGCTTTCTTTTAAAAGTACCTTTCCCCATCACAAATTTGTGCTCGATTTGTGAACTAATCATTCTTGTGGATCAAATGTTAACCAGTTAATCAAGTTCACAAAAACTAGGCTGCATTTAAATCCAATTGGTTATGCCCTTCCCTTGCTAACTTTCCTCCGTCTCATTCACTCAGGTGTGCGTCATTGCTTTCATTGCATGAGTGCTCACTACGATCACTTGGAATCTGCTATGGAGCTTTGTATAGTTTTTTTTCCCATATGAATTTATTCTATGCACCATCTTATATGCCTGTATGTTCGGCCTGTTAAATTAAATATAAACAAATATTAAATATGAATATATTTATATTAACTATAAAAAATAAACAAATGAAAATTATAACAATGCAAAAAACTAGAACTGTGTTAAAAAAAAAGCTTAAGGTAGCTACAAGAAGTATTAAAGGCAGTTAAATGTCAAAATAATGCCAATATACACTAGAGTTGTGTGGGATGGGGGTGAATTAGGAGTGACCGGCTTATATTGACGTATGGTCTTAAGACGTCCCAAGACTTCATTTATATGACTGTGTTACCACAACCATGGTGCATTGTAGATAATGGATCCGCCTGATGTTGAGTAGACGTGAGTGGGGTAGTGGGTCTGTCCAAATAAACTTCTCTAGTCCAGTGGACGAAGTTGAACGCACTTTAAATGGCGGTGGGGACTCCCAGAGGGGAAGTGCACAAGTATCTCTAAAAGTGGAGAATGATCTGTATTCCTCAAAATCATACTAATCTGAATGTTTTTACTGATTGGAATGATTTTACTGATTAGAACGTATGCCGATCAGAATGATTGCAACAGTTAACAGCTCTCTGGAGGGGAAGGTTAGTGAATAATAATTTACATTTAAATACATTTCTCACACTGAAGTAATATTGAAGTTTTATAGAGTTTTTTTGGGGAGGTCATTTTGGAGTCTCGACTTTTGACGTTCATTCAATGGACAACTGGTCAGGATATTTCTTCAAAAATCTGCTCATCATAATGGAACAGCATAAGGGTGAACAAAGGATGAAAGAATAAAAAAAAAAAAACATCTTTGTGATCAGTTCCAAATGCAACAGGACCAAACAAGTAATCACAAGAACCACAAAAGAGAAAAAAAAGAAAGAAAGAAAAAAAAAAAACTTCCAACACAAGACTGAGCGCACATCGGCTAAGTGCTTTATTTAATTTTAAACAGCTGCATAGTCATAGGTTTTCTCGTATATGTGCCAAAATAAGAATGAAAACAAAAACCTTGTGACTTCCAAATCATTCATGCTTTAATAAGCACAGATGTTCCTTCCCACATGTTAAAGGACACCTTTACAATCTTTTTACATTGACTGGGTCAGTATGATGGTATTCCTCCTATCTCAGTTGGTTCACATCAGGGCAGTTGACACGTCTGAAAGCTCTTAACTTTTAAGGTGTCTGTTACAGGAAATCAGGACAGTTCACTGTTTCCTTTATGGATGTATTGACCCACATAACAACAGAGGAAACAGATATTAATAACTCCTGACTAAGCTTGACACACACACGCTAGTTAATACAAATGCACTTTGAGTGCCTTTAAATAAAAAACACTTGAATATTTAAGTAGGCATGTGTATATATATATATATATATGAGAGAGAGAGAGAGAGAGAGAGAGAGAGGTGTATTTTTTACATTTATCTGTTACATTTTGTCATTTAATAGGCTATATCATTATTATTTTAGATTTATATATATATATATATATATATATATATATATATATATATATATATATATATATATATATATATATATATATTAGTAAAAGGAAACGCTGAAGGATGACTTTCTCAAAGAACATGACATGATAACCAACATTTATTTAGACATGATACCTAGTTTAGATCGCGCTCTCTGTGGGTTTATGACAATTACCAGAAATGGCTAGAAGACTTTATCTTATGTGGTGCTCAATGTGGCTGCAAAAACACACCAGTGACCTGAATGACAAACAAAAGCCTCTCTAAAGCGATATAATACAAGCCATTTGCATTGCATAGCATTATTTTCATGTCATTATCCCATAGGTTATTCAGTCAGTTTCGTGACTTAGCTAATGACTTGAAGTCAAAGTAATCCACCTCAACAATAATTGAATTAGTTTCTAATAGCGTGTTAAAGACGAACTTTGAAGGACAAAAATATCTTTATTAATTATACATGTAGTAGAACGCTATAATAGTCTATATTATAAAAATGGGACTTACGCTCTCATCTGAGGAAATCCCATCGACAGGAGCACGTCCAGATTGGATCCATGTTTGACAGAGACGCAATTGTTCTGTCTCAGTCTGCGCGGAATTATCTTTGAGTAAAGATCCTCCTTTGCTGCCATCCTTTAGTCCCAATCAAAAGATACTTATACTGACGATAGTCGGATACGACACATCCACATCTGCTTATTTAGCGATTTATACACTAGGCTACTGCAATAAGAGCATAATCGGTCCCTCCTCCTGACAGCGGCAGCGTATGTTTGTATACAGTAGTAGTACAGTAGATTAACGAGCTATAATGTCTGTGTCTCAAAACCAGTCAGTCACCTGCTTACAATACTAAAATACATTTGACCATCAGGCAGGTTTCAAGCTCAGCATATTTGAGCAACGCGCCTGTATGCAAAAAAAAGAAGAAAAAAAAGAGAAAAAGCTATTTAGGCAGGTCACGTGGTTTTAGACACGTAGCTCAAGGGTTATGCTTGTCAAACTAGCGTTCACTCGTCCTGCTTGACACACTAACCTTCTTTAATTGGTCTAATTTACCTAAAAGTACAAAGTTAATAAGGTTTAACATTGCTCTTAGGCTAGCCTACACACATGACCTGAAATAACAAGTATGTAAAGTGAGTCAAAAGGATTTATTTGAACAACATATTGACAAAATGACAACATGGGAGAATTTTTTGGTGGTAATTTGGTAGTGCTGACTATAATAATACATAGACCGATAAAATTGAATAAAACCTTCCATTCGCAACCACATCTTATTAAAATAAAGAAAACACTTTTGGCTCTGCACAAAAACTCTTTACGACACAAGAACAGGATGGGAGTGGAAGGCCATTGCAAGGCCAATTGTTTCTCGTTTCTATCCGAAACGTACAACAGTTGGAGCCCCACCTACCGCTAAACAATGACCTGTGATTTAGAAGTCTGAAAAAGGAAAGCATTGACAAGTTAATTTAAACTTATGTTTAACACTGGTTAAAAATATATATAAAGGGATAGTTCACCCAAAAATGTACATTCTGTCATCATTTACTCACTCTCATGTCATTCTAAACCTGCATGACTTTCTTCTGTGGAAGACAAGAGATGATACTTTAAAAGAAAGTTAGTAACCAAAAAGCTTTGGCTACCATTTACATCCAAAAAAAATGGTCAAATATCTTCTATGTTCCACAGGACAAATAAAGTCATACAGGTTTATACTGTATATTGTAAAAATTACAATTTTGGGGTGAACTATGCATTAAGCAATGCTCCTTAAGCAGACCCTTGATATCTCAGCTTCTTGGCCAACAGTGATCAGTTCTGACCCTGCACTGACGGGTCATAAGGCACAATTAGACAAAACACACATCCCGCCTCTTGGAAAGCCCTCTTCATCTCCACCTAGTGGTAAAACATGAAATATATTTTTACACTGGGGCACACAAATCTATACCACTTCCAGTTCAATTTAATTTCAAATCAGCCAGTTACAAAATCTGTTTATGATAGCTGATGCTGTTTTCACATCATGTTAACCAGTAAAAAAAAATGAATAAAAAACACATAATTACAAATTGGAATGTCACGCTTCTTAACGTGACTGTTTTAATGTCTTAAAAACTACAAAAATGGCAGCAGTTTAAAGTAGATTGGTAGCCATATACATACACTAGGTTGCAAAAGTCTGGGGTCATTCATTATTTTCTTGAAAGAAAGAAATTAATACTTTTATTCAACAAGGATGCATTAAATCTATCAAGTGACAAAAGTTTTCAGCAATACCAAGTAATAAAATGTTTCTTGAGCATAAAATCAGCATATTAGAATGATTTCTGAAGGATCATGTGACTCTGAAGACTGGAGTAATGATGCTGAAAAATCATCTTCGACATCACAGGAATGAAGTACATTTTAAAATATTTAAAAGGTACAATATGTAAGAATTTTGTAATAAAATATCCAAAAATCACTTGCACAGTGTGATATATTTCCAGCAGTTGTGTACTTACAATATCCCAAAAGTCTCCAAAAGTATTTTATTTCAGAGAAATTCCAATTTTAAATAAGTTGCCGTCCGAAAAAAATGTTGCCTGTCAATGACGCAATATCCGCGCTATCCTCGGTTTCCGTTCATATGATCGCCATGACGTAACCATGGCGACAGACGTGGACAACTGCGTAGTGCTTAACGTTTAGCAGCATGCAGTTCTTGTTTCTTTCAAACATAGACCAAGCAGACTTTGGGACAAACTAGGAGAACTAAAATGAGGATCAATATCAGCATGGCGTTTTTAAATGCCGAGAGCGCCATGTCCACGACTAACTTGGACTTGACAGAGCTTCACAAGTCACGACTTGACAGCTTTATTAGAGAGGTGAGCAAATGTACATAAAACAAATCAATGTTATATAACGTTAGCTCAACATGATGAAATGTTAGAATATGGTCAGTATGTTATTCTAATGTTGATCTAGCTTACTGCTAGTTTCGTATAGCAAACGAACTAACACATAGTATAACATTATAACTTTCAACACGCATTTAAATGCCGTCTAGTGTGAGACCAAGTGAAGCAGCGCTGCGTTACCTCTAGGGTTGGGTATCGTTTGAATTTGCAACAGATTCTGATTCCGATTTCGATTCCTTGTTTCGATTCCGTTCCTAACGATTCTCGATTCCGATTCTTTTAAGAGGCAGGGTCAAAAAAGTTTAGCTAACCTTGCTAACCAAGGTCTTTCTGAAGGAAATACTCCTTTGTCACAAATACTCCTTTGTCACAAATTTTGCATTTTGCCGAGATTTTGTTATTTTTATAAAAGTGAAGCCACACTTTGGACCGCCAACGTAAGCTACTCATGTTCAACTCGTGCAGTTATGCCAACACTTCCGGTAGACGCTTCTTTGTTGGTGTTGTTCAGCGGTTTCTTCTTCCGATCGGCGAGACTGTGAATATCAAAACTAGGAATCGAAATTTTTACTTTTGAACGACTCCGGAAAAATGAAAAGTCCCGGTTCCAATCGATACTCTATTTTCGATACCCAACCCTAGTTACCTCACAAGTTTAATTTGTCTAATAAACTGACCTGTGTGAAAAATTCAGCACTTGCGGGTAGTGTGGTAGAATAAATGTCCTTATTCCTTTATATCTGCGAGACTTCGCATGTGATATCGGTCACTTTAGCAATCGCGACCTGCTTCATACCACTGTAATGTTAAAAAACATGAATGTTTGCAATCTTCCATAAACATTATAAGAGCCATCAGCTTGACAGCAAGTCCCATCATTCAGCTCATCACTGTGTCATAAACCTACGCCTTTGTTATTGTTGGAAACTGCGCCCTGTCGAAAAAAACCTACATATTGTGCCTTTAAATATTCAAATATTTTCGATCAAATAAATTCAGTCCTCATGAGCTTCAAAAACATTTTAAAAAAATCTTACAGACCACAAACCTTTGAACACTAGTGTACATTTATGTTTGATATAATTCATAATGTCTTAATATAAAATCATTTCAATTATAAACCAAAGACATTAAAATAGTTTACGGACAGTGTATCAAGAACAAAAGTTTTGATGTTATGAAAGTTAGAATTTCCCATCGCACGTGAATAACTTCGGAGTAGAATCCTAAGTTAGTTGTTGCCTCCTAATTACGGTTAATTGCATAAATTAAATTACAAACAAGCATTATATAAAAGTCTAAAGATCTGCCCTACCAGCCGCTCTTGGTCCGTACACAAGCCCACCACAGCACCACCACTGCCCGGCAATTTGACAGCAGATTCAAACTGCATAAACAAGGAAGAAATCATTCAGATGTGCATTTTTTTTCTGCAGGTCAGATTACTTCTAGTACTGTGGAATAACTTAGTGCACCAGTTAATTTTCCACATACACTACCGGTCAAAAGTTTAAGATCGGTAAGATTTTTTATGTTTTTAAAAGGAGTCTCTTCTGCTCACCAAGGCTGCAATTTTTTGATAAAAAGATACACAAAAATCACAGTAATATTGTTAAATATTATGACAATTTAAAATGACTTTTTTTATGTTAATATATATTAAAATGTAATTTATTCCTCTGAAAAAGCTGAATTCTCAGCATTACTCCAGTCTTCAGTGTCACATGATCCTTCACAAATCACTCTAATATGATGATTTTATGCTCCAAAAACATGTATGATTATTATCCATGTTGAACACAGTTTTGTACATTTTTATTTCAGGATTCTTTGATGAATAGAAAGTTCAAAAGAACAGCTTTTATCTGAAATGGAAAGCTTTTGTTACATTAAACACTACCCTTTACAAAGTTTGGGGTCAGTAAGGATTTGTATTTTATTTTTGGGGGAAATAAATAAGAAATCAATACTTCTATTCATCAAGGATGAGTTACATTGATCAAACGTTACAGTAAAGACATTTATAATGTTAGAAAAGATTCTAATTAAATAAAAGCTGTTCTTTTGAACTTTCTATTCATCAAAGAATCATAAAATAAAAATGTAAAAAACTGTTTTCAACATGGATAATAATCATACAGGTTTTTGGAGCATAAAATCATCATATTAGAGTGATTTGTGAAGGATCATGTGACACTGAAGACTGGAGTAATGATGCTGAAAATTCAGCTTTTTTTCAGAGGAATAAATTAACATTTTAATATATATTAACATAAAAAGTCATTTTAAATTGTCATAATATTTAACAATATTACAGTGTTTTTTGTGTATTTTTTATCAAAAAATTGCAGCCTTGGTGAGCAGAAGAGACTTCTTTTAAAAACATAACAAATCTTACCGATCTTAAACTTTTGACCGGTAGTGTATATTAGGGGAACAATGCATTGCCATTCATTTACCTGTCTCGCAAGCTGTACCATTTTCAGATTTCCAGGGCCCAAGCAGTCTTCAGTATACACTGACCTGATGGCAAAATGTAACTTCAACAGTGGTATCTATTTAGTTATTTTAAATGAACTTATATTAAAATCCTGTTTGATTTAAACCACATAATGAATGATTCGTAGTTGGTTCTTTCAGCTTAAAACTACAACGTTAACCCACAGATTTGTGACATGCTGTTAAACCTCCATTCAACTTAAGACATCATACCGCCGTAGCTCAAAGTTTTCATCCATGAGCTGTGCGAGTCTGGCCCAGTCCTTACACAGGAAGGCAGCCCTGCATACGTTGAAAATAAAACTTTTAAATGATCCGAACTTTACACGAAAAGTACAACGCTACAATTATTGAAGCACCAATGCTCAAAGGTGAACCAACCGGGCTTGGTCTGTGAGTTCAGCAAATAATTTCATCGCTTCAACCACAGCAGAGTCACCTGTTCAGAAAGAACAAGACTTATTTATTCACTATCAAGACATAAACCAAGACATAAAGCAGGACTTACCGTTTAACCACCGTTGTCTAACATTACTGTGAATCCGTCCAGAATCACTCGGATCGCTCAAGTACGCCAGCCAGAACAAGGGAAGATCGTTCATGTCCAAGGGAATGTATTCCCCTAGATAAAAGAATAGATTGACATGCAGTACAGCTACTTAAAATGTAGGTTTTTTTGGAAAATGCGATACAGTTTAAAAGTTTGGGGGAAATAAATGAATACTTCTATTCTCCAAGGATGCAGTGACGGTAATGACTTTTAGTCTTACAAATTTTTACTTCAAAAATGCTGTTCTTTTGAACTTCTCATTCAGTGATCAGCAAATCAGAATGATTTCTAAAAACACTGAAGACTTGAGTAACAGATAAAATTCATATACTGTATTTTCAATTTAAAGCTACACTATGTGATTTTTTACCCCCATCTAGCGGTGAAAAGGTATATGACCATCCAGTGAATATTAGTTTCTGTTCCTCTCAATTCCGATTTCATTTTAACTCCTACGGTGGCCAATGTAGTCCAAGATTAACATGGCTTCCAGTTCGACCTCGTCCATGAGTGTTAACTCAAACGTAAACGCGAAAGGCGAAGCTTGAATTGACGGGTATGTCCCTCTTTGGCTAGTGTACTTTCAAGATGGAGGGGCAACATGCCGACCGACATTAGAACCCTTTACCCGTATGTATTTTCAATGGCATATTATACACTCACGAGAATACTTAATTACTTGAACGAAGTAAAATATACATTATTGAGCAATATTTTCAAAAATATTTATTTTTGAAAGAACTAAGTGTTTTAGCTAAGAATAAACTAAAAGAGTTACACAGTGTAGCTTTAATATTTTATAATCTTATCACTGTATTTTTAATAAAAAAAATACAGCCTTGGTAAGATTAAGAGGCATCAAACCCTTTTTTAGGTTTATATGCAGTACAAGAACTACATTTTTTATTTATATTGCCCAGAATAATATTTCTGTTCAAAGACAGTACCATAACCCCGTTCATCCATAAGCTGTTTGTTGAAGTCCATGTAAACCAAGCCTTCATAGACCTAAAAGAAAGTTAATACAGAGACAGTCATGTTCCACACAGTCAGATTGGTCAAATTAATATGCATATATATATATATATATATATATATATATATACATATATATATATATATATATCACCTGCACAACTCGATCCTGTAGACCAGCTGTGATGAACAGCTCATCCGTCTCTACATTGAGGATGAAGTTGGCTCTGACTGGTTTAGGAAGATCCTGACTCAGGATAAATAAAGTTTATGTAAGCTAATAGTTTTTTCCAACATTAAAAAGTAGTTCTAAATCTATGGTCAATGCTGAACATACATTGTCTGTGATGTTGTAAAACTTTACATCAGGCACTTCAGTGTGGCAGAGACAATAGCACTACACAGAAAACACCCAAATGGTAGTGTTCAGAATACTCAAATTTAACCCCAATAACAGCATATTAAAATAATGAATATATGCATCTTGTTTGATTACAAATCAAATAGACATGAATGAGCTTTGGAGAAACTGATTGTTAATGTTCATTGAGATTTGGAGTCAATGCTTTACTTACCTACTGCCAGCTAAACCCTAGAAGACATTAAAGAAATGTAGTACAGCATTACTCTCACATTCTTAGTTCTTCAACTCTAGATAGACAACTGCAAATGTCATAAGTAATAAGTCTTACCACTTGCCGAGGAATGTTTGTGTCATACTTGAGTGTAAAATTCTGCTTGGACAGAGCAATGCTGTCAGCAAAATAAAAAGCAAAAACAGTCAGTGTCTTAAGGCCCTTGCACACGGAGTTTGAAATCTTTTGCGTATTTGTGATTCGGTGGCTCTGAATCATCAAAACACCATTCAAACTGCTTGCTACGGATGCAAAAAGGCAGAAAATCAAACCCGATTTGATTTTTTTTATAATGACGGACGAAAGTTTCAGAGGCAATGTGCAAGCATGATTGACATAACATGAGGTCGTATTTATTTTTTAACATGTGAAAATTTCAGACTCAGTGTAAAAGGGTCTTTAATTGTTCAAATTACACAACAGATCTTTTCTTCTGTATTATTCCATACATACACAAGTGTAATGGATTACCGAAAACAGAAAAAATATAGTGCAGGAATTTTAATCATTCCAGTCGTTGATTGGATTTTTTTTTTATTAAAGTTTAATAAAATCAGGTTTGCAAAAAAATCTATGATCTCCAAAATACTTATAGATCAATTATTATCTTAATTTTTATACTGTAAATCCTAATGATAATGAAAACATATATGTACAAGTTGCCAGACATGACTAAATGTATTGCTGTCCAATTACAATGAAGAGACAAACTTATTTGTCTATTATTTCAATATAGTACATAGAACAATACTTTAACAAAGAGAGTATTGTATTTAAAAGAGACACTGCCATTGTGTCACTATATTTTCTACATAAGCCATGTCTACATAAAGTGATTGGACCTCATAATCAACGACTTGTATGTAATTCAATTATGTTTATTGGATTCTCACCCTTGTTCAGAGCAGAACTGGTAAAACTTTTTACAGGTGGCTTGTAGAAGTCTCAGACCTCCCAAATACCTGTAAGGTAAATAAATGAATATTAATAATAATAACTGGTTTTGTTGTTTCATAAACATTCTGCTGAATATTATCATTTTCTGTTCCACTGAAAAAAGTAAGATATATGGATTTGAGTAAATGATTGCTGATTAAGATTGTTAATTTTGCACGGTTTATTCCTTGTTTAAAGTGTCCATGTCAAAGTCTATTGCTGAAGTACATTGGAAACAAATACTTGATGTACGAACACACACCCTTCTTTCCGGCTGATTTGAAAGAGATCCTGCAAGCTTCCGAACTCCGTAGGGTCATTCGAGAGGATGAGGTAGAATGGCCTTAATAAAAACAGTGAGATGAATGAAGAACAGTGCTTTTTCTTGAGGTCTTATCTCAAGTCTGTTTCTTTGTTTTACCAGAGTACTGGCTCTCCATGAGTGTGACCTCAGCCCAGAAATTAGCAATGGTCATAGCAATGGTTTTCCCATTGAAACCATCAGAAGGGTTCCCCATGAGTCCAACCCTGAAATAAACACGCAGACCTATGTATAGCAATGAAAAGCAGGTAGGCAATTGTGGATACTAGCTAATGTGTTCTGACTGACCTGGCATATGAGCGGCATGTAATAGGTTTAGATGGGGACAGCTGCTGTTTAGAAGAATAGTGAGTGAGCCATTTTGTGTAATCAGACAGACCCTGTAATAACAGATGTTACAATTTTCAACATGTATTAATACAAAATTTACATTAATAATATAAAAATAAATGTTTTTCAACACCAAGGAAAACTATAACGATAATGATAAAGATACAGTTTTAAAACTCGTTGTATATATATATATATATATATATATATATATATAAAAGCAGAGTTCACAACTATAACAATAATGGCACAGAGTAATAATATCATTGAAAATCACTTCAGAATGATTTTCTTCTCAGCTGAAGAAAGATAAAAACATTGGCAGCCAATCAGAATCCATCCTCCAGCATTTAAAGTGGAGGACAATAAACCTGCATCCTTAGGATAAACATCATTATTGTTTGATGTTGATGTTAATACAGTTATAATCATGGTTATCTTTATAGTTATTGTTCTTGATGTAAACAGGCTTTGAGAATTATTTTTGAAGGATAATGTGACAATAAAAACTAAGGTTAAGGCTGCTGTATATGTGTGTGTATAAATATATATATATATACACATATATATATACACACACACATATATATACATATACATACATATATATATATATATATATATATATATATATATATATATATATACACATACATACATATACATATATACACACACTACCGGTCAAAAGTTTAAGATCGGTAAGATTTTTTATGTTTTTAAAAGAAGTCTCTTCTGCTCACCAAGGCTGCAATTTTTTGATAAAAAATACACAAAAAACACAGTAATATTTTGAAATATTATGACAATTTAAAATGACTTTTTTATGTTAATATATATTAAAATGTAATTTATTCCTCTGAAAAAAAGCTGAATTTTCAGCATCATTACTCCAGTCTTCAGTGTCACATGATCCTTCACAAATCACTCTAATATGATGATTTTATGCTCCAAAAAATAAGTATGATTATTATCCATGTTGAAAACAGATTTTTACATTTTTATTTCAGGATTCTTTGATGAATAGAAAGTTCAAAAGAACAGCATTTATTTAATTAGAATCTTTTCTAACATTATAAATGTCTTTACTGTAACTTTTCATCAATGTAACTCATCCTTGATGAATAGAAGTATTGATTTTCTTATTTATTTCCCCCAAAAATAAAATACAAATCCTTACTGACCCCAAACTTTTTAAAGGGTAGTGTTTAATGTAACAAAAGCTTTCCATTTCAGATTAAAGCTGATCTTTTGAACGTTCTATTCTTACAAAGAATCCTGAAATAAAAATGTAAAAAACTGTTTTACAACATGGATAATAATCATACATGTTTTTGGAGCATAAAATCAATCATATTAGAGTGATTTGTGAAGGATCATGTGACACTGA
Organism: Hybognathus amarus; assembly: GCA_030378365.1. Lineage (NCBI taxonomy): Eukaryota > Metazoa > Chordata > Actinopteri > Cypriniformes > Leuciscidae > Hybognathus > Hybognathus amarus. The sequence goes on from JAQIUQ010006141.1 coordinate 65,954, forward strand.
AGACTGAAGTAATGATGCTGAAAATTCAGCTTTTTCAGGAGGAATAAATTACATTTTAATATATATTAACATAGAAAAGTAATTTAAATTGTCATAATATTTCACTATATTACTGTGTTTTTGTGTATTTTTTATCAAAATTGCAGCCTTGGTGAGCAGAAGAGACTTCTTTAAAAAACATAAAAAATCTTACAGATCTTAAGACTTTTGACCAGTAGTGATATATGCTACATTTGTACCCACCACTTGTCCAATAAGTTGAAATCCTGTTGGTAACTTCATCCCATAAACCAGGAACCTTCTACCTCATTTACAATCCATTCCTACAACCAGTGAAATCCTATTTAATATTGAAGTTAACATTACATTTAAAGATACAGACACAAAGGTTTAATCCTTTACATTTTAAAATTCGAAAGATAATTTAAAACATTTACCCAAAAAAAGCCAAAGGTTCTATCTTTAACGTCTGGGTGTTGAACAAGGAAATCAGAGATGTACGATAAAGACTCTTTACGCAGACAGTCGAACACCACACTTGCCAGACGGAATGCGGTGACAGCCCTCCCAAGGCTTCTCAATGAAGCGCAGGACCCTGGAGTGCACATAGATTCAGAATCTTGTAATAAATGCTTAAACTCAAGTGGTGCACACTGCAGAGCCAAATGATGTCCACCAATTATGCTAATGACATCTAGAGAGGGGGAGCTGGCCACCCATGGCTTTGCAGTAAGCAGCCTCTCCATAAAAAAAATAAAAATATTATATCTTCCATCTAGCCATATATTAAAATGTCTAATTGTCAGTTTGAATTTTAAAATGCTACTTTTTTTATTTACAAGCATACATGTTGACATATGTAAAAATAAATAAAATATCAGCCATCATGATGTCACTTTTATATCTTAAAGTTTCTTTTTACTTATGTCGATGGAGGATTTGTAATAGATTAATTGTTACGAACCATAAAAATCTGATTTTAGATATTCATCTTATGATAAACTATTATCACACTTCCCATTTTCATGTCTGATGGTGACTAGAGTTCCATTCTAGACCTAAATCTTATTTCCTTTTATTTAGGATGTAGCTATCAGATGAACTTTCGATATGATCTAACCTTCTAACGAACTTTTGACTCAATGTAACCTTGCTCAATGGAACATTGAAAATGGATTAAAAGGGACATGTTAGTCATGATGATTCTATTTTGATGTGTCTGGCTTTATCCTACAAAGCTTGTTGTATTCTTCTTTTGGGTTGACATTCTCTGAGTCTATGCTCAAAAACTCCCGGACATAATAAAGAGCATTTAAAGGACAATTACTCAAGTCTGTCTGTCACTTAAGGTGTGCAGCAAGCAAGCAAGTTAGAATTATAGGATTAGACTCGGCTGTAGTCATCTGAACACTCGCTAGAGTGTACTTTTAGACGCATGATGTAGTCGATTGGAGACTCGCTGAAGTATAGGTAGAGAACTGATGCTGTAGTCGACTGGAGACTCGCTGAAGTGTAAACTTAGCTAACGTCAATGTTTAGGCGCGCTAGAGTATAAGTATTATAGGAACTTAGTTAGGTTTAGGGAAAAATATCTACAATAATGTCCATAGGTATGTTTATATTCAATGATTATTTTTGTACACAATTGTCTAAATGTAATTTATGAAACAGTCAAAGCATATTTCCATTCTATGACATTTTAAAAGGAGAATTAAGAACCAAACTCTGCTATTTAAAGTACATAAAATTGCTAATACATAAAATAGTACAAAAAAAATGTTTTACTTTTACTCCAACCTGGCAAGATATTAACATCTATTTCTATATTTTTTAATAACAGATGCCACTGCATTTTAAAGCACTACTTTTTTTACTTTAAAAGTATGTTTATATAATATTTACTTGGCTATTCATGTTCATTTGATGTACATTTCGTTTGAATCATGATGTCACTGATAGTGTCAAATACATTTCTAGGGCCCTATAATTTCTGTGATCACAGAATAAAAAGCACACTCTTTTTACAACTAAAATAACAGTAAATGGTAAAAAAAATTAATTCCCAAAAATTAAAACGGAAAAAACGGAATTTGCAAAAATTAAAACGGAAAAAACGGAATTTGGGAAAAATAAAATGGAATTTGGGGAAAAATAAAACGGATTTTATAGGGCCCTACATTTCCATTTAATGATAAAATGCTATTAAGAGGTGTTGACAATGGCCATTGAACACTCATGTTTTTATATTTTGTAAGAATCTATACTAATCTTGGCTAATTTTATAATATCAGAGGGTACTTCTTCCATGACAACACAACAAAAATAAAAGTAAAGATGCTGTGTCATGTCTCACCGATGGGTGTTCGGACACACTTCAACAATTCCTCTGGAGAAGCTCTTCTCTCCTGACTCCAGCTCATAATATATAGCAAGTTCTCCAGGCTAAAATATTAAATTGTAATGAGAATTAAAACTGAGCCGAAATTACAAATTATTTTTGCAGGTTAAATGAGTAGAAAATAATGATATAAAGTTGAAATGATGAGAGTAAATACAGTTGTGTTTGTGCCACATGACAATCCAACTATGGTGCAACCAGGAAAGAACTATGTTTGACATCCCACCCACAAGAATCAACTTGTTACAACACAGTCAATATAAGTCTCTCTTACCTTAGATCTGAAAAAGCGAATGACTTGTGCAATATCAAAGTTTTGATCAGCACAAAGCATGTCTCCTGCAATCTGCAAATGCAATATGAGAACACACAACTCTTTCAATTTAAGATTTAAGTCAAATAAAATAGGTTTTGGAAAAAGCTGTCACTAAATGGCACTGTGCAGTGTTTTAATTGCTCAATTCGGTGTCATACCACCATAATGTCATCTTGTAGCTGTCGGCTTCGGATGGCCAATTCAAGGTCTGCAACAGCCCCGAGTCTGTCATCCAAAGTAGTGCTTCCATCATTCACAACATTTTCCACTGGAAAGTCATTGGCTGTTGCCCACCGCTCATAGTGTTTGTATCTGAATTGAGTGCAGTTTTGAACCAATATACAATTTTAAATTAGTGTAATGGCTGCTATTGTGTATCTTAAGCATACAAAAGCCACACGTCCTGTACTTATTTTAACAAAAGAAAATGTAAACATTGCACCAAAAAAAAAAACTAGTTACAAACATAGAACAAATATGACTTACTTATCAGCATTCGTGACCAGATAGACTTCACTGAAGAGCTGGCGACTGGGAGAGAGGGTAAATACTGTGTTGCATTAGTTTGCATGGAAAACACCTTTCACAATGATTCAAACAACAAATATAATGGCTTACGTGTTGACGGTTTCCCACCAGAAATCCAATATTTTCTTTCCACCCACTCCAGGTAACAGAGCTTTGGGGACACCGGCCAGATGAGCATACAGACCTGTAATATCACTCTTGAAATATAGAGACATGTTTATTATTGGATTACATCTGCTCTTTCTTGTTTTGGATATCAACAACGTGGCATTATAGTTATTACAAACGCTAACTGCAAAATTACACAAAGTTTTAAGAAATCATAATCGTTTTTGCAGCTCACATGAACACGTTATATCAGTTGATTTACCTTAATCTGTGTCTCTAAAACCGTGCCGTGCCCGGCAACTAACAATATGCAAATCATTGTTCCAGCTTATTATTTTATTTGAAATAGCAACGCATAAACCTTCCATCACAGGGTCTGTAGAAAGTCCATAGTGCAACTAATAACACAACTTGAACTTACTCACGTCACCGGAAACCCTACAAATCCTTAAAGAAACAGGCTCATGATTTCAGTTGTAATATGGCAAGCCGTTTTAACATTTAGTAATGTAAACAAACTCTTTGATAGCTTGTATACTAGTACTTATTAATAAATAACTAGTGTGCCATTAATAAATACTAGTAGACCTGCTTATTCAAAATACACAATAATTGATCCCAATTTTATTAGTAATAGTTCAGATTTCACTATAGTGATGGTTACTTTATACATACCCCTATTCACTTCTGATTAGTGCTGTTAACTGTTAATTAATTTGTTTTAGGTTTGCATTCTTTATAGTTCTCTAGGTAGCCTGGCATTAACATGCGACAGTTGGGGAAGCTACTCTGAAACTGTAGTTTGACAAGCTACAAGCTACTTGTAAGTTAAAGTAGTTAAACTAGTCAAGCTACCCGTTTAGAAAAGTAGTTAGCTACACTACAAGTTACAATCAAACAGTAGCTAGCTACAGTGAAACTACTTTTGCTTTTTGAACAACGTATATTATAACTGAATAAGTCTCTGAGGAATGTTTTAAGTAAAATATTTAGTGTTTAAAACAAGGCAATGCAATTACGATTTCAAAGAGTATTGTTTTATTACACACAACACTAAAATATCTCTGACTGTTTGTCAAAAGTGCAAAATTGCAACAAATAGCCTACAACATTGCAAGAGCGAAATATACATCCAACGTAAATGTAGAACATTTTCTCAAAAATACTGATTGAACTGAAAAGGCCATGGGAATTAACGTTAGTTGTTTCTCTATCATCCAAATCTGCCGTCACGTCTTGCTATAATCATAATATGGGTGTGTCAACCATGGACTGTAAAAAAATGGGTGTCAACCCACTTCTTTACGTCAGTGAACCGTTAGCCGCAAGATGCGTGATTAAACAACAGGTCGCGGTAATGGGAAAAAAATTAGTTTGTAATCTAACAAGAAGAAGGCCATCCTTGCATCGCGCAGATTTGCGCAGGTTCGACAATGTAGCAATGTAGCTTTAGCTCGCGCTACACTACTTGCTGCAAAATGTAGTTAGCTACTGGAAAAGCTACACTGTTTAAAAAGCAACTGAGCCACTGAAAAATGTAGTTAAGTTAGTAGCTACGCTACTTGTAGTTAACTACTCCCCAACACTGCATGCGAGCTGTATCTGGATGTTGTCCACATTATCATACATATTGAAAAGACAAGTGTAAAGGAATGTTATCCGATCAGCGTGTCCAGGTTCGGTGGTAGTCAAGGATGCATTGTGATCGGATCTCGATGTAAACGCAATCAGCCATCATGTGTGTATTCGCAGATGGACATCACACAAAACCTTGGCCACTGTCATTATTCCCCTCTCTAGAACCTAGAGCTATGTGGTTTTGCGATACAGTCGAGTGTGATGTACATCGCAAATATAGGCTACTGAAATGTTTGCATTCACACCCAAAAGTTGCAGAACCATTCATTTTCTATATAGAACACGCATTTTACCCACCACAGCTAGCAACGTTCTCTTTTTGATGGTCTCGTCTCGGACTCGACCGCATTTGGTCTTGGACATTGAGGACTCTTTTTTTTCAAGACCAGACAAGACCATAACTGTGAAAATTTCACTAATTTGTCAATATATTGACTTTTTTTGACCAGGATTGGGATCCTCTGTTCTAGTACATAATTAGTATAAATACACCAGTCACCGTTGGAATTATGTACAAGTATCTAATGGTTACTAGTAAAATGGACAACAATATTAGTCACAATTGTGACTAAAACCTTGTTAGTTTTAAGAAATAAATGTTAAAATGGTTTGCCATAATGTCCATGGTCATAGAACTGTTCCTGGAGAGCTGCTGTCCTGCAAAGTTTAGCTCCAACTCTAATTACACAACTGAACCAGCTAACCAAGGTCTTCAGAATCATTATAAACTTCTGGGCAGGTGTTTGAGCTGGTTGGAGCTAAACTTTGCAGGAAAATAGCCCTTGAGGAGAGGAGTTCGACACATGTGTCATAGAGGACACATTTTTTTGTCTATTTATGTTAAAAACGAAATATTTGACAAGTGAAAAGGCATAACATAACAACATACACTGAGGTGTTGCAACACAAAACATTCTTAAACCAGAGTCTACAAGAATGGCATAGGGGAAATCTGTCTATTTATTTCAGCACTCTGAATAGTGAAATCTACTATGATACTATATGTTGTAAATTGTCAATTAATAGGCAGTTATTTTACATGCTCGTTATTCAAACAAAATAAATTGAAAAACCTTATGAAAAGTATGAAAAATGCATTAATAACAAATATTTGACAGGTATAATTTTCACAAATTTAGAAGTAAAAGTACAAAATGAACAAATTCTGCTGACCTGTCCTGGTACATAAAAATGAATGCTAAATTACATTAAAGTATGGGGGCTGGAAGGTGCAAAAAATAAAAAAAATAAATTATGTACATAAGGCAATATCCTGATGGAGAATCATCACCAGCAGTCTGTTCCAGGGACATAGGAGGTCCCCTTAGGTTAAAATCACCTTCACGGGGCACCACAATCCGACCGAAATTGCACTTTTCTGTAAGCGATTAAAGTGCACACCACTGATCACCAGTAGGTTGAAAACTGCAATATGTAAGTCATGCATTATGCGTTGTTCAAGGTTGGTAAAAAAACTGCAGAAATGTGCATCTCCAGCATTGAATGTTTTTGTTCTAAATTTCCAAAACTCCAACATCCTTAGAATTCTTCACTGGGAATCTGCATTTGCTGCTGCAACTATGCCGTGCTGTCGGAGTTGGTTCCTCAAAATCTGATTCTTAGATTTCCAATCTTCCACCTTTAAAAAACAATAAGACAGAATAAAACAGTCAATGAGAACTATACAAAAGAGAGAAATAAAGAAAGTGATAAAGACAGAAAAAACATGCCAAGACACCTTTATTTACTGTGTATTATGCTTTCTACAATACAGTGCTTGCATACCGTTGAATATCACGTTTTTTATTTCACTTCGCTCCTGTTGTTATGAAATTATTTGCGCATTGAATGCTCGGGTAACATGACGTAAAATTCAAACAGCCTTCTGTCTGTGCCGTCATGACTTATTTGCTTGCTTTTATCACCTTTGCTCTTATTCTTGTGTTTGCTAAACTGAACAGCTCAGTTCACTCTAACCGACGGCCCGACACTGATTCTACATGTTGAATCAGACCAAAAAACCCCAACATGGTCTGACTAGAGCCAACAGTGCAGAACAGACTGAAAATGTTGGTTGACTATCAAAAACTTGGTGTGTGCCTGGCTTTAGGCTAACAATGCTTTTGGGAAATACAGCACAGATTTTTTTAAACAGAAAAATAATGATTAATGATGCAAAAGCAATTCTGTTCAGTTATAAAGCAGCTCTAAAAAAACCTTTATTATTCATATGATGTCAGTTCAGTTCAGCAACTGTGTAAAGTTCATTGATTATGAAGTTGATGATAGATAGATAGATAGATAGATAGATAGATAGATAGATAGATAGATAGATAGATAGATAGATAGATAGATAGATAGATAGATAGATAGATAGATAGATAGATAGATAGATAGATAGATAGATAGATAGATAGATAGATAGATAGATAGATAGATTGATAGATTGATAGATGATAGATTGATGATAGATAGATAGATAGATAGATAGATAGATTGATAGATAGATAGATAGATAGATAGATTGCCTAAAATGTTAATAAATAGAATGCCTAAAAGATAGATAGATAGAAAGCCTAAAATGTTCATGTTGATCTTGGTTTTGCCAATTAATTTTAAATAACAAATTAGTTTAAAGTTAGTTAGTAAAACCTTTCCCTGTGATTAATTTTGAGTAGGGCTGTCAAACGATTAATCATGATTAATCGCATCCAAAATAAAAGTTTGTGTTTACATAATATATGTGGGTGCACTGTGTATAATTATTTTATATATATATAAATACATGCATACATGTATATTTAAGAAAAAATATATATTTTATACATAAAATATGTATATTTATATATAATATAAATTATATATAAATCTATATTCAGTATATACATGAAAATATTTCTTAAATATAAACAAGCATGTTTGTGTATTTATAAATATAAAATAATTATACACAGTGCACCCACATTTATTATGTAAACACAAACTTTTATTTTGGATGCGATTAATTGCGAATTAATCGTTTGACAGCCCTAATTTTGAGATTCAGGTTCACTGTAAAATTTAAACTAGTCTAGGATCAAAACTATGATTAAAGTGCAACTGCATTTAACTGTGTTATTAGACTAATTTAATCTAGATTTAAAATTAGCCCTAATTGATGCAAACAAGTAAAATACCTCTTGCCGTAACAGCTGGTTATCCATCCTTAACCTGTCAAGGCTGTTCATTTCATCTCCTAACCGGCTGTTACTTTGTCGCAGCTCCTGGATGTAATCGCAGGCCTTTGATAGAATCCCACCCTTACTCTGTAACACACAACAGCAGATATAATGGGTTATGTTCAGTCTTTCTTAAGTGCTTTGTTAAATAAAGAGCCATTTTACTCAGATCAAAGATGAGCATAACTGATGTCCATCACATATGCAGACTGATATCGAAGTTATTTATTATAACTTAATTAAGATATTTATTATAACTTAATTAAGATATTTAAATCATAAAACATCAACAATAAAAAGAACTAGCTAGGTTAGCTGATAAACTTAAAAGTCCATAGATATTGTGTCAGTTCTACTGCCAGTAACACTTTCTCCGACAAGCGGATGCAATGAGACTTTTTTTCTTGTTTGTTTATGTGACGTTTGGCATACAGCCTATCCAGAAGATATATTGCTGATACAATTACATTCACAAAACTAACACATACCTGTCCAGTTTTAGTGGCATCGATGGTGCAGTCTGGAATTGTTTTTGAGAGCTGAACAATCCAGTTGTTAATTTTGTCTCTACGTCTTCGCTCAACTGTAAAGTAGTTTGAAAATAATCACTCAAAAACATATTACACAACAAACTGCATGTAATAATTTTTCAATTGAAAACCTTTACCTTCATTGTGCTGAGCTCGCCTTTTATCATCTCTAGAAGTTCTTGGTCCCTCTGACTTACTGCAAATATTGAAAAAGTGTTACAACTGTTTTTTTTTCTTCTTCTTTGGAACCATAAGCTAATCCATGCATTCAAAATGTTAATGAGAAACAATGAGTTGTATTAGCAACACTTCAAAGTTTGTAAATACATATTACAACAGATATCCATTACTTCTTTATTCATTTTACAAAAAACAGTAGCTTAAATACCTCTGCTCCCAACAACTAGAATATGGAAATAACGTTTACTGTATCTTCTGATCACACTATAAAAAAGTGATGTTTTTCCAGTGCAAATGTCAAAAGATTCTTAAATCAAGATGCATTTACTAAGATATGAACAGTATTTCATATTTATATAGTATTTACATATATATGAACCATGAAGATGGTTTGGCCATGTTTATGCAAATGACTAACCTCATCCACGCACTTCTCATTTAACAAACTACAAATTCACTTACATTAGAACGAGATTAAGAAGAAATGCATGTGCGCATGCATGTGTTGTGAAGTAGGCGGAGGTTTTTCGTGAGAAGGTCTCGATGCGTACAAATATGAAATGATCCACGCAATTATTAGTGAATGAAACCCATTAATTTTCTGTGATCTGCTCTGATTTAAGACCTTAAGGAGTTCAGATAATATTTTTTTAAAGGGACACCAGGCAAGAATCCTGTATTTGTCAAACAGCGACCCCTAGAGTCGCTGTGGAGTACTTGTTTTTAACATTACTGTCGTAAATACCACTCACGCAGACTGTAACGTGTTACATAGTTAACAATAGTACATTGTGTTTAATTTGTCGTTTAATGAGATCTAATATATGTTGTTAGTGGTGAAAATTTTGAAAAATTGAAAAAGAGACGGCCACCATTCAGACCCGAAAGAAGTCGTTTAACCATTTCAATAACTCTGAAGCTGTTCAGTTAAAGAGTAACTAAACCCTAAACCAACTTTTTTTAGTTAATGATCTGTAAGAATGGATTTTTATTGATACCAGTCATCGATTCGAGTAACTTTTTTGACATTTGTATGTAAAGTTTTATTTCTACAATATATGGTGTAAAAACGTCTTAGTGCTGCCCTCTTCAGGTTAAACGGTGGCTACTGCAGTTGAATTCTCCTATTGGATGTTCCGCATTTCGTGACGTACGCAGGTTTCAGCTCACCACGTTCTTGGTACGAGCGGCGCGGCAGTATAAAAACCAGCTTGTTTCGTCAAAACCAGTGTAGCGAGTCAGGAGTTGGAATTGTGAGTATTGAAAACGATCAGAATAGCTGCATTGTGTCCCTTCAAGACCTGAAAACACCTTGTCATATGTTTATTAACAGCTTAATTAAATACACTATATTTTAACATTTAATATAAAATAGAATAATGGCACGCTTAGACTGGTATCAAAATAATACATTATTTTTATACCAGTTTTTTTTAATAAATGTAATTTATTTTTATTTTTTATTATTGTTTGTGGTCAATGTGGTCAATAAAGATAGCGAAACAGCAATAACTGAAAAGGGAAATGTATTAAATGACTGAGAGCTTTAAAGAGGCTGGAAAAGGCAACATTACGCATTGTAAGGGTGTATACGAGGTGCAATAGACCTCTGGTTGGCTCCAGTAAGGACCTCCTGCGGAGACATCATAACATACAACTGACCTAAACCAGGAGCAAAAAAATAAAAAATAAATATAAAGAAAACCCAGGCTGCTTTGCAACAGAACTGTTGCATTTTTGTGTATTCATGCAGATAACAGAAATTGAAAAGGGTTTAATCACGTACCTGCAGGCGCACTCTGACTAAGCAGAGCATCTGAGGCCTGAACACTGGTCACCATTGTGCCTGCCGCAGCGTCTGAGATAGTAGCAGGATAATATGTGTAATGGGTTTCAGTGCCATCTCCATCTAAGCCTTCTGAATGAGAGAAAACCGCCTGTAAAACAGATTTAAATTAAGTTAGTTGTTATCAGATTTATTAATATGATCTATTTCAGGTAAAATATATCAAGGCTTTTCCACCTGTGTGACAGGCTGTGTTGTAGCCGGAAACCCAGTAACTACACTAACAGCTGTTGCACCATCAGTTTGAGCTTCCAGCTGTCCATCTGCTACCTGGATTACTCGATATGTAACCTGAAGAAAATTGAGATGGAAAATGATGTTACGCAATATCATTTTTCAGAACTACACTCATCTGTACATACTACCTAAAGTGAAAAAAGAAGGGTCACAGCTAAATCTTTCTGAATCGTGCATTAGAAAGAACCTTCTATGGGAAGAATTTAGGTTGGTTTAAACCTGGTATTAACATCTGTCTGGTATGGACAGCAGCACTTAATCAATTTGTAAATTTGTTCTCCAAAAGCACTCAAAAGGCCATGTCAGGGTTCCTACAGGTTTCTTCAAGTTAAATTCAAGTCTTTTTAAGACCTTTTTAGACCATTAATATAAAAATGTAATACCTATTTCACGTCCCTACCAGTAAAGAAAAACTAAATCCTTCAACTTATGTTCGTTTATTTTTCAAATGTGGAATGGGTAAAAGATGATAAGTCAAGCAGGTAAAAATAAAAACATTTCAGTAGGCCACAAGAGAGTTTGTCGAACAATGTTAAGTTGTGTTTTAACATTAGCTACACACGCAGGACATCAGTTCTGACTGGATTGCTTCCCAGATCGACACTATCTAACATTTTTTATCTAGTTTTTATTCGTTGATGAAAATGTCAATAGACTTTCGTCATAGGTTTTGTCATTCAAAACTAGGTTTTATTTAGTTAGCGTCTCGCTTTCGTCAGTGAAAAAAATGGTCAGTCATTGAAGAAAAGTTTTCATCATTATTTTCGTCAATGAAATTAACACTGACATACAGCACAATTTTTAAGACCCAGACATCAAAATTCAAGAATGTTTTTTAAGGTATTATTTCCAAAATCATGAATTCAATGCTTTTAAGGCTTTTTCAGACCCTGCAGGAACCCTGCATGTCTGTGGTATGTTTGAGAGCAAAAGTGAGCCTGTCTTTCTTGACTGACTTGTGATCAGATGACTGAGACGAATGTCACTACCAGGTGTAAACTGGGCCTAAGTTCTTACTCAGGCAGGTTTGAATATAACTCTTCCTCCCCATCTCCTACCTGCCCTGAGGGAGGGTACAGCTCCCCTACCTGCCCCCCAGCTCCCTCCGTCTTGAAGAGGTATTTAATCGGCTGCTCCGAGGAAAACGTAGATGCAGACTGAATAGTTGTGATAGCCGATGGGTCCTCTGCAGTAGCAACTGCCCCTGAGAAAAAGAAACGACACACATCAATTCTCAAAATATGTTAAAAAAAAACTGACATTACTGAATTGCTTAATCTGATAATACCTTCTTCAATGACTGGAACATTGACATCAGGTTCAGAACTTTTCTGTTGTCTGAAAACAACATTTTAGATATTAGTGTAACGTTAGTTATACTGCAGCACATATTCAGATCATTTCTAATCAGTGATAGTGATACTTGCTACTAACCCTTTCATATCCACAGTCAGTATGTAACAGGAAAAAGTGTCTTTATTCTTGTTGCCTAATCAAATCTGTAATGGAGTCAAAAGAGAAAACCAACTATTTGAACGTTAGCACCAAGTTACTTGTGAAAAGAAGATAATCATTATTAACAGAACTGGCCAACAGGAGTCACTTCCTCCTTACATTATCACGCTGGTTGTAGGTAACGTTATATATTTTAAAATGAAATTAATAAATACTGAATTCATATTCATAGATTCATAAGCCATGCAAATTGACATTATAGACTCGGTTCAAAGGATAGCTAGCTAACGTTAGCTCCTACTAGTACCAGAGCTATCTGGAAAGCATAACGAAGCATGTTTTAAATGAGCCACGAACGAGAATGGATAATTTGCATCTACGTATAGCTATCATGAAATTGGTGTTGAAATAATGAAAACAAACATGGGATTTAATTTACATCTCACCGTTTACTGTTCTCGTGTCTTCTTGTTTACAAAAGGCAACCGAGCGGTTCGGTTTCTGCGCATGCGCACATAGTCAGCTTCAACACAGTCGATGATACTAGTACTGCGACTGCGGGATGTGGAGATGCTGGATCATGTGGAGGTCCTGGGCTGGTGTGGGTACACATGATCTGCGGTTGTGAGGCCGGTTGGATGTACTGCCAAATTCTCTGAAACGCCTTTGGAGACAGCTTATGGTAAAGAAATGAACATTTAATTCAATGGCAACAGCTTTGGTGGACATTCCTGCAGTCAGCATGAATGAATGTGTTTGGGATGCTCTGGATTGGTGTATACTATACTTCCAGGTCTATATCTATCAACTTAGCACAGCCATTGAAGAGGAGCTGTTTTGATACGATCTTAATTTGTAAATTGACTTGGAATAGAAAAAAGGGCTGGTAGGTTTAGACAAGCCTTGTCGACCATCAACAATTCTGAGAAGTAGGCTAACCCCAAGCTATGCCAACTCTAATTGTTTTATTTACAAGACATATACTATATATAGTTTACTGCTTTCATGCATGTATAGTTTTATTATTTTACGTTAAATCTTACAAAATGACAATCAGTAAAAACATTGATAAATAAATATTCCTAAAAAGATTAATTATTACATGTTTAAAAGTGTGATAAAATAAAGTATTCATTGTGTGGAATATTTAAACAAAATTATTTTCATTAGGCTATGTGAAACATGAAGAAAACAAAGAAAAATCAAGGTAAATAACACTTGTGAGCAGAATATTTTTTGTTTTTATTGTGTGCTATTTTCATTTTCATTTCATTCAAGCTGTAATGAATTTCTTCCTTCTGCTGAACACAAAAGAAGATTTTGACAGTGACTTCAATAGTATAGGAAAAATATTAGGGAAGTCAATTGGCCAATTAGCTGTTTGTTTACCCATGAAAATATCTTATTTTGTGTTCAGCAATAAAGAAAGTCATACAGGTTTGGAACAACGTGAGGGTGACTACATGATGACAGAATTTTCATTTGTGTGGTTAAGCGTTTTCAACCTAAGCCGTCAAAAGGAAAAGGAATGCCATTCCAGACCAGAAGTACTGTAGCTACTTTTTATTAAATATTAAGAAGACAAACATATTTTTTTCTTCGTATTAACTTGCGAGGATGAATTGGTAAGACCAGTAATGTGTCCTAACAATGTAAATAAGGTCTTTGTTTTGATTTAATGAGGACTTTAACAGAATTAATGAAAATAAGTTGAAATTATTTGAAAATAAGTTGACTATTAAAAAGGACATGTGGCAACAAAAGGTAAAACCTGTGAGGACTCGTTATTAAACATAAAATAACAAACTTAAGATGGTGACATTGTAATATAAATGTTCACTGTGTTTAGAGAAAAAACACACAAAATAGTCTCATGATGCATGCATACACTGTTGGGTATTGTTAAAACAGAAGAAATAAAAGTAGAATAGAGCATGAAACGTGTGGCGTTAGAAATACAATGCAATAAGTATACGATAAACCCCTTCAGTGGGTGCCTGTTCCTAATAAGTTTAAGTATAATCTCCTATTTATGTGAGTTTATCATTTATATTCCATTCCACAATATTTCCTATTCATAATGTTTCCAATGTTTTGAGTAAAATGTTTGATTTTATAAGTATGTTTCTTGGAAGAAAATACATGCCATTGACCACAGCAAACTTGAGACATGATGGAATGGTCCAGCCGAGGCACATACCTTGGGTCGCTCTGAAAATAAAAAGAAGGCTTAATCTGTTAAAGGGTGGAGGATAATGCACAGATTAAAAAACAACAACTATAGCACATTTCATTACCTAAATTTGCATTAATCATCTTTATCAAGTGTTTTGACATGTTCAGCCCTGGTTTTAATTTTATACAATTTAGCAAGAATAAAGCATTTTGTTTGTTTTTCCCCAGCCTCATACATCTTTAGTGAAATGAATGATTAAGTCATCTGTATCTTTCACATATTTTTGCATATTTACCTTTATTTTCAATTGTGATCCTTTGCACTGATACTAACCTTTTCTTTTGTCATTGTATTGTATTGTTTCTTTTGTCACAGTCAGATTCTTCTCTTCTTTAGTTGTTTTCCGTGACAGACTGCATGTGTAAATCTTGGTCTTGTTATGGTGAATGGTGGCATGCTCGTTGATCGTGAGTCGACATGTTCCAGATATAGCATTTACCGGTGAGTATGAAACAGTCGTGTTTACCATTTCCCGGTCTGAGCTGCCAATTAGCTTTCTTGTGTTTTCTTCAACACCATAGAAGTTGCAGTTAAAGGGTGGGTTGTCCTTACAAAATGGGTAACCACATTCAATTATTAGGCTTTGGTTTTTGTTGACACATGCTGAGAGTGTTCCATAATCTACTTTCGGTTCACAATAGACAGCTGAGAAAGGAAATATAGAAAATAAAAAAGATATTAAATGTAAAGTGAGGTATTTGAATGTGTAGTGAAGTAAATTGTGATCTCTGGATAGCAAAATAATTGTGTTATAATTCCTTAAAGAAAAATGATCCATACATGGATAAAAAAACAAATTAAAAGACATACAATATGTGAAAAAGAAATACAAAAAGTGTATTGAGACAATGGGTGATTTAAAAAGACTTTTATCAAATCAAATTCAGGACACGGTAAACTTGCTGGCCTGTATACAAAAGGTTCACACCAAAACTATTTCAAGCAAGAACATCACATTTAACTGATGTAGAATATTTCTGAAAAACTTTTGATTTGTTCCAAAATTTCACCCTTGATTTATTTATTTATTTATTTGGTATCTAGTTGAGCTATTTGTTGTGTTAGAAGACTTTTTGTCAATTAACTTCAAGCAGACAATGTACTGGCAAACCATAAATTATGACCACCTATAAACTTTTAGTATTGGTGTGAACATTGGTAAACTGTATCTAACTATCTGACCATATTTGCACTATTTAAAGAGTGAGATGTGGATCTTACCCGGGAACAGGAGGACATAGATAATCATTTCAATATGAAAATGGTTCTCTGTGCAAGAGAATAAAAACAAACTTTTGTAATAATTATTTTCTCCTCAAAATCATAAATGCCACAACTAACTTAATAATTAAAGAAGACAACATCAAAGTCATCTGTTGATATATTATATAGCAAACTGGTATCTAGTTGAGCTGCTTTCATAGACAGTTTTTCTATTCAAAATGTTCTCTATTCAAAAAATTCAACAGGTTGAAGACTAAAAGATTCACAACAGAAAATAATTCTAAAGCTCTTACCTTTGAACATTGTTACTTGAATAAATTTGCGTTTTGGATGAATAATCCTTCAATATCGGTTGTTTGACATTGAGAGAATTCATCTAACAATGTGGGCAGGGTTCAAATGAGCAAAATCGATTGTAATGTGATTTCATTGGGCTTTATAGCATTGTTTTGTGTGTGTGTGTGTGTGTGTGTGTGTGTGTGTGTGTGTGTGTGTGTGTGTGTGTGTGTGTGTGTGTGTGTGTGTGTGTGTGTGTGTGTGTGTGTGTGTGTGTGTGTGTGTGTGTGTGTGTGTGTGTGTGTGTGTGTGTGTGTGTGTGTGTGTGTGTGTGTGTGTGTGTGTGTGTGTGTGTTGGGGCGTGGAATGCATTTCCGTATGCAGTCAATTGCATTACAGATTACTATTAACCAGAAAGGGTAGGAGAAAGAAAAATAATAAACAGTAATCTCAGCTCACAATCCATCAGCCTTTTACATTTGTTTCAACATCATGCATTATAAATGTGATGCAACATTAGATGACTCAATATCACCAGAGTGCCTTTGAGACTTTCACAATTTCCAGACTAAAAAGCTGAGATATTCCATTTAACTTCATGTGTTGTATTAAGGAGATCATAGGTTGTTAGAAATGCATGTTGGTCAAGCGTGCAGCATTTTTGTGGGCAAACCACAAAATATGTCCACCCTGTCATGGACAAAATCCAAGTAAATACATTTTCATTGCATAGTGATTATAAAATTAAGAAAATATTTTATTTTCAGAAAGATATTTATATAGTTTCTTTCCCAACCATGCATTTTAGCTAATGGGATTATTTTCTTTTGATAAAAAAACAACCACAAAATATATGTTTCCCTTTCTTTTTTAGATAACATCTTGCAACAAAGCTGGTCAAACTTTCAACTAACTGGACTTATTTCTGTAAAAGAAATTACACAAAATATTTAGCTAATTTGTTCAAATATTTGTCTTATTTTCATAAAAGATGACAGGGTGGACAACATATAAGAGTGGACAACAACATGACAGGGTGGACAACAATACAGAAGGAAATGGGCAGAAGAGGTCAGGAACATCAGAGTCAACAAGAACAACAAGAAATCCTTATCTCTAAATATTGTAATGATTACAACATGACAGAAACTTAAACAACTCACTTGACTGATTCATTAAAAACCGAACGAATGAACGAATTCATTCAGTATATCATAGTATGTTGCTCAGAAATGCACAACAGTTCGTCTGTGGCTTTGTTTGGTAATTTTATACTCATACTTATTTTAATATAAGTGTTTTTCTTAGCGAAATATGGCAAAAACTACGGAAGCCCTGAACCATAACATTCATCCACGCAGTGCCGAGTCGAGGGTGTTGAAGTACAACTCACATACAGTTGATCCCGCAAATGACTGCAATTGCAGATGAGATGCAGACACAAAGGAAAAACTCCAGAATGCAGCTACAGCTACTGTTAATTGTATTAAAATGTATATAATATTTGCAATCAAGCCAATATTCGAGAAACTGCATTTTTTGCTTGTGATTGCTTAACTGTATCATATGATATATATATCATATGATACAGTTAAGCAAACCCTAACAGTCAAAATAATTAATTGGTTTGAGTAGGACAAACTTAAATTCAACCAATTAGTTCAGTCAAATTAATTTTTATGAGTATTTAGCACTTTCTTTTTCTTTCAAGTTCACAGAACTGATATATGTAAGTAAACT
This sequence comes from Hybognathus amarus, assembly GCA_030378365.1. Classification (NCBI taxonomy): domain Eukaryota; kingdom Metazoa; phylum Chordata; class Actinopteri; order Cypriniformes; family Leuciscidae; genus Hybognathus; species Hybognathus amarus. Next base: position 83,884 of record JAQIUQ010006141.1, read on the forward strand.
GAACTGTTTTGAGTTTTATGAAATTATTTATTTTAATTTAGACAAACTTAAGTTTAACTGAAACGGCTGGGATATCTTTTTCCCATCATGCTTTGCCGATGGCACTTGAAAGAGAGTGTAAATGCTAAAATTAAGTGCAATATAATGTTTTTTGTGTGTGTGTGTGTGTGTGTGTGTGTGTGTGTGTGTGTGTGTGTGTGTGTGTGTGTGTGTGTGTGTGTGTGTGTGTGTGTGTGTGTGTGTGTGTGTGTGTGTAAGATTAATGTTAAGTGTGAGATTTAGTTGTGATTAATGTTTTGTTATGCAAATAATTCTTAAATATATACATGCATGCATAGGTATTTATATATACAAAATAATTATATACAGCACACACAAACATATATATATATATATATATATATATAGCACATATATTGCAGTATATTAAAGCATATAAAAACAAACGACATACTTTAAAAAGACAAATATATGTAAAAAAATATTAAATCATATATATGGGAATATATTGCCTAATATATCACATGGTATATTGCAATATTCTGCAATATATTTTTGTTTCATAAAGGATTCTTTACTGGTTTCTATTGTTTTCCTAACATGAATCAAACGACACAACACGTGAAAATCCTTTTAAGGTGTAAAATTGAAAATTGTGTAAACTACAAATTAAGGACTATGACCAAACTTTTCATGACATTTTCAGCACAATTTGTAAACAAACGATTAAGAAACACTGTTCCAATTTATTTATAATACAGAATGACCGGTATCCCCTCTCACACATAAACATAGGTGTAAGTTAGTACTGTGTAAACAGGGCCAGCAGGTCAGTGACCATGGTTTTTCACTGATTACACAAGCACAATGATGAAAAACTATCAATAAATACGTATACGTTCTAATCTTTAGGCTATAAATTGTATATTGTTTATATTTCGTATAAACACGTAGGTATCAGCTTAGCATCTGAATCAATAAAAAAGTCATGCGGATGGCAACTGATACTAACTGCTTTTTATATATCTTACAGAATTTAAGCAATACTGTGAATTATATCTGGAAAAGGAGTTAAGCAATGTCGTAGGAGGACCTCGAAGCATAAACCTTTATGACTAATGTTTATCAAAATCTCAAGAAATTAATCATTAATTTGAATACAAATAATTTCTCAATAGCTGGTTTGGGGCGAGTGCCCTTTAAAATAAATACACAGTCAAAGTTGTGTTCATTGTGTGTTCTGCATCAGCCGTCATCATGGCTTTCAATGAGCATTGTGATTGGAAATGGCTTCCTTTACTTTCTTTCCTCTTCCTCTCTGTTCATGGACAAACCTCAGGGCCGTAAGTAACTTTGAATGGTAACTGTTTATCGATCATTGTGAATAGTGAATGGATTGAGCCACAAATTTACTGTTTGTTGCTTGAATAAGACAGTATTGTGCTCTGAAAAAAAAAAGTTACAAAACTTTGATATTTCTCAACAGATCTTTCATGGTGACGTTTCCTGCAGAGATCGAATCTGGATCTGAGGCCAGACTGTGTGCAAGTCTTCTCAAGCCCAATGAAAGCCTTGTCATGAACATTCATCTGGTTTATAATCACCAGAGCACATTACTGCTGCAGGAGAAAGCTGAGGAAGAGTTTCACCGCTGCTTTAACTTTCAGGTTTGTCATCAAGAAATGTGTATTCACACATATTTGAACATTCATCGTTAAGGTTTGTTATAACCTGTCTCCCAACAGACACCTCAGGTAAAAGCAGAATCAGTGCAGACAATGAAGGTAGAACTTCAGGGGAAGAGCTTCAAAATGACAGAAGAGAGAAAAGTCTTGTTCAAACGTTACTACCCTTCGACTTTTATCCAGACTGATAAACCTATCTATATCCCAGGACAAACAGGTGAGTTGTGTAGGTTTGAGATTTAAAGATTTGTGAATAAACAGTAAAGTTTTATTTGTTTCACATTGTTAGGGACAGTGATTTAATGGGATGTCATTTATGAAAGAACATTAATATCTTAGGACAACAACAGAGAGACAGTTTGGCATTTCTGTAGCTCAAAAAATGACAAGTGAAAAGTTTGAAATATCACGTTTTCACATATTTCTCATTTCACAGTGAATTTCAGAGTTGTCACCCTGGATAAAACTTTTGTACCCTTTGATCAGAAGGTTTGTATCCTTTAAGCAAAAGCAACAGTCTTGTGTGTGTGTGTGATTCTCTCATGTGTAGCTCTAAGCCCAATTAACCCTCTGATGGTCTTCCTTTATGAGTCACGTCCTGGGCCTTCCCGGTCAGAAGTGACAGGAGGCCTGAAAATGAAACTTCTTCCATCCCAGTAAAACCAATGCAATTTATTTTTGTTCTATAATATTTATTCTTTTTAATTTAGTATTTTGAGACAATTTGATTGAATTTATTAATATTTATGCAATATTTATGGTCTATTTTTTCAATGGAAATATATATATATCTATATATATATTATTTTTTAAAATATATTAATGCAGAATTTTTGTTTAATATAGAGTGTAGGCCTTCAGAAAAAAAAAATATTTTTTGAAGAAAATTAGCACCATCTGGTTACAGTATAGAGAAAAAGCGTAGAATCATGGTGAAACCACTAGATGGTACGTACAGCTCTCTAAGGAGAGGCATGTGTGAATTTCCCAACTGTTTATGAAACTAATTTTTTTTTGTGTGGATTTGAATATATATTTGAAACAATCTCAAAAACATATGTTTGTATTATTTATATATATATATATATATATATATATATATATATATATATATAAATAAATAAAAAGTTGTGAATTTTTGTGTTTTTGTCAATTTCCCATTCATTTCCTATGGGGGTCATTTTTGACCAAAGACCAAAATCGTGACTAATTTTTTTTATGACCATTTAGCATGCTCGCATCATGAACTAAATTTTTTGTGTTCACATACCTAATGCCAGAAATGTCACCAAGTTTCGTAACATTCAGATGAAGCTGTGATTTTTAAAAATTCAAAACAGATTTTTTGTAGTCTGAATTTATTGGTGTGTAAGTGTGTTTAAGTGTGTGTGTGTGTGTGTGTGTGTGTGGTGGGTGTAAATTTTTTGCACTCTTGATGTTGTAGAGTGTCACCCCTTTACTGCGGTATACTTCTTTTAAGAATCGTGGTCGATTTGTAGATTGTACAAACAAAAATTCAGGACCATCAGAGGGTTAAACACACCTGAAACAGGCAATCAAAGTCTTACTAGGACTACTAGAAACATCCAGACAGTTGTGTTGAAGCTAAACTCTGCAGGACACTGTTTGGACACCTCAGCATTAACAATAAATATATGATTTGCACAATAGACTGTTTAAGAAATTGTATTGCATTTTGTTACATTATTAATATTTATTCTCTCATTTTTAGTACAGTGCAGTCGTGCTGGAGGTAAGCACAACCCATCTTATGCACAGCCAAATAACATTTGCATTTCAAATTACTGTTGGATTTGCAGTTATTTACTATTCATGTGATTACTGATTGCTTAAATGCAGCTTGAAATGGAAGTTGCAATAGTTTTTTTTTTTGGTAACACTTTACAATACGGTTGCACTAATTCATGCTTAACTAATGCACAGATAATCATGAGTTAATGTATAACTAATGAAGAACTAAACCATTAATTAATGATTACTGCATCAGCAACTAATAAAGAGTCTATGTGATTAATAGTTTAAGTAATACATGAATTGCTATAAATTCAATGTGTTATTGTGTATTAATTCCATAATAACTTATTTTATTAACTAATAGTGTAAATTAATGTGTTAATTACCATAATTAGTCAAAGCTATGCACTTCAACTTCCAGTTGTCTGCTTTAATTAATCATTAGCTAATGATTTGCAAAGATATCAATATGTTATGACTTTACTTGTTGGGGCACATCATTATTAACTAGTCATTTAGTGATTGTAGTAATTTGCACATGAATTTGCACTAACAATGAAGTAATTAATCATGTATTAATGCATATTAGTGTACCTGTCATATTATCTGGAAGTTGAAATACAAGGCTTTGGCTCATTCTGGTAATTAACATATTAATTAACACTATTAGTTAAAAAATCTGCACTGTGTGTTATTTGTGATCAAACAGGACAGTCAATATAACAGGATTGGTCAGTGGACAAATATTTCCTCAACAAGGTGGATATTGCAGCTCTCACATGAGTTGAACGCAGAGGCTCGTGAAGGCATGTACAAACTGAAGGCTTATATTGATGAACGGGTGATCACACGTGATTTGAGGTGAAGAAGTATGGTAAGTTACAATATCACAGAGCATTTTTGAGAGCGATTACAGCATCAATCCTCATTTGAAATCTTTTTGATTTGACACCCTGTACTTAATTTCCAGTTTTACCTAAGTTTGAAGTTACCATGAAAGCTCCTAAAGAAATAAGTTTTGGTGATAACGAAATGAATCTAGTGCTTTGCGGGAAGTAAGTGAAGGTTTATCTCTATCTTTATTGTATATTATTTTATTATAATATCCTATAATATTGCCCCATTTCAAAAGTATAACCCAAAGCATGTACTTTATAGATACACATTTGGGACAACCGGTGGCTGGTAGAGCACAGGTGGAAGTATGCCGGGAACATTTAAAGTTTATTTTCTCGACCCAATTTGATTTCCCCATGTTTGGTTGAAACCACTGAGGTATGAGACTTTTACAGCATGTTCATAAACACATTTTTTAAACACACTGTTTTTAATGGTTGTGTTTGTGTTTCTTCCAGCTGATAAATGAGATGGGCTGTGCCTCCTTTACCTTGGATACATCAGTCTTTTTTAACTCTATAAATGAGCGATATCTGAAAGAATATCTGACTGTAAAAGGGAAAGTAACAGAAGAAGGAACAGGTGACAGATCTAAGCGGAACATGGACACTTGGATCGAACAACCACTTGTTAATACTTTGAAATATTAGTAACACTTCACAAAATGAGTGCACTAATATGCATTATTAACACATGCTTAACTAACGGACAGATAATCGATGAAGAACTAATGCATTTGCTAATTATTGCCGTGTCATCAAATTATAAAGAGTCGAGTCAAATATGAATTGAAATTAAATGCCTCCTCCTGGATTTATTCCTTATCAACATCTAGTATTATACTCTTTATTAGTTGCGGATCCAGCATTCATTAATGAATGGCTTAGCTCTTCATGAGTCACACTTTAATAAAATTATCTATGAATTAGTTAAGCATGGATAAATGGATATTAATGCACTCAAGTGTTACCATATTATTCATTTGTTTGTTTTCCCAGAAAACACAATGGAGGTTTCTGAAACGATATCTCAGACATATGAAAGTGGTAAAGCTATGTTTACTGAGCTGCCCGAAATTTATATACATGGGTCAATTATTGAAGGAAAGGTATGTCTAAATTCTGGTTGTTAATTGTTATTAAATTGACATTTTTAGTCTAATTTTTCTCTTCTTTCTTCCTTGAACAGATCAAACTCGCACAATTAAAAGGAACACCTCTTCAAAACAAAAAAGTTTATCTTTTGGAGGGTAAAAGGTGGACTTCAAAACTGCTTCTTAATCTCACTACAGACAGTGATGGAGTAGCCAGTTTCTCTTTTAACACATCTAGTCTTCCTAAAAGTAAAATTATCTTGATGGTATGATAATCAGGTGCTCATACATCCAGTGTTTGGTCATTTAATGTCTTTGTTACATAGATAACTGCACATTCCTTTTTAAACAGGCCAGTGCATATCCAGAGTATCAGATTCAACGCTTTCAAATGCCTTACTTCTCTACTGAAGAAAAACCAGTCCAGCTCTTCCAGCCTGCCACTCCATACGCCCCAACACTAAGTGAATTGATTATAGAGAATTCTGAGCAACCATTAAAGTGTGACTCTGAGTTTAACGCCACCATCAAGTATTCTTTTATTGGAGAGACTGTTGAAGACTTCAAATCAGACATTGTCTATATGGTGAGAACATGTGCAGTATTTATATTCATACAGAGGTGTTTTTATTTAACAGTATTATTTGGCTGCACTAGTCAGTTTGTTATTAGAGTGTCATCTGTCTGTTTCAGGTCTTGTCCAGAGGAGTGATCGTTCATCATGGATATGAGAAGGTTGAAGTGAAGTCTTCTAATGGAGCAAGTGGCACAATGTCGTTCAAACTGTCTGTTGGTTCAGATCTGGCTCCTGTACTGCAGATTCTGGTTTACTGTGTTCTGCCCAGTGAAAATGTGGTTGCTAGTAGCAAAAATTTCGACATTGAAAAGTGTTTCAAAAACAAGGTATGTATAAAAATGTCTCAGGTTACTAAACATAACTTTGGTTCCCTGAGATGAGGGAAGATATATTGCGTCAGAAGCTGACATAAAAATATTGAAGCCTGATTGAATAACCAATGGCGTTCACACGCGTAAAATAGGGTTAGGTTTTTTTTTCTGAATCCTAGAGATCTGTGAGGATCAGCCGAAACTACCTGTCCAACACAACCAGGCATCTCATCGCACTTCAAAGTTCTCTAAAGATCTCAGGGTCTCATTCTCAAACTGCCGCAGTTGGCTTTGCCAGTGATTTTGCCAGTTAGACAGATGGGCTTAATAAGTAAAAAACATATCCAGCCTGCGTCATTCTGGCTCAGCAGGGTCAGAACTCAGCTCCTCCAATGCCCAAGTCATTATCCAGAGAGGCCCTTCATCGATAGCGGCAGGAAAATCCAACATTTAGGGCTATGAGACCAGTCCTCTGTGTCTGACGCCATTATTGACATAGTATCATTGTGCTCCTTGCTCGGCTCCTTAAAGAGTGGCTTCTGAGGAAGAAAGTGCAACTGTCATGGCTGTCCAGGAGCATAGATGGTCCTGAACTGGGGATACAGGGCTTTTTCCATCTAAGATATCCTCACCGGAATGCTAAGGGGATCAACTGAGAATTGTCATCCACTGAGGGTGATTAATTATGCCGTTACTCGATCAGGTTTTAGCAGTTCTCTCTGAAAGGTGTTTCCTTCAGTAGTGTCAGCTTCTGCAGTGTGGAGTGAACCGAAATCGAATGGAATACACATGCCCATTTACATGACCACAGTCCTTTCTGGTTCAGTACTTAGAATGACACATCCCTCTGTTGTTGTCACAGGTGTCTCTGCAGTTTTCTCCTGCTGAAAGCGGTTCCTGGTGAGAAAAACACTCTCCAGCTCTCAGCTCAGCCCTGGTTCACTGTGTGGCCTCAGGCGCTGTAGATCAGAGCGTCCTGATCCTGGAGTCAGGAAAACGTCTGGATGCTGACAAGGTGTGGATGTGTAGAACAATTTTTGTCTAGAGAAAACCATAAAATGTTAACAATAAGTTTTAATCTGATTATAAATGTTACCTTCATAGGTCTTTAACCTGCTGCCTGTACAGTCAGTATCAGGTTATCCATATAATGTTGTGGATACACCACAGTGCCTAAGAAGTTAGACCCCGCAGAGCAGTGTCACAGGACCATGTTTATGACAGCTTGAAGGTAACAAACTGCTGATAAAATGGTTAATAAAGTTGTTTATAAAGAGGATGAAGTAGTGCACAGTACAGTAGATCCAAATTCTTGTAGTGTATACCCAAGAAATATGGATTTAAATGTTTTATTTTAAACATATAACATTTCATGAAGTTTATAATTGCTGTCTGACAGAATGTGGGATTGAAGATGGCAACGAATTTGCTTGTGAGACAACCCTTTGTCTGAAATACCGTGTAATTTCTTATCACAAAGACTATCCATTCCGTATGTTCTTTTAAAATTTCTAATGTGATACTTTTTTTGGGTTTAATACAATTGCAAAAGTGTTTAAAGGCTGGAATGCACTATACAACTTTTCAATTCTGAACAGATTTTTAAAACACTAAGCATCATGCACTTGCCGACTATTTAATTGTTTACAGAGAAATACTGAGAATCATACACTGAGAGACTCACTGAAACGGATCACACAAAACAAGACTTTTACGTTGTTCCAAACGTTATGTGTTCTTACTCGTTTCTAGGAGATGCATGAAAATTTACAGTGTGTTTTAAAATCAGCTCAAAATATCAAAACGTTTGATATCCTACAACTGAATGGACTTATAGTCTGAATCTATTATTATATACTGCCCAATTGTATGTGAAATCTGTCAACTCTTATCTGCAGACTGCCAAATTTTGGCAACCTGTGTAGTGTATTCCAGCCTTTAAAGGAACATGAAATCATGTGAGTAGAAATCTACCTGGTTCTGTTGTTGTTAAATAGCAGTGTTTGAGTGTTAACAGTTGACATCTAAAATTGATTCAGATGCATAAACATGCAAAAGAGTAAATGCATAAATATACTAATGGGTGAATTCCTAAAAATCATTACATTTGCTGAAAGCACTGTTTATTTAAACAGATTCAGATACAATGGATTACATGATTAAGCAGTCAAGAAGAAAGCTTTCATCTCCTGTAGAAACAGTTCGGACCTTTTTCCCAGAAACATGGATCTGGCAACTCAGTGAAGTTGGGTACGTAAATGAAATCCCAGCAAAGAGTTTGTTAACTGAACATTACTAAGACACTTTCCACTACATTTTACTGTATTGCATTGCACGACAGGGACTCTGGATCAGCTCAGGTTCCTGTCACGGTTCCTGACACCATCACCTCTTGGGAGACGGAGGTCTTCTGTCTGTCCTCTGAAGGTCTGGGTCTCGCTCCTCCTGCTCAGCTGACAGTTTTCCAGCCCTTCTTCCTGGAGCTCTCTCTGCCTTACTCCATCATCCGTGGGGAGATCTTTGAGCTGAAGGCCACTGTCTTCAACTATCTGTCCAAGTGCATCATGGTGAGATTTCAGACTCAGTCTAATCAAATCATATCAAATATCTCACTAATCATGTGTGGTTGATTGACAGGTTAAAGTGACTCCAGCTCCGTCCTCAGACTACACTCTCAAAGCCTCCTCTGATGATCCGTATTCATCCTGTCTGTGTGCTAATGGAAGAAAAACCTTTAAATGGATCCTCACTCCTTCTGTTCTTGGTGAGTTTTCCAGTCTGAATCATTGTTTCTCAGTGTTTGTGTCTGTTGTATCTTCACGTACATGTCTTGTGTTGTAGGAGTCTTGAATATTACTGTCAGTGCAGAGGCAGAGGCGTCCCAGACTGTGTGTGACAATGAGATTGTGAGCGTCCCAGAGAGAGGACGCATTGACACGGTCACACGAAGTCTGCTTGTACAGGTCAGCGCACGTCAAATGTCTCTAAGATATCATTTACCCTTTATCATAATGCTTATGTCAGTATGATGTTGATGTGATTGTTTTATGCTGCAGGCGGAAGGAACTGAAAAGACAGAGACTCAAAGCTGGTTATTTTGTCCAAAGGGTTTGTCCACACAATGTTTTTTTTTTAATATAGATTTAAAATGTATATTTTATTTTTATGTTATTTGATATTAAACCATAGTGTTACTCTGCTGATCACTGATGTTTCTGTCTGTCTGGTTTGTAGGTGACAGTCTCTCAGAGGAAGTGGCTCTGACTCTCCCTAAAGATGTGATAGAGGGATCAGCCAGATCCTCTGTTTCAGTCATTGGTAAAATTTACAAATACAAGCAGAAATGTGGAGATTGGGTTTGGATTTATTAAATGTAGTTTCATTTGTGTATGGTTTATAGGAGACATATTGGGTCGTGCACTGAGTAATCTTCACGGATTATTACGGATGCCGTACGGCTGTGGAGAGCAAAACATGGCTGTTCTTTCTCCCAATATTTACATTCTGGAGTATCTGGAGAACACAGAGCAGCTCACCTCAGCCATCCGAGAGAGAGCCACAGGCTTCCTGAAGAGCGGTGAGAGACAGCAATCATGTCAGGAAATACTGAGAAAATACTGCCAAATTATACATTTTTCAATACACCTGAATGTCATTCAGTAAAGTTGAATAATCAGACACATTGAGTCTACCCAAACATACTCTTGAAGAGTTGAACCATTATCACACCAAACAGGATACCAGAGACAAATGAACTACAAGCATTCGGATGGATCGTACAGCACATTTGGTTATGGTGGTGGAAATACATGGTAAATATATTTTCACTATTACTTTTGTTAAACAGAAATAATATCAACATAATCTACAATAACAAACCCAAGAGAATAGTACAAAAAACACATTTAAGAATGTGTCTCAGTTCAAATGATTTGTTTTGAGATTTATGGATGGATGGAATTCATTAAAACACCTGATGAGATTTCTTTTTTAATTTGATTTTCCACTCCACCAGGTTGACTGCCTTTGTCTTGAGGTCTTTTGGCAGAGCACAGAAATACATATTTATTGATCCAGAAATTATCCAGGGTGCAAAGAATTGGTTGATAAGTAGACGGGATTCAGACGGCTGTTTTATCCAACAGGGAAGATTGTTCAACAACAGAATGAAGGTCTGTCAGCTTCTGTCTGTCTAAATCTCTCTATCTCTCTTTCTATCTAGAACACCATAGCAGCCGTCAAGAAATGGTCTAGTAACTATCTAAAAAACCTGGAAACTAAGACCTGTAAATGTTTAAGCTTTAAGAAAAAAACATTTAGGCCTGGTTTCACAGATACGGTTTAGATTATGCCAATGTTCGGCCTTCGTTAAATTAGGATATTTAAGTCCTAAAAGCGTCTGCCAAATGCATACTATAAGTTTTTCTAGATTAACTTTCCTTTATTAGTGTGTTGCTTTATTTATCCTTCATTTGTCATATATTCCAGGGTGGCGTGAATGATAATGTGACCATGACTGCCTACATTACTGCATCATTGCTTGAACTGGAAACTCCAGTCACAGTAAGTTCATCTTCAGGAAACACAGTATAAACTCATAGAGAAATGACACTCACAGTGTGTGTTTCTGTTTTTGTCTCAGGATCCTGTCGTCAGTAAAGGTTTGTCATGCTTGAGGTCCGTCATTGAGGATGTCAAAAACATTTACACCACTGCTCTGCTCGCCTACACTTTCAGTCTGGCTAAAGACACGGACACTCGACAGCAGCTTTTCAAGAAACTGGAGGATGTTTCTATTTCAGACGGTAAGAGGTTTGTTTCTGATGACTTTCTGTTGTCTATTACTGCCTGATCCTATTTTTTTTATCATGCTCATTGAGTTACGCGTGTGTCTTTTGTCCTCAAGGGTCTCATCTCCACTGGTCTCAGTCTGCATCTGCTGATGACTCTGATTCTCTGGCAGTGGAGATCAGCTCATATGTGCTGCTAGCTGTTCTCTCTGCAGATTCAGTCACTACAGCTGATCTGGGCTATGCTAACAGGATTGTCAGTTGGCTTGTGAAGCAGCAGAATGCCTATGGAGGATTCTCCTCCACACAGGTTACTCAAACTACTCCAATCAAACACATTATTAGCTGTGTGAATGAGTGAAAGTGACATCACTGAACACATTTATTTCCCAGGACACAGTGGTGGCTCTTCAGGCTCTGTCTCTGTACGCCACCAAAGTGTTCAGCTCTGACGGCTCCAGCACAGTGACTGTACAGTCAGCAGGAGACACTCACCACTTTGAGGTCAATCAGGACAACAAGTTACTGTACCAGGAGAAGCAGCTGCTTATCGTTCCAGCCAAATACAGCATTGAAGTGAAGGGCTCAACCTGTGTGTCTGTGCAGGTCTGTAGTGCGTTCAGCTTCATTTCTCTCTTGGTATTGTGGTTATTCTGCTGTGAGATGAATTATGAATATGTTTGTGTTGACTCTCTCAGATGGCTCAGTTCTACAACATTCCCACTCCTACTGAAGCTAAAACATTGAGCATTGACGCTAAGATTGAGGGAGATTGCAAGAAAACCTTTGGACAGTTCCTGTTGTTAAATTTCACAGTGAAGTGAGAACTATAACTTTATGCTATAAGACATGATTTTGGTTATGACTTTAGTTCATCAACTCTGATGGTTCATATTTATTTTTTCCAGATATGATGGTCCACAGGAAAAGACTAACATGGTCATTGTCGATATTAAAGTCCTATCTGGATTCACAGCTGATACATCAATGGTACGTTTGACTATGTGAAGCGATTCATTATAAGATAGATTTACTGTACGGTCTCTGTGAATCTACTGTAAGATGGTTTAGCTATGGCCAATATTGTCCTCCTCACTTCTTGTTGAACAGCATGATAGTTTACAGAAAATAGCTCTCCAGTTGGGCATTGTAACAAATCATACTTTTTTCCACAGCTTAAAACTCAAAGCACTTCAAGCGCATCACTTGTGGAACGGGTCGATTCTAAAGATGATCATGTCATCGTGTATCTGAAAGAGGTGGGAGAACAACAACATTCATATGATAAGTTACAGTGACTACTTCACATTTTATCTAAAATCTTCAGTCATTTCCATGATTTATGTTTATCCTCCTGCAGGTTCCAAAAAATATTCCCGTCAATCACCAGTTACAATTAAAACAGATTGTTCCAGTGAAGAATCTCAAGCCAGCTGTGATTAAAGTATATGATTATTACCAAACAAGTAAGATTTTATGTCTTTTAAAATATTAAAAATAAATATATATGTGATTCAAAAGTATCAGTTGGCATTAAGCTAATTTCTCATTATCAACATTTCCCTCAGGTGATCTGTCAGAGACTGAATATTCATCCCTCTGTGAGTGAAGTGTCATGCCTCAGTTCTACAGCTCGGATAAATATATTTGAGTGCTGACTAAATGTTTTTATTCATTGTTTATTCCATTTTGGCAATTCAGTTTCCTGATTAGCCTTTGTTTTATTAAACCCAAACAAACTGAAAACGCGTTGGTGAGATTATTTGTATTTTTGTTTTAGAGTTTTGCTTACATACTATGGAAATATTTCAGTGTCAGATTAGAGATATTTTTCCTTGAGTCTAGGTGAGATGAGTCTTGCAAATTACCAAGTTACCAATCTAATTACCAAGTTAATTAGAAAATCAAGTTATATATATATATATATATATATATATATATATATATACACTCACCGGCCACTTTATTAGGTACCCCATGCTAGTAACGGGTTGGACCCCCTTTTGCCTTCAGAACTGCCTCAATTCTTCGTGGCATAGATTCAACAAGGTGCTGGAAGCATTCCTCAGGGAGTTTGGTCCATATTGACATGATGGCATCACACAGTTGCCGCAGATTGTCGGCTGCACATCCATGATGCGATCTCCCGTTCCACCACATCCCAAAGATGCTCTATTGGATTGAGATCTGGTGACTGTGGAGGCCATTTGAGTACAGCGAAACTCATTGTCATGTTCAAGAAAACCAGTCTGAGATGATTCCAGCTTTATGACATGGCGCATTATCCTGCTGAAAGTAGCCATCAGAAGTTGGGTACATTGTGGTCATAAAGGGATGGACATGGTCAGCAACAATGCTCAGGTAGGCTGTGGCGTTGCAACGATGCTGCAATTGGTACCAAGGGGCCCAAAGAGTGCCAAGAAAATATTCCCCACACCATGACACCACCACCACCAGCCTGAACCGTTCATACAAGGCAGGATGGATCCATGCTTTCATGTTGTAGACGCCAAATTCTGACCCTACCATCCGAATGTCGCAGCAGAAATCGAGACTCATCAGACCAGGCAACGTTTTTCCAATCTTCTATTGTCCAATTTCGATGAGCTTGTGCAAATTGTAGCCTCAGTTTCCTGTTCTTAGCTGAAAGGAGTGGCACCCGGTGTGGTCTTCTGCTGCTGTAGCCCATCTGCCTCAAAGTTCGACGTACTGTGCGTTCAGAGATGCTCTTCTGCCCACCTTGGTTGTAACGGGTGGTTATTTGAGTCACTGTTGCCCTTCTATCAGCTCGAACCAGTCTGGCCATTCTCCTCTGACCTCTGGCATCAACAAGGCATTTCCGCCCACAGAACTGCCGCTCACTGGATGTTTTTTTCTTTTTCGGACCATTCTCTGTAAACCCTAGAGATGGTTTTGCATGAAAATCCCAGTAGATTAGCAGTTTCTGAAATACTCAGTACCAGCCCTTCTGGCACCAACAATCATGCCACGTTCAAAGTCACTCAAATCACCTTTCTTCCCCATACTGATGCTCGGTTTGAACTGCAGGAGATTGTCTTGACCATGTCTACATGCCTAAATGCACTGAGTTGCCGCCATGTGATTGGCTGCTTAGAAATTAAGTGTTAACGAGCAGTTGGACAGGTGTACCTAATAAAGTGGCCGGTGAGTGTATATATATATATGGGGTCATAGGGTTTGCTTGAGAGTGTGGTCCATGTGTCTGAAAAGCCTGAAAATCCCTGATGTACAGTATTCTTTAATGCCAAAATCCATCCAAAACAGGTTACAAACCAGAAGATAGATCCAAAATACAAATCTAGGATTCACAGTGGAGATAAACAGAACAAGGTTCAGAATAATCACTAAACCAATACAAGAACGATTGCTCAGAATTGCAGAGACACTGCTAGACCTCGCAAGAATGAGAGCAATGAGTATGGAAGCCAGACTATTTTTCCAGAGATAAAGTTTTTTAGGAGATTTTTTAATTTTTAGGAGAATAAAGGTAATGACATGACAAAAAAACAGTGCTATAATAATTAAAATGTACTTTAGCAATATTTACATTGACATTTAATCATTTAGCAGACGATTTTATCAATAGCAACTTGCAACTGAGTAGAACAATAGAAGCAATCAGACCAATAGGGCAACAATATTAAAGTGTTTGTCCCAATTAGTCTGACACACGTAGCATACACAAATGAAACCTACGACACTGAACATCTGTTAAGAACATGAAATAATTATAGCAAATAATATCAAGTAGCAGGAAGTGTCTTGCATATTTTATATTACACAACAGATTTTAGGTGACCTTAGCCATGTTTAGTCGTATTGTGAAGGCAGAGAAATTTACAAATGCAAACACCAGCTTACAGTATCTCTCCCTCTCAGTTTGAGTGAGTGGGTGCATGTCTGTGCACTGGATGTTAATTATCAGTTGTCATGGCCCACTGTTTGTCTACATGGAGTTAAAGGTCAGTAGATCTACATTTTTCAGATGAGGATAAGAGTAGGAGTTTGTTTTCAGATCACATGTACACTTATATATTTAAAGATCTGAGTTGATTTCTTGCATGTTATTGACTACTAAGAACTGAACTTCCCAACTTCCCTTTTGACTGCGGATAAAATGACTTCCATTTATTGGATATTCCAACATGCAACCTTAAAGTCGTTCAACCCTGAATTATGCAGTCAGGTACATTCATAATGAATTTAATGTTTATTTTAATATGTGAAGGAGTAAAGCAAAAGCATGTCTTGAACTGCTTGTATTTACCATTTATCGAACTTATCACAAATTAATTTTTGGGAAAAACAACAAATTGCATTTTAGCACAGGTTGTTTAACTGCATTGCCTACATGGTTAAATCATTAATCAGATGATCAATACGGATGTTTTGAAGGACCTCCTTTAGCTAGAGTCCCTTTAAAAGAGACGGTCCAGTTCATCTCATGACCTGCTGATCGCTCGTCATCATGACTGTGAATATCAGCTGCTGTTGGAAAGGGCTCCTTCTGCTCTCGTTCCTCCTGAACTGTGTTAATGGACAAACATCCGGACTGTAAGTTTTTAACAATTTCTGCTGAAATTCTGCTATCGTAACCACTCAGGTATTATTCTATGATCATTATCTTTCAACAGATCTTTCATGGTGACGTTTCCTGCAGTGATCGGGTCTGGATCTGAGGCCAAACTGTGTGCAAGTCTTCTCAAGCCCAATGAAAGCCTTTTCATGAACATTCATCTGGTTCATGGTAACCAGAGCACTTTACTGATGCGCGTGAAAGCTGAGAGAGAGTTTCACCGCTGCTTTAACGTCAAGGTCTGCCATCAAAACATACACATGATGATTATTATCAAATCTATTTCACCATATCACATCTAGTTTTTGTGATGTCAGGTTGTAAATACAGTATATTATTTCTCTTCAGGCTCCTCTGGTTGAAGCAGATTCAGTGCAGAAAATGAAGGTCGAACTTTTGGGAAAAACTTTCAAGATGACTGAAGAGAAAAGTCATGTTCAGGCCTTACTATCCTCTGACCTTTATCCAGACTGATAAACCTATCTATATTCCAGGACAGACAGGTGAGCTTTGAATGTCTCAAAGGCTAAACCACAGTAAATAATACTGATGTCACTGTAAAATACTAAATATATATTAAGTAAAGCTTGCTGTGATCATGCAGACGAGCTGATGTAGCACCAATGGTCAGAAAATGACAAATGTTGCACAAACCAGAAGATGGTAAAAGTAAACCGTTCAATGAATTTACAAAGTTGTAAACATAAAAGATGAGCATAAGGAAAGCAGAAGGATCTGTAGCTTTGAAATCTAACAGCTTTGGAAACACAAGAACAGTAATCTAGTGTGTCTTTGAACAATCGCCCTCAGATTCAAACATGTATTCAACCTAAATGCTGTAATTACAAATAACTGATTAAGTAAATCACTTTGTCAGTGTCTATGACTTTATTTTTTATGAAATCTAGAGATACTGTAGATCAGGAGTGTTCTTGGAGAGCCACTGGAGAGTTTAGCTTTAACTTTAATTAAATGTCAGGATCAGGTATCCAGCTAATAAAGTCCTTCAAGTTTATCTGAAATCTACAGGTCTGTGTGTTGAAAGAGGGATTGGGACTAACTCTGTGGCCCTACTGGAGTTTGACGCTCCTGCTATTGATTTTTACATGTGATAATAGCTGTCTGGTATAAACGTTAACTGGTCAGCTGGTGCAAACTGGTCAGACATTCTTTTAAAATTATGGCTAGTGAAGTTAGCTCAAAAGACATCAGCAGAATACAGTTGTCAGCCTATACTGCAATTGATCCTTAACATGGTTTTGTACACAGCTCTGTCATTTACAGTAGTGAAAAACTGACTGTAAGTGTTGTCCATTATATAAGAGCTGAAGAAGCCAAAATTGGAGTTTTGTTTTTTTAATTCACATTTGTATTTTACAGTGAACTTCAGAGTTGTTACCATGGATACAAACTTTGCACCCCTTGATCAGCAGGTCTGATGTGTTTTTCTTACATCTTTAATGCTCTTGTTTTCTCTTGCATTGTTGAACACATGTTTTTGGCTTTTAATCTTTAACTACTATTTGCTCTTTTACAGTATAGTACAGTGGTTCTTGAGGTAAGAACATAAAACCGTCTGTGGCGTCATAACTAACACAACTTTTAAATCTTATAAACACTATGGAAATTCTGTTATATTAGCAATTATTGTATTTTCAGTAGGCTAATTACACATTTCTTCATTGATAGTCAGGATATGTGTAGCTGACTGTAACTAAACACCTGTACTGTCTCTGGTATTAAACAGGACAGTCAGACGTAACCGTATTGGTCAATGGACAAATGTTTCTTCTACAAGGTGGATTTTGCAGCGCTCTTATGAATTAAACCCAGAGGCCCGTCAAGGCATGTACAAACTGAAGGCTTTTATTGGTGACAGGATGACCTCTCATGATTTTGAGGTGAAAAAATATGGTAAGTTTTTAAAACAAATGATTTGCAGTGTTGTATGAGAAGAATTTCAACAACATGTAGTAGGTTTTAAAAGGGAATGTCTTGGGTTACTTGACTGTAACCCTGTTCCCTGAAAAAAGCAGTAATGAGATGCTGCGCTGAGCGCTATGGGAAAACATCTTTGTTTGACCGGTTGTGAATACATGGGCAAACACGGCTATAAATAGATGTGTGACAGCTGTGCTTTCATCTAACGAATGTTCTGAACACGCTCCCCAGTGCAGCAATGTGTAACGGAGGCCAGCTATGGGGCTGTTTACACCTGGCCACTTTATGCGTTTTCTCAGATCGGATAGTTATCTGGTTTATCAGAAACGATTCCATTTACACCTGTTCACATAAATGTGTTTTTGCAAAACGGATATAAATCCAATCTTCAATTCCCGCGCTATATGCGGATTTAAAGAAGTGTACGTCACCGAAAGCAACAGATAAGCTGCATTTTATTGATCATCGGCTAATTTCAAAATCAGCAAAGATGGCGATAAGAGAGTGGCAACAGAACTGGTAAGATCATTTCGTTTCTTTACTTTTAATGAAGATGGTAGTGTTAATGGACTTCGACTTACTTTCACTTTGATTTGCGATAGATTGCGGCACGCTGGCTTGATGGGCGCTCAGCTGCTGATCTGATGTGATCGCAGTAGCGTCGTCATATCTGACTAAAATAGCATGACAAATGGCCTATAACACGCTCTCACGCGTTTATTTTTTAGCATTTTTAGGAGTAGTAACATTTACATATGTGGTTTCAAGAACCAGATGCATTTACACATGTCCAGTTTTGTCTGGAATGCGGCCCAGACCACCTTCTGAAGTGGTTTGAGCGATCGGATTCAAATCCGTCTCAAATGCGTTTCGGGGGGCATTTACACCTGGTCTTTTCACGATCGGATAGCTATCCGATCACAGAAAGCGCATGAAGTGGCCAGGTGTAAACGGCCCTTAGTAGTCGCTGTGCAAGTAAACCTCACTCCTTTGATCTCAATAGGCGCTCTTGCGACATACACTGAGAGGCTGCAGTCTTTAGCCTCCTTGTTAGAGCGCCTGACTCTCATGCTGGAGACCTGGGTTCGAAGCCCGCTCGGAGCAGGTCGAGTAGGACCTGGGTGGAGGGGCTACAAATGCAGCGCAACATCTCATTACTGCTTTTTCAGGGAACAGGGTTACAGTCAAGTAACCTGAGACGTTCCCTTTTAAAAGCTACTTGCAATGCTGCGCTGAATGCTATGGGAACGAGAACTGGAAGTGTCTGGAGGGGCAAGGTTGTTTAGTGTGTATGCACAAACACGATAATGGCCTCAGGCATGATTTTGGGATGTTGACTCAAGGACATATGAGCCTGGAGTAACATGAACATCCAAACTATAGAATATAATAAATGTGGTGTGCGGAGAGGATACACATACTTGCTGCATCTGGACACCTCTTGCTAAAGCCCTGGAGGATGCAATCCCCCTGGTAGAAATAATTCAACCAAAATTCACCCAGAGGCAAAGCTTAACTGCTTGCCTCAAAGGCTTGTGTGATGACATCTCTCACCCAATGAGACATAGGGCATTTCTCAATACCAAGTATGCAAACTTCGGACTAGCCGCTCCTTGGTAGTTCAGACTTGCTAAGTTCGACTCAGGAGAACCAATTAGTCTAACTCAAGGACCTCATGATCTGATGAAGAACAAATGAAAGGGAAGGATGGAACCTCAAAGCTCACCTGTCTAAAGTATTTATAGCTTCTGGCGTGCACATGTCGATGACGTCATCATCACAGGTTATTTAAGCCAAATTCTCTGCATATTTGCCACATGTGTTGTGTTCACAACCAGTCAAACAAAGATGTTTTCCCATAGCGCTCAGCACAGCATTGAGAGCATCTTTTGAAAGGCAACTCTAATTTCGCCTTTCTGACTTCTAGTTTTGCCTAAGTTTGAAGTTTCTGTAAAAAGCCCAAAGGAAGTGAGTGTTGATGAAGAGGAACTGATAATTGAGGTTTGCGGAAAGTGAGTGGTTTATTTTATTTCCTGCATTAAGAGAGCATTGTGTTCTTCCAATCTTGGCACAATTAAGTTACTTTGATTTAAATGATAATTTTTTTTTTTTTTTTTTTTACTGTGGTCAGTTATTTATTTACTGTAACCTCATCCAAATGTATTAGTTGCTGAACTCAAGCCTGGGTTGTATATCTGTTGATTGTACCTTTTTTTTACAGATACACTTATGGACAGCCTGTCCCTGGTAAATCACGGGTGAATGTCTGCCGTAATAATTTGCCCTACGAGTACCATCACACCAATCCAGTGTGTTTAGAGGAAACCATGGAGGTATGTGTGTTGAAACGCTGTACAAGTAATGGGACATTACCTTTCCTTTATTTATCCAGTTAAACCACTCTACAGTCAACATGCTATATTTGTGTTCATTCCTTATAATTAGATAAAAAAGACAGGCTGTGCCATCCATACCTTAAATACATCAGTTTTTTGGAACGACACACTAAAGGATAGTCTGGAGGATTTTCTTCGATGTTGAGGCAATGGTTACAGAAGAAGGAACAGGTGAGCTGCTGGATTTGGTCAGATACCGTTACCTACATTTCTTGAATTTCTCATTTTTTATGTTTTACTTTTATTTTACTTTAAATGATTTTTTTAAACTGTTTACAGAGATCACCATGACAAAATCAGAATCTGTAACTCTCACGTATGAAATTGGTAAAGCCTCATTTACTGAGCTGCCCAAAACATATGAACATGGATCAGTTATAGAAGGAAAAGTAAGTCTAAAATCAGTTTGTCTCAGTTTAACACCATTGATATGTACAGAATTATTCATTTATTTATTCCTTCAAAATCTTATTTTACAGATCAAACTCTCAAATTTCAAAAGGTGCACCAATTCAAAACAAAGTGGTTTATCTTATGGAGGGTAGCACCTGGTCCCCAAAACTGCTCCTAAATCTCACTACAGACAGCGATGGACTGGCCAGCTTCTCTCTAATACGTCCAGTCATTCTAAAAGTGATATTGATCTGATTGTAAGGATGTTTGTGTTCACTTAGTTTTGTGTTCCCTGAAGACTTCAATTGCATCAGTTATTTCTGATTCTTTGTTATCCAGGCAAGTGTCTCTCATGAAGGCCATTCTTATGACTACAACAACAAACCTTACTTCTCTCTTGAAGTAAAAACAGTCCAGCTCTTCCAGCCTGCCACTCCATACGCCCCAACACTAAGTGAATTGATTATAGAGAATTCTGAGCAACCATTAAAAGTGTGACTCTGAGTTTACAGCCACCATCAAGTATTATTTTATTGGAGAGACTGTTGAAGACTTCAAAACAGACATTGTCTATATGGTGAGAACATCAGTATTTATATTCAAATTAAATCAAATTACACTTTATTTATAAAGCACTTTAAAACAACTGAATTAGTCATATCACACAATACATAACTCATACAAAAATAAAATACAATATAAAACAAATTAAGAAACAACACAAATAATAATAAAAAAGCCAAGCCTTAAAAACTATCAAATAAACAAAATGTCAACTTCTGGTGTTAAAGGCCAAGGAAAAAGATGGGTTTTTAAAAGAGATCTAAAACAAGACAATTTAAGAGATCTGTCTAATAGGCTGAGGCATATCAATCCATAATTTAGGAGCTGCCACAGCAAAGGCACGGCCCACTCTGAGCTTACGACTAGTTTTGGGCACATGCAGAAACAGTTGATCTGCTGACCTGAGAGAACAAGTGAGAGATGTAGTAGCTCAGAAAACTAGGGTGGGGCAAGACCATTTAGTGATTTAAAAACAAATAAAATAACTTTGAAGTTAATCCTGAACTACAGGCAGCCAGTAATGCAAGGATAAAACAGGAGAAATGTGCTCATGTTTACGCGTTCCTGTTAAAGAACGCTGCTGGCCCGTTTTGTACAATTTGGAGATGGGCTAAAGAAGACCCACTAACCCCCACATACAGTGCATTACAATAATGGCCTATATATTATTACAGAGGTGTTTTTATTTAACAGTATTATTTGGCTGCACTAGTCAGTTTGTTATTAGAGTGTCATCTGTCTGTTTCAGGTCTTGTCCAGAGGAGTGATCGTTCATCATGGATATGAGAAGGTTGAAGTGAAGTCTTCTAATGGAGCAAGTGGCACAATGTCGTTCAAACTGTCTGTTGGTTCAGATCTGGCTCCTGTACTGCAGATTCTGGTTTACTGTGTTCTGCCCAGTGAAATGTTGTTGCTAGAAGCAAAGATTTCAATGTTGAAAAGTGTTTCAAAAACAAGGTATGTATTGTAGCTTTAGAAATTAGTCTCTCTTTACTTTACTTTATTTTTTTCTTACTTTATTTACTTTACTTTACTGTATTATACAATACATTTACTGTATATACAGGTGAAACCTGAAAAATTTGAATATAGTGCAAAAGTTCATTAATTTCAGAAATTCAACTTAAAAGGTGAAACTAATACATCAAATAGACTCATTACATGCAAAGTGAGATATTTCAAGCCTTTATTTGTTATAATTTTTATGATTATGGCTTACAGCTTATGAAATCCCCAAATTCATAAGCTGTAAGCCATAATCATCAAAATTATAACAAATAAATGCTTGAAATATCTCACTTTGCATGTAATTAGTCTATAGAGGGAATGCGCGTGACATCACCGTCCGGTCACGTGCCTGCAGTTACTCACAGTGAGTGGCAAAAAGACTGAGTGGCTGTACTATATGTTTTCAGCGTGAATGCCGCAAAAAACAAACACAACACATATAAAGTGGGAAAGAGCTTTGCGATTGACTGTACAACTAGATTTGACAAAAAATCTGAGGTATAGTTTTACAGACTGATATAGAAAGAGGAGCAAATGGATCGCTGCAATTCACAGAAACAACTGGACAACTGAGCAAAAGGTGGATTTGCAGTTATCATTTTGTGTAAATATGCTGAATTTAGCTGTAAAACCATACCCACATATTTTGTATTGTTATATTATTTATATATATATATATATATATATATATATATATATATATATATAACAACTCATCAATTAAATATTTATTATTGCATATTCTGCATTATTGGATGTTTCTTAATAAACACTGACCAAAAAAAAAAAAACTATAAAGTTTTATGGCTGGACGTATATGATGATATATAGGCTATAGCTATTACACTGATATAAGTGATCACCCGGATTTAGACCTACCTATATTGTATTTATATTAAAGCGTTCACAGGCAAATTTGCTTTATGTTTACCGTCTATATTGCTTTATTTCCCCGGCGTTGAAATCAGGCAAACATAAATGTCAGGCAACACGCATGTCAATATCCATGGATCACTGGATCTTTAGTAAGTTGTAAGGAACACTATATTGAGTCCAACATATAGTTTAAATTGATTAAAACTGTTCGTTTTAGTCGCATTTTCGCAGTTTCCCCTATTAAATCCAGTCACGCAGCAGATCTTTTGCCGCTGAGGGGGCTTGTTCAACGGGAAAGTGACGTCAATGCATTTCCTTCTTTATATAATATGTTAGTTTAATCTTTTAAGTTGAATTACTGAAATAAATGAACTTTAGTAGGATATTCTAATTATTTTAGTTCCACTGTATTACTGACTGTATTACTGTATTATTAAAAGAAATCCTATTCACTGTATGTCACAGGTGTCTCTACAGTTTTCTCCTGCTAAGGCGGTTCCTGGTGAGGAAAACACTCTCCAGCTCTCAGCTCAGCCTGGTTCACTGTGTGGCCTCAGCGCTGTGAGATTAGGAGCGTCCTGATCCTGGAGTCAGGAAAACGTCTGGATGCTGACAAGGTGTAGATGCTTAAAGATTCAGTATTGATTAAATGTGCCTTCATAGTGGGAATCTCCAGTGGGAATTTAGTGATAACAGATAACAGTGATAACTACTACTATGATCTCGAGGAAAAATTACTTTGGTCAAGTCAAGTATATTTACATAGCACTTTTCACAATATTGCATCAAAGCAGCTATCAATCAAAACATAAGAACAATGTTCTTGGGTGAGGTCAAAATTAAATTCAGACCAGGAATTTGTCTTTTAAAACTTTATTCTTGCTGCCAGAAGGTTGTCTGACATACAGAACAATCCTCTGTCCTCAGTGAGAAGACACATGCTGCGTCCCAATTTGCATACTATCCGTCCTAAAATAGTATTCGGAAATAGAATTAGTACGTCCCAAACCGTAGTATGTTGAAATGAGTGTTTCAAAGATACCCGGATGGTCTACTATTTCCGATCAGAATCCGAAGTGTAGATCGGTGCACACTCTAAGGACGGCTGATATTGCCCACAAACCATTGCGCGTTGGACGAGGATTCGGTTAGAACTACAAACACGAGTAAAAAGTGTTCAAAAACTACAGACACGGAGGGCGCGCGAGTCCCGCGCTGGTCCCGCGGCTGTGTAGAGAGGTTTAGATAAACAGGTTTGAGTGATTAATTATCAGTATCTAACCGGACGAAAATGAATTTATTCAATGTTGTCCACATAATATTGCATATGCAGCAGCATTGTGAACGTTTGTAAAGACACGTTTAGCCATTACTTTTTAAATGCATCATTATATTCAAATTGCAAACACGAGGAGAGTATCTGCATGAAAGACCCACGACTGGCAGATGAACGTGCTTTGAAACGGTAGGAAATTAAATGAATGGAGGATTTTAACTGTGACAAGATGATTGACAGGGCAGTTTACGGTGACAGGATGACATGCACGCAGCACGCGACGGAGCTGTCCGTTTATGATGACGTGATAGTATGTCCCAAAGCTTGCCTACTCTTTTTGCTCCACACTCAAAAGTATATACTTTTTCTTCACAAAAAGAGTACATACTTTTAGGGCGTAGTATAAGTAGGCGAATTGGACGCAGCAATCTCTCAGTTCCCCATCATATTTACTCCCCATCTTTTGCCCTTGGAGGCCAGGGGGTTTTCTCTTTGAACACAAGATATTTTGTACACTCTCACAAAAGACAATTTTCAACAGTTTCAACACAGCATAGAACATATAGAAAACAACTTAATATGTTGTTTAAAACACTCATGTGATATACATACTCATGTATGACACACATGACACACTACTCGCAATGGCACATGCAACACACATATTTGTATTTTACATTACAGATGCCATCCGTGTTTCTATAAATAAGAGATTTAACATGAATCTTTATTCTTTTCTCACGAAAATGGAATTAAAGTTTTGTTGAAAATACATAAATTACTCAGAAATCATACTGATAGTGTGTGAACGTGGTCCCATTACAGGTCTTCAACTTGCTGCCAGTGCAGTCGGGGTCAGATTATACTTATTCTGTTGAAGATGAGCAGGAGTGTCTGCATGTGAGATTTCGTCGAGCTGTGCCGACGGACAACGCCTATGAATCCTTTAAGGTAACAGGCGGATTATACTGTATGTGTGGCAATGCACTAGATATTGATTAGGAGAGTATTTATTGCACATGCATAAGTAAATCCATAAAAAGCTCTCTTGATTACTCTGACAATAATAAGAAATTTGTATTTTCATGACATGATTGTGGGTCATCATTATTATTTGACAGAGAGTGGGATTGAAGATGGCAACAAATTTGGAAGTGCGAGCTCCTGAGTGTCTGTCATTCAGAGGCTTAATGTACCGCCAATACCAAGGTACTTATAAATATAGGTACATATACAGTTATTACAATCCAAGCTGTAATATTTTAATATGTAGGTGCTTGTTATGAAATATATTTAAAAAAAGTGGTAACACTTTACAATAAGGTTCATTAGTTACTACATTAGTTAACATTAACAAAGAATGAACAATACTTCTTCAGCATTTGTTAATCTTTGGTAATGTTAATTTCAACATTTACTAATACTTTATTAAAATCTTGTTAACATTAGTTAATGCACTGTGAACTAACATGAACAAACAATGAACAGCTAGATTTGTATTAACTAACGTTAACAAAGAATAACAAATACAGTAACAAATGGTTAGTTCATGTTAGTTAATGCATGAACTAATGTTTAATAAATGAACCTTATTGTAAAGTGTTACCAAAAAAATATATGTTCAATTTGTGAAATTGCGATGCTCACACAATTTGTACAATTCCACAATGATAGTGATGTAGTAGGAGAAGACAGTTTTCCTGGGGTCATTAGTTAACATTGAGTCAGTGTTATTATTGATAAAAAAAAAATCAACTATTAAACTTATATATAACTGTGATGATGTTTATGTTGGAAGGAAGAAGACTGGGTCAGCGTGACTGGGACTGGTACAATTTTATTTAACAAACAACAGGTGCGCCCACTCGCCACAGCGTGTTCACTGTAGTTCACTACAGCACAAAATAAACAAACACTTCACAAAACTCTTTCCGCTATATCAGCTCTCTCTTTCCACATTTGACCACTCTTTCCACTGACTGACCCCAGTAGCACCTCACTGCAGTACACAAGATCCAGATTGGGATCCAGATCTAAGGGCAGGATGGATGGGTAGGGTAGGTATCAGGGGGTGAGATGGTTAGGATTAGGGATGGGGTTAGGATCGGGTGGAGATGGGTAGGATTAGGGGTGGGGTTAGGGATCAGGGGGTTGGAGATGGGTAGGATTGGGGAGTTGGGCTAGGGATCAGGGGGTGGAGATGGGTAGAATTAGGGGTGGGGTTAGGGATCAGGGGGCAGAGATGGGTAGGATTAGGGGTGGGGTTAGGGATCAGGAAGTGGAGATGGGTAAGATTAGGGGTGGGGTTAGGGATCAGGGGGCAGAGATGGGTAGGATTAGGGATGGGGTTAGGGATCAGGGGGTGGAGATGGGTAGGATTAAGGGTGGGGTTAGGGATCAGGGGGTTGGAGATGGGTAGGATTAGGGGTGGGGTTAGGGATCAGGGGTGGAGATGGGTAGGATTAGGGGTGGGGTTAGGGATCAGGGGGTGGAGATGGGTAGGATTAGGGGTGGGGTTAGGGATCAGGGGGTGGAGATGGGTAGGATTGGGGGTTGGGTTAGGGATCAGGGGGTGGAGATGGGTAGGATTAAGGGTGGGGTTAGGGATCAGGGGTGGAGATGGGTAGGATTAGGGTGGGGTTAGGGATCAGGGGGTGGAGATGGGTAGGATTAGGGGTGGGGTTAGGGATCAGGGGTTGGAGATGGGTAGGATTGTGGGGTTGGGCTAGGGATCAGGGAGTGGAGATGGGTAGGATTAGGGGTGGGGTTAGGGATCAGGGGGTGGAGATGGGTAGGATTAGGGGTGGGGTTAGGGATCAGGGGAGTGGAGATGGGTAGGATTAGGGGTGAGGTTAGGGATCAGGGAGTGGAGATGGGTAGGATTAGGGGTGGGGTTAGGGATCAGGGAGTGGAGATGGGTAGGATTAGGGGTGAGGTTAGGGATCAGGGAGTGGAGATGGGTAGGATTATGGGTGGGGTTAGGGATCAGGGATCAGGAAGTGGAGATGGGTAGGATTAGGGGTGGGGTTAGGGATCAGGGATTGGAGATGGCTGAGGATTAGGGGTGGTGTTAGGGATCAGGGGGCGGAGATGAGGTATATGTAAGATGGGAGGAGTTGGATCTGCATCCAGCTCTTCCACCCTGGATTTCGGTGTTCTGCAGTGAGGACCATCTCGACTAGCCGACGTAAGAGTGTAAGAGCGTAAGAGTCCTCAGTCCTCCTATCTCTTCGTCTCGCACTCCACAGCAGCTTATATCCGGTATCTCCACGCCAATTACTGCAACAAGACAGGTGTTTGTAATTTGCACTTGACTTACTTACTCGTCTTTCTTTCTCTCTCTCCCGTTAGCAGATCTCGCAGAACCATGCCCCCTTCGCCAGTCGCCACAATAACTTTTGTAAAATAAAATGAACGCATTAACTTTGGGAGCCATAACATATATAAAACTAAAATAAAAACTAAATAAACTGAAAGTAGAAAACTCTGACAAGACTAAACTATATCTGTATTTGGGGAAAAAAAGTGTATTAAAATGATGATCTGCCATCCATTTTCTGTTTACTTAGTGTTGTTCACATACTGTACATATAACTTAAAACAACAAAATATAATTTTTTACAGTGATGTATCGTTATCGAAGCTGTTCCAGTGGGAGTGATGTCACGAATGGAATCCTGATTATGATACTGACAGACATTCTCCAGCAGTGACGATTCGGACAGTCTTTCCAGAAACGTGGATCTGGGAACTTGCTGAAGTGGGGTATGTAAAGTATAATCAGTGCATTTAACATCATATTTATCTTATCTTATTGCTCCTCTTTAAAGCATCATCTCCCCTCACACCCACAGGACAGAAAATACCTTGCTTGCTTTGCAGATTCTGAATCCAGTTATTGTATTTATATTTTATTTAATTCACTATTGTTGTAATTCCTCCGCAGGACTCTGGATCAGCTCAGGTTCCTGTCACGGTTCCTGACACCATCACCTCTTGGGAGACAGAGGTCTTCTGTCTGTCCTCTGAAGGTCTGGGTCTTGCTCCCCCTGCTCAGCTGACAGTTTTCCAGCCCTTCTTCCTGGAGCTCTCTCTGCCTTACTCCATCATCCGTGGGGAGATCTTTGAGCTGAAGGCCACTGTCTTCAACTATCTGTCCAAGTGCATCATGGTGAGATTTCAGACTCAGTCTAATCAAATCATATCAAATATCTCACTAATCATGTGTGGTTGATTGACAGGTTAAGTGACTCCAGCTCCGTCCTCAGACTTACACTCTCAAAGCCTCCTCTGATGATCCGTATTCATCCTGTCTGTGTGCTAATGGAAGAAAAACCTTTAAATGGATCCTCACTCCTTCTGTTCTTGGTGAGTTTTCCAGTCTGAACAAAGTCCTTTTAGGCAAGTCATGCCACTCGGCCGCCATCTTGGCAACGCCTCCGGGCAGCTATTTCAGACTAACAAGACCAGGCTCCTATCTAAATGAATGGGCAGGGACTCAGAACTGCTCTTTCACTGGTCACCGGGACATAAAAACTGCTTGTATACAAACAGTAATAAAATATGATAAAAAATCGCTGAAAAAGTTTGATGACTTTGCCCCAAAATAAGGTTTAAAATGCCTTTTTCCCCACAGGTTATACTTTTACTGCGCATGCGCAAGGGTTCTCTCGCTCTCTGTCGAGCGGGCGCTACACGGTTAGAAGCACAGTGTGTGCGCGCTCTTGCTTGCTTGCTCTAGATTCCAGGAGATTTTAACTAATTTGCACTATCAATCTGCGGGAGACTCCCAGAACTTCCGGGAGACTTGGGATATCTGATGTTTACACAACTAACACATTTCAGATCTGCCGCCTTTTCAAACAGTAACATATTTTCCGCTGTCGCAAACCTCAACTGTGCGCATGCGTCGGTGGAATCAGGCAATAGGCTTAAAGGGGCTTTCCCGGCTTGATTGGCTTTCCAGCGGGAGGGGCGGGGCATGTGCATACAACTGTCATCTTTGGTGTTACGGGTTTTCACTATTTAGTTGTATTAAGGATTGAGGAAGAGACATGTCTCTATATAAATAGTTTCTGGTCTGAATCATTGTTTCTCAGTGTTTGTGTCTGTTGTATCTGTTCACGTACATGTCTTGTGTTGTAGGAGTCTTGAATATTACTGTCAGTGCAGAGGCAGAGGCGTCCCAGACTGTGTGTGACAATGAGATTGTGAGCGTCCCAGAGAGAGGACGCATTGACATGGTCACACGAAGTCTGCTTGTACAGGTCAGCGCACGTCAAATGTCTCTAAGATATCATTTACCCTTTATCATAATGCTTATGTCAGTATGATGTTGATGTGATTGTTTTATGCTGCAGGCGGAAGGAACTGAAAAGACAGAGACTCAAAGCTGGTTATTTTGTCCAAAGGGTTTGTCCACAGAATTTTTTTCATATAGATTTAAAATTTATACTTTTTTATGTTATTTAATATTAAACCATAGTGTTACTCTGCTGATCACTGATGTTTCTGTCTGTCTGGTTTGTAGGTGACAGTCTCTCAGAGGAAGTGGCTCTGACTCTCCCTAAAGATGTGATAGAGGGATCAGCCAGATCCTCTGTTTCAGTCATTGGTAAAATTTACAAATACAAGCAGAAATGAGGAGATTGGGTTTGGATTTATTAAATGTAGTTTCATTTGTGTTTGGTTTATAGGAGACATATTGGGTCGTGCACTGAGTAATCTTCACGGATTATTACGGATGCCGTACGGCTGTGGAGAGCAAAACATGGCTGTTCTTTCTCCCAATATTTACATTCTGGAGTATCTGGAGAACACAGAGCAGCTCACCTCAGCCATCCAGAGAGAGCCACAGGCTTCCTGAAGAGCGGTGAGAGACAGCAATCATGTCAAAATACTGAGAAAATACTGCCAAATTATACATTTTTCAATACACCTGAATGTCATTCAGTAACGTTGAATAATCAGACACATTGAGTCAACCCAAACATACTCTTGAAGAGTTAACCATTATCACACCAAACAGGATACCAGAGACAAATGAACTACAAGCATTCGATGGATCGTACAGCACATTTGGTTATGGTGGTGGAAATACATGGTAAATATATTTTCACAATTACTTTTGTTAAACAGAAATAATATCAAGATAATAACTCTACAATAACAAACCCAAGAGAATAGTGCAAAAAACACATTTAAGAATGTGTCTCAGTTCAAATTGTTTGTTTTCAGATTTATGATGGATGGAATTAATTAAAACACCTGATGAGATTTCTTTTTTAATTTGATCTTTCACACCACCAGGTTGACTGCCTTTGTCTTGAGGTCTTTTGGCAGAGCACAGAAATACATATTTATTGATCCAGTAATTATCCAGGGTGCAAAGGATTGGTTAATAAGTAGACGGGATTCAGACGGCTGTTTTATCCAACAGGGAAGATTGTTCAACAACAGAATGAAGGTCTGTCAACTTCAATCCATATCTCTCTATCCAGAACACCATAGCAAAAATGGACTAGTAACTATCTAAAAAGCCTGGAATCTAAGACCTGTAAAAGTTGTAGCTTTTTTAAAACATTAAGAAGTTCTCTGGCCAACATCAGAATTTGTCTAGATAAACTTTCCTTTAATAGTTTGTGGTAGATTTTTTCTTCTTTCACACATGACTACAGTCTACAGGTCTACAGTCAGTCGCTGTCGGCGTCAGTTTTCCTCTAACTGGGTCAACAAACGTTGTCCCGTTCAGTAATATTACTCTAGCATCTCCTCATCGACGCTGGCCAAGTCCCCTAACCCTAACTTTCTGCGCAGCAATAACTAAACAGACAGACTTCCAACAATGCCTTGGATTCTTTAATCACGGCTGGAGGATCTCAGACAAATATCAGAGAGAATCCCACCCACAAAATGAATACACCAGTTTTTACTGAAATAAGAGCATGGTGAAAATGACATGATACATTACATTACTCCCTACAATTTGATTAGATCTCAAATCATTAGAAAAAGAAGGTAATTTGATTACTCAATATGTCAAACTATTCTAGACAGTATATTTTTTTATGTTTTCTAGCCAGCATCTCCACTAGTTTCAAGACAAACTTAAGAGTACAATTTGTTCAAGTGGTAGAATGTTAGGCCTAAAGAAGTAAGGTTAGATATTAGAGTTATGATTAGCTTGTTAAACAGTTTACTATTTTAATCATTAAAAAATCAAAAGTTTGAGTGTGTCTTTATTTATCCTTCATTTGTCATATATTCCAGGGTGGTGTGAATGATAATGTGACCATGACTGCCTACATTACTGCATCATTGCTTGAACTGGAAACTCCAGTCACAGTAAGTTCATCTTCAGGAAACACAGTATAAACTCATAGAGAAATGACACTCACAGTGTGTGTTTCTGTTTTTGTCTCAGGATCCTGTCGTCAGTAAAGGTTTGTCATGCTTGAGGTCCGTCATTGAGGATGTCAAAAACATTTACACCACTGCTCTGCTCGCCTACACTTTCAGTCTGGCTAAAGACACGGACACTCGACAGCAGCTTTTCAAGAAACTGGAGGATGTTTCTATTTCAGACGGTAAGAGGTTTGTTTCTGATGACTTTCTGTTGTCTATTCTCCTGATCTATCTTTTTTTTATCATGCTCATTAAATTACGCGTGTGTCTTTTTTCCTCAAGGGTCTCATCTCCACTGGTCTCAGTCTGCATCTGCTGATGACTCTGATTCTCTGGCAGTGGAGATCAGCTCATATGTGCTGCTAGCTGTTCTCTCTGCAGATTCAGTCACTACAGCTGATCTGGGCTATGCTAACAGGATTGTCAGTTGGCTTGTGAAGCAGCAGAATGCCTATGGAGGATTCTCCTCCACACAGGTTACTCAAACTACTCCAATCAAACACATTATTAGCGGTGTGAATGAGTAAAAGTGACATCACTGAACACGTTTATTTCCCAGGACACAGTGGTGGCTCTTCAGGCTCTGTCTCTGTACGCCACCAAAGTGTTCAGCTCTGACGGCTCCAGCACAGTGACTGTACAGTCAGCAGGAGACACTCACCACTTTGAGGTCAATCAGGACAACAAGTTACTGTACCAGGAGAAGCAGCTGCTTATCGTTCCAGCCAAATACAGCATTGAAGTGAAGGGCTCAACCTGTGTGTCTGTGCAGGTCTGTAGTGCATTCAGCTTCATTTCTCTCTTGGCATTGTGGTTATTCTGCTTTGAGATGAATTATGAATATGTTTGTGTTGACTCTCTCAGATGGCTCAGTTCTACAACATTCCCACTCCTACTGAAGCTAAAACATTGAGCATTGATGCTAAGATTGAGGGAGATTGCAAAACATTGGGACAAAATTTCATTTTGAATTTCACTGTCAAGTAAGAAAATCTCTATTCAGTTCAAGTCAAAAGACTTGATCATGATTAAGGCTTAAGGTTTACTAACAAATAAGTCTTTACTGAATATCACTAAAAAAGGCATATCTCAGTATTTAAAACTGCAACACTAACTCTAGAAACAAAGACAACTTTTTTTATTACTGACACATTATGAGATGACCATTAATTAATTATTAAACGTATCTGACAATTAATTGTATTGGCTTTTGTTCTCGCATTTAAGAACCAAACCTTTTCATTTGCTCTTTTCCAGATACGATGGTCTACAGGAAAAGACTAACATGGTCATTGTGGATATTAAACTCTTATCTGGATTCACAGCTGATACATCAATGGTGTGTTTGAGTGATTCATCACAGAATGTGTAAAGTTTCTACAGTTCACTATTAAGAAATTAACCAGCATTTTCCCCCATAGCTTGGAAGAAAGTTACCATTTGTGGAACGGGTCGAATTCTAAAGATGATCATGTCATTGTTTATTTGAAGGAGGTGAGAAAACGGCAACATTCATATTATTTTAAATCACTGGATCGATTCATAAACCTTGTATCTGTAATGTCCATACTGATGTGTTTGTTTCCTCCTGCAGATTCAACAAAATATTCCAATGAATTACCAGATACAATTAAACAGATTCTTCCAGTGAAGAATCTCAAGCCAGCTGTGGTCAAAGTGTACGATTACTACCAAACAAGTAAGATTAAATATGCCAGTGTTGAATGGTTTGATCATGTAATGCACATTGTTTATTCAGATTTACAGGTTTTCATTGTTGTATGAATGTGAACATCTTTCTTTTCCTTCAGGTGATCAGTCAGAGGCCGAGTACTCCTTTCCCTGTGAATGAAGCTGCTGAAGTTCATCAACTCATAGTTCAACTTGGATAAAGATATTTGAACATTCTAATGTTTAATATTACAATGTTTATTATTTATCCTGTGCAAAATTATTTCCAATATCATCCCAAATTAGGGATTTTTCAGTTTTTGTGGACACGTCTTTGGAGAACATGATTATTCAATTCACAATGATTAATAAAAGTGATGTAAACTCGTTATAGTAAATGATTATGAATATATGACTTGATAAATCAAATAAACTTTTAAATTAACATTTTAGAATCAGACAAGATATTTTATGAAGATATATCGTGTATTTGTTTTTTTATCTTAAATCGCCTTTATCTTGTTTTCACACACTGTAAGAAGAAAATTTAGGTTTCATTGTAGGTCCTCATGCTGTAGAATAGACAACCAAAATATGAAAATATGAACAGATATCAATCACAAATCACCTTACCTAAAGTCATTGAAAGGCGCGGGAAGGCAGCCCCCTCGTCATAGCATCAGCCCCCCCTGGTGAGGGGCTGTGGTGGTGGACTATAATAAACATTATACTTAAAAACGTGAGAAAAAAATGTAAAATAGACAAAAGATACGGTGTTTGATATGGGATAAAAAAATAATGGGCAGTGTGTAAGATATAAACTAATGATTAATTATTTTAATATTTTGATCAATCGTTGAAATACTACGCCTGCGCGCGCCTCCTCCTCAGTTGCTTCCGTAACCCGACACTCGTTTGAATCTCTCTTGTTCGGAGATTCATCAGAAACACACCAGAACGCAAGGACATGTTTGGTGCACTTTAAATAGAGGTAAGAAATGGTTTTAAATCCCTTATAGGCCTACTGCCGCCAAGCATTTTAGCTTTATTTATTTCTGTATTCTGTTGCCTATTCATCGTCGTCCTGAGCTAACATTGGGCAGCCCATCATCACTAAATAATATGCATGTATAGTGATTAAATATGACATTATTTACATTTGTATTTTTTCAGATAATTTCTGAAAAATAAAAATGTAATTATCATATTATTAGTTCCTGTTCTCACATTATCACCCGTTCTCAGTGGCGTTTTTTACCAGATGCCAAGGGAAGTCAGGCATCTAATCTCGTCCGACAATCACTATTATCGTAAATAAAACATTTTATTTCACACACAGTGATATTTGTGTTTGGCCTCTCATTTTACGTGATTGATTGATGAAGCGTGATCAATGGACAGCAGTAGGCACAAGCTGAGTTTCGGCGCCCCCAAGTTCACGTGCAATGCAACTGATTGTGCCAGCGCCTTATTATTCGCTTCTTATATATTAAATACAGGCAATTGGTTGATAACACATTGATACAAATTAAGATATTTATATTTAACGAAAATCTTTTAAAAAGAGTCTTTCTACAAAACAAAACATAATGAATTGAGTGGTTAAAATCATGTCTC
The DNA here is from genome assembly GCA_030378365.1 of Hybognathus amarus. Classification (NCBI taxonomy): domain Eukaryota; kingdom Metazoa; phylum Chordata; class Actinopteri; order Cypriniformes; family Leuciscidae; genus Hybognathus; species Hybognathus amarus. The sequence goes on from JAQIUQ010006141.1 coordinate 118,735, forward strand.
TCATGCTGCATGCTCACTTTCATAATCAACATTGATTAAATAAAAAAAAACATTAGTCTATAATATTTAAACAAATATGATACTAAATATATTTACTTTATTGGCTACAACACATAACGTATACTGTACAGAGAAATTTCATGTTTTTTTGTCATAATGACGTCATATTTTTCAACCCAGCCCTCAGCCCCCCTCGCCTAAAACAGCTTCCCGCGCGCCTGGAAAGGTCAGAAACTTCACTGAACATCACTGCCAGTAACTTAAAGACAGACACTATTGTTCTTAAAAACCAGAAGAACTCCCCAGGAACTCACTCAAAGCACACAGGTAAACTACAACATACATGAGACATGAAATGAACACAAAAGACTGTTCCAGGATAACGAGTAGGTGCTTTTAGGATGTAACTTTTATTTTATGTACTAGATCTACTGTCTGTCACTCATATCATATTGTTTAAAAAAGGCTACACATTTTCCAGACAGTACAGTAATGTTACTTCCTACGATCATACTCACTGAAATGAGCATGGAGCATTAGTTCAGTCAAGCTGATAAAAGTAGCCTATTACTGTAACGTTGCAGTGGGAGTTTACTTGAGTTTCCAGCAAGTTGTGTGATGCTTTCTCTTGTGTGTTGAAAGTCTCAACAGTGTGGCCGTGGCCCATGAGTGCTTGCGCTCTTGTGTTCGAGCCTTAAAGAGTTAGTTAATCCAAAAATGAAAATTAAGTCATTATTACTCATCCCCATGCTGTACCAACCCCGTAAGACCTTCGTTCATCTTCGGAACACAAATGAAGATATTTTTTATTTAATCTGAGAGGTGGATCAACTCCTCCATAGACTGCCTAAGGGACTGGCTCTTGACGGCCCATAAAGTCATTAAAGAAAACGTTTAAATATTCCATGTGCCTACAGTGGCTCAATTATAAGTTTATCAAGTGACGAGACTACTTTTTGTGCGAAAAATAACATAAATAACGACTTTATTCAACTATTCCATTACTTTCTTATGGGCGCATGTGCGAGAACTGAGATGAGGAAGGTCTTCTTCGACTACTTCTTGTTACTGGCTGCTCACCGCTTCAGGAGTATTACCGCCACCTACCGTATAAGATGATGATCCATATATAAGGCGCTCCGGATTATAAGGCACACTGTCGTTTTTTGAGAAGATTAAAGGCTTTTAAGTGCACCTTATAGTGCGGAAAATATGGTAATTGAAAAGCATGTACAGGGTAGATCTTCCTCTGCTTGTAAACAGAACGTTTTGCGCTTCCAGCTATATCAGCACGTCATCTTATACGGTAGGTGGCGGTAATACTCTAAGCGGTGAGCAGTCGGTAACAAGAAGTAGTCGAAGAAGAACGTCCTCATCTCAGTTCTCTGCATGCGCCCATAAGGAAGTAATGGAAATAGTCGAATAAAGTCGTTATTTATGTTTTTTTCGCACAAAATGTTGTCTTGTCGCTTGATAAACTGAGCCACTGTAGGCACATGGAATATTTAAACATTTTCTTTAATGACTTTATGGGCCGTCCAAGAGCCAGTCCCTTAGGCAGTCTATGTAGGAGTGATCCAGCTCTCAGATTTAATCTAAAATATCTTCATTTGTGTTCCGAAGATGAACGAAGGTCTTACGGGGTTGGTATAGCATGGGGGTGAGTTTTGGGTGAACTAACCCTTTAACAGTCTATGGTTCGAGCACGCGCAAGAGCACGAGCGCTCTTGTAAAAAAAAAAAGGTTGCAATCTGATACATCACCGATAGAGGTCGCTAAAAAAAATCCTTTTAGCACCTTTAATGGATTGAAATATGTACCAGCAGTAGACAAAAAAATGGAGAAGAGAGGGGAGAAACAAGAATTTAAAAAAAAAAGTCAGAAACGAAAGTGGCCTAAAAAAACAACAACTAACACTCAATACTCACACCCCACTTTTCGGTGAATCACTGCTCTCTCAGGTCAGTTAGTTTGTTAGTCAGCTTTATTGTCAATTCTTCACATGCTCCAGACATACATGCAATCGAAATTACGTTTTCAAGTAATTAAAAAACATAAGTAATTAAACATGTAGTTAAATCTAGACTAAAGTTAAACCTATAGCTACTATCACTATATTACGGACATCAATAAAAAGACATTTAAAATTAAGTCTGCAAGTGACATGATAGTGCAAGACAGTTTTGGTCGTAGCAAACATCAGAAGTGTGCAAATTGGATGTTAGTGCACAGACGGTTTGTCGAGAGCAGCATCTGAAGTGTGCAAATGACATTGTAGTGCAAGGACAGTTCAGTCATAGCAGCATCAAAGTGTGCAAATTACATGTTAGTGCAAGGACATCATAGGGGAGGGTGGGGTGTGGTCATTGTTGATATCAAAAACAATGACAACACAGCATCTCAAATTTTTATTTTTATTTTTTTATAACATTTTAAGTACAATTTTATTTTATTTATTTAAATCAGTCTTTGGAGTGACGTCCATGTATTGCATAATCTTCCTTATAATGTGTACACGTCTTAATCTTTGGCTCCTTGCATATCATGCTTTTTTTCTCTTCTGTATTTTGTTGATCTGTTGTGCCAAAGTTCCTCATCCAGGATGTCTATGTACGCATACCCCATTTTTTTTACCTCATACCTGAATACAATTTTTAATATTCATCTCAAATGTATTTTTAAGGCTTCAGTGCTAGTTTAGCAAAACCTTTAAACGGCGTTGCCTACATTGTTGAATCATTAATCAGATGATCAATACAGATGTTTTGAAGGACCCCCTTTAGCTAAAGTCCCTTTAAAAGAGACGGTCCAGTTCATCTCATGACCTGCTGATCGCTCGTCATCATGACTGTGAATATCAGCTGCTGTTGGAAAGGGCTCCTTCTGCTCTCGTTCCTCCTGAACTGTGTCAATGGACAAACATCCGGACCGTAAGTTTTTAACAGTTTCTTCTATGGAAAGAGTTTTGCTCAGGGAGATATATGGGAGATATGGTAACATTTAAAATTGTAATTGGTCTTCCACTATAGTATAGCCTACATTTAGATCATGAAAACCACAGTTAATACCACAGATAAAGCACCTCAATACCATGGTAAAATGCATATGGTTTCTGAGGCATTTGTATTTGTCTTTTGCTTTAATACATTAACATTTTCAGAGCTCTTCGTTTTATCAAGGAAACTTATATCACAGTGTTTATTGTTGTTAATATGTAGTTGTGTAAGTCTTAATGACTGAATTTGTTTTTGATTAAACTGATCTGTGTTGAATAGTACAGGTTTGCTGTTTGAAAGACAACTTAAGGCATGTAGTCTGACAGTGTTTTCAAGAGCAATATTGTTCCAAATAAACATAAAATTAATTCAGCAGACTTCATTGCACAGTTTGCTCTTGTATTCTCCACTTCTCAATTAATTGATCAATAGCAATATTTTCAAAATGTTCACTCCCAGTTTAATTATTTGTGTTTCTTATTGTATCTAACCACTCAGGTAATTTTCTATGATCATTATTTTTCAACAGATCTTTCATGGTGACGTTTCCTGCAGTGATCAGTTCTGGATCTGAGGCCAAACTGTGTGCAAGTCTTCTCAAGCCCAATGAAAGCCTTGTCATGAACATTCATCTGGTTCATGGTAACCAGAGCACTTTACTGATGCAGGAGAAAGCTGAGGAAGAGTTTCTTCGCTGCTTTAACTTCAAGGTTTGCCAACAAAACATACACATGATGATTATTATCAAATCTATTTCACCATATCGCATCTAGTTTTTGAGATGTCAGGTTGTAAATACAGTATATTATTTCTCATCAGGCTCCTCTGGTTGAAGCAGATTCAGTGCAGAAAATGAAGGTCGAACTTTTGGGGAAAACTTTCAAGATGACTGACGAGAGAAAAGTCATGTTCAGGCCTTACTATCCTCTGACCTTTATCCAGACTGATAAACCTATCTATATTCCAGGACAAACAGGTGAGCTTTGAACGTTTTAAAGGCTCAGTAAATAATGCTGGTGTCACTGACATCTAAACCCTGATCCCAGTAGATGTAACACACAGCTGATGAGCAAAAATTACAAATGTTGCACAAACCGACAGATGGTAAATCTTACGAGAGGTTCTGCTCTGCAGCAACTGCAGCAGCCTATCAGTGAATCTGGTGTGATGTCATGCCCAATGAGAGGCGACGCACCCTCATGGCATCACAGCTGGACTACAAGAAGCCGTCTGAGGGGCACCTGCGAGCTTAGGACAGCGCTTCGAAGTAGCTGGCCGTCTTCGCCACACCTTCAGCCATCCATTTCATATTCCATAACCTCGGTTCTCTCAGAAGAGGGAACGAGTATTGCGCAACCGGCCGTGCTCGCTGCCACGAGCGACTTTCGCTTCAGTCAATGAAAACCAGGGAAGCAGCCTCTGAACCTCGCTTATATACACCAAGCCACACCCATTCTGGTGGGCTGTGATGCCATGAGGGTGCCTCTCACTGGGCGTGACATCATGCCAGGTTCATTGATAGGCTGCTGCAGCTGCTGCACTGCGTTGACAATGGATACAAAATTTTGGATAATTTTTTGGCTCCAATATCTCAGAAAAGATTAATCTTTCCCTTAGCGTAAGCTAGCTTACGCAATACGAAGATAACCTCTTCTAGAGAGAACTGAGGTTACGTTAGGTAACCGATACATAGTGTGTTGAAACAATCCCCACAGATTCAAACATGTATTTTGTAATGTAACATGTAATTACAAACATGTAATTACAGTATCTATATGACTTTATATGAAATCTAGAGATACTGTAGATCAGGGGTGTTCTTGGAGAGCTACTGCAGAGTTTAGCTTTAACTTTAATTAAATGTCAGGATCAGGTATCCGTATCCAGCTAATAAAGTCCTTCAGGTTTATCTGAAATCTATAGGTCTGTGTGTTAAGCAGGGTTGGGACAAACTCTGTGGCCCTACAGGAGTTTTACACTCCTGCTATGGATCTTTACATGCTGTTATTAGAGATAACTGTGGCTAAACAGGCTACTGTGACAATAGAATTTGGTTTAAAAGACACGTTCACACAGCAGCAGTTCTCAGCCCTTTATTTTATCCTTAATACAGTTACGTTCACTTACGACTGTAAGTGTTGTGCCTTACATAAGAGCTGAAGAAGCCAAAAGTGGAGTGTTTTTTTAATTCACATTTCTATTTTACAGTGAACTTCAGAGTTGTTACCATGGATACAAACTTTGCACCACTTGATCAGCAGGTCTGATGTGTTTTTCTTACATCTTTAATGCTTTTGTTTTCTCTTGCATTGTTGAATACATGTTTAATAAATAAAAAAAATTTGTCTACTATTAAATAACTACTATTTGCTCTTTTACAGTATAGTACAGTGGTTCTTGAGGTAAGAACACAAAATCTTCTGTGTAGTCATAACTAACACAACTTTTAAATCTTATAAACACTATGGAAATTCTGTAATATTAGCAATTATTGTATTTTCAGTAGGCTAATTACACATTTCTTCATTGATAGTCAGGATATGTGTAGCTGACTGTAACTAAACACCTGTACTGTCTCTGGTATTAAACAGGACAGTCAACGTAACCGTATTGGTCAATGGACAAATGTTTCTTCTACAAGGTGGATTTTGCAGCGCTCTTATGAATTAAACCCAGAGGCCCGTCAAGGCATGTACAAACTGAAGGCTTTTATTGGTGACAGGATGACCTCTCATCATTTTGAGGTGAAAAAATATGGTAAGTTTTTAAAACAAATGATTTGCAGTGTTGGATGGGAAGAATTTCAGTAATATGTTTGTATAATAATATCTAATTTGACTACTAATTACTTTAATTTCTGACTTCTAGTTTTGCCTAAGTTTGAAGTTTCTGTAAAAAGCCCAAAGGAAGTGAGTGTTGATAAGGAGGAACTGATAATTGAGGTTTGCGGAAAGTGAGTGGTTTATTTTATTTCCTGCATTAAGAGAGCAGTATAGCATGTGGTGTGTTCTTCGGATGTAATATGGAAGTTACCCACATGTTATTTGTTGAAAATAAAGCATTTCAAAAAAAAAAAAATATATATATATATATATAATAAGAGAGCATCCTTCCATTCTTGTCACTTGATTTAATTATTAACTGTATTTTTTCTTTTTCATATATTTTTAACTTTGGGGTCATTTATTTACTGTAATCCCCATCGTGATATATTAGTTGCTGAACTCAACCCTGGGTTATAGATCAGTTGCTTGTACCTTTTTTACAGATACACTTATGGACAGCCTGTCCCTGGTAAATCACGGGTGAAAGTCTGCCGTAATAATTTCTCCTACCAGTACCATCACACCAATCCAGTGTGTTTAGAGGAAACCATGGAGGTATGTGTGTTGAAACGCTGTACAAGTAATGGGACATTATCTTTCCTTTATTTATCCAGTTAAACCACTCTACAGTCATCATGCTATATTTGTGTTCATTCCTTATAATTAGATAAAAAAGACAGGCTGTGCCATCCATACCTTAGATACATCAGTTTTTTGGAACGACACACTAAAGGATAGACTGGAGAATTTTCTTCGTGTTGAGGCAATGGTTACAGAAGAAGGAACAGGTGAGCTGCTGGATTTGGTCAGATCCCGTTACCTACATTTCTTGAATTTCTCATTTTTTATGTTTTACTTTTATTTTACTTTAAATGATTTTTTTAACTGTTTACAGAGATCACCATGACAAAATCAGAATCTGTAACTCTCACGTATGAAATTGGTAAAGCCTCATTTACTGAGCTGCCCAAAACATATGAACATGGATCAGTTATAGAAGGAAAAGTAAGTCTAAAATCAGTTTGTCTCAGTTTAACACCATTGATATGTACAGAATTATTCATTTATTTATTCCTTCAAAATCTTATTTTACAGATCAAACTCTCAAATTTCAAAGGTGCACCAATTCAATACAAAGTGGTTTATCTTATGGAGGGTAGCACCTGGTCCCCAAAACTGCTCCTAAATCTCACTACAGACAGCGATGGACTGGCCAGCTTCTCTCTTAATACGTCCAGTCATTCTAAAAGTGATATTGATCTGATTGTAAGGATGTTTGTGTTTACTTAGTGTTTTGTTCCCTGAAGACTTCAATTGCATGAGTTATTTCTGATTCTTTGTTATCCAGGCAAGTGTCAATCAAAAAGGCAATTATTACAGATACAACAACAAGCCTTACTTCTCTCTTGAAGTAAAAACAGTCCAGCTCTTCCAGCCTGCCACTCCATACGCCCCAACACTAAGTGAATTGATTATAGAGAATTCTGAGCAACCATTAAAGTGTGACTCTGAGTTTACTGCCACCATCAAGTATTATTTTATTGGAGAGACTGTTGAAGACTTCAAAACAGACATTGTCTATATGGTGAGAACATGTGCAGTATTTATATTCATACAGAGATGTTTTTATTTAACAGTTATATTTGGCTGCACTAGTCAGTTTGTTATTAGAGTGTCATCTGTCTGTTTCAGGTCTTGTCCAGAGGAGTGATCGTTCATCATGGATATGAGAAGGTTGAAGTGAAGTCTTCTAATGGAGCAAGTGGCACAATGTCGTTCAAACTGTCTGTTGGTTCAGATCTGGCTCCTGTACTGCAGATTCTGGTTTACTGTGTTCTGCCCAGTGAAAATGTTGTTGCTAGTAGCAAAGATTTCAATGTTGAAAAGTGTTTCAAAAACAAGGTATGCATTGTAGCTTTAGAAATGACCTTATTAACTATATTACTGACTCAATTTTAAAAGAAATCCTATTCACTGTATGTCACAGGTGTCTCTACAGTTTTCTCCTGCTAAAGCGGTTCCTGGTGAGAAAAACACTCTCCAGCTCTCAGCTCAGCCTGGTTCACTGTGTGGCCTCAGCGCTGTAGATCAGAGCGTCCTGATCCTGGAGTCAGGAAAACGTCTGGATGCTGACAAGGTGTAGATGCTTTAAGATTCAGTATTGATTAAATGTGTCTTCATAGTGGGAATCTCCAGTGTGATAGATACTGCTGCTATGATCCATCAGTGTTTAAGATGACATACCAATCTCGAGAGATTTAACATTAATCTTTATTCTTTTCTCACCTAATGGAATTAAAGTTTTGTTGTGTTAACGTGGTCTTGTCACAGGTCTTCAACATGCTGCCAGTGCAGTCGGGGTCAGCTTATCCTTATTCTGTTGAAGATGAGCTGGAGTGTCTGGATGTGAGACCCCGTCGATCTGTGCCTACAGACGGCGCCTATGAATCCTTAAAGGTAACAGGCGGCTTATATGTGTGGCAATGCACTAGATCTTGATTGGGAGAGTATTTACTGCACATGCATATGCAAACCCATAAAAAGCTCTCTTGATTATTCTGACAATAATAAGTCATTTGTATTTTCATGACATGTTTGTGGTTCATCATTATTATTTGACAGAGAGTGGGATTGAAAATGGCAACAAATTTGCTTGTGCGAGTTCCTCAGTGTCTGTCATACAAAGGCTTGATGTTTCACCTAAACCTTTATAGAGGTACATTTACTGTTATTACAATCAAAGCTATTATGTTTTGATATGAAGGTGCTTGTTATGAAATATATTTCAAAAAAATATTTATGTTAAATTTGTGAAATTGTGGAACTCTTACAATACGTACAATTCCACAATTATACTGATATTGTAGGAAAATACTTATTTTTCTGTGTACTTTGACTTTAACTTTGAATTAAATTTAACACATTATCTTTGGCAGCCCTAAAAATACTAAAACTAAAATAAAAACGAAATAAACTGAATCTTCTGTAGAAAACGTCTCAGGTTACACATGTAACCATGGTTCCCTTTCAGTCGAGTAACGTCGGATTATAGATGGGAGCCTATTGTCTTTGAGTATTGAATGAGCCAATGCACAATGTGATCTGCATCCCACGCGCGGGTATACAAACAGAAGTAGATGCACAAACCATTTGTCTTTCACTTTGGGCGGGTGCATAAATGACAAAAGCTTAGGCCGTGCCACAGGTGCCTATATGTATTGTAAGCTTGTTATCAATAACCTTCATTGGAATATACATGCTCATAAGCTGAACTGCAGGAATCTGTGAGGGCACTGACAAGAAATTTTGTGTACCCAGGGCAGGCTTAGTAACAAAAACCCTTGTATGGGTCTTTTCTATATACTCTAAACATTAGTGCTGTCAAATTGAATGATTCATCAAAAGTGATTAATTAAAAATAAAACTAAAATAATTAACTCATAATCCTGATTGATACCTTCCTGGTATGTACTATGCTCAATTATATAGCAGGGCTCTCAAGTTTTGAATACAGGCAGCAGGAGTGACAGAATAACGTGAACAATTTCAGGATATAATTTTTTTTTTTTTTTTTTTGTTATTTCGTTTAATCTTACCCAGATACAATAGTACAATTTTCTGATTGGCTATTGTATAGCACTTTTCTTTTTTTTTTTCTTTGATTGGCTGATAAGTGGCAGGCTCGACTTGAGGTTCCAAAGTGAGAGCGGCGCGGCCAGAGACATTTTGGGCGCTGCGGCATATTAAATGTATTATTAAAATTTTTTACGTGAGATAAATACAAAATACCGAAACGAGTGACTGTGACAATCAATGCGTGACACTTGAGAGCTCTGAAATAGCTAATGGCAACAATGTTGCAGGTGTGATGCACCGTGTACAAACCGGAATTGTATATGTTTATACTCATCCAACCAATCTGGATGGTGCGATTTATCTGGATTTTTTTTAATTGCAGATAATTGCATGAATAACCTATGTAAGGAGTAGAAGTAAAAAGTCAGCTGAAAAATAATTACTCCAGTAAAGTATAGAGATACCCAAAATGTGTGTTTAGACAGAATACGAGACAGAGTTATTTATTCAATTCATACAAGACCAAATACAGGAATACTGGCTTGCAATAGTGAATACTGAAATGCAACAATCAAGACCTAAGTCCAAGGTTAAAGGCTAACGTTAGCTATCAAAATATTTTCAGGGGGAAGAGGGCGAAAAAACATACATTAATGGCTCAAATCTTGTTACAAACTATCTTTACAAATATTAAATGGACTATTCATATGTTGTATCGATGAGCTAAATTAGTTTTATTAAAAAATAAATCAAACGAGTAGGCTACGACGATCGCTAAATAAAATTGAAGATAGACTCACGTTTTGGCTTAAGTTCTTTATATGTTCTTCAGTTGTTTATCCGATACAATTTGATAGGCTCTGTCTTGAAAAACGATGGGTCTGAGAATGCGGGACTCTGGGTGCAGGGGGACTGTAGATGCAGGTCTCCGAGTCTGCAGAAACTTTGACAACATTGAAATAAATCTGTATAAGAAAATAAAATAATGTGTATGAAAATGCTTTCTGTTTGCTGTTCACTTATGACTCTATTATAAACTTGGTTATTTTGCTTTTCACATATCACATAAAACTACAAAATATCACTCTTTCCCCAGGGTACGATCAAAGGATTGGTTTAGCGGGTAGTCATGGCAGTAATGGCAGACATTCTCCAGCAGTGACGACTTCGGACCTTCTTTCCAGAAACGTGGATCTGGGAACTTGCTGAAGTGGGGTATGTGTAATCGGTATTTAACATGTATCCCATTCAGGGCTTAATTTGAGCCACCACCTCCTGTGTCACTATGGAACATTAATAATTACTGTTTGTAGTCTAGTGTTCAATGTTTTTATCTGTCTTGTTAGTCTTTATTCCCCATTCAAGCTCCCAAAAAATTTTTGTTTGCAGATTCTATGCATTTTTAGGTGAATTTTCAGGGTAAAGCGAGTCGCACACCAGACGAAAAGTGCAGCGCCGCATCGCGCTGTGCCACGTCTTTAAAATTCGAACACATAAACTATTCTCTATGTGTACACACCGGCAGCGCCATTCGGCAGAGTTTGACCAAATTGGTCGCATATGCGACCATTTTTTGAGAATGTGCGAGTTAAAATTGTATGTTGTCGCATATGTGCGAGTGGACGCTCGCGCAACAGAACGCCATTGTATCAGCTGCTGCAGTCCATAACTTATTGTAGCATCTCACACGAGGCCCGAGTTCAGTTAACTTGTTAATTCGCCAGAGCACAACGTGCAGGCATTCAGAAACACAGCTGAGTAGAGCAAACAAAAACAGACAAACTTCCTCAACCTGCACCCCCCTCTCCTCAAGCCACCAACCAACAGCGCGCGCCCGGAGTTCCACATAGCTGATTGACAGCCACACAGTCATTGACAGTCGCTACATTATGTTCAAAGTGATCGAGTCGGCTACATCATGAATCCATTTTCCAAACCGTGTTTTTGACTTATCCTGAATCACTACGCTACGCCTATAATAAGTGTTTATATTCAGACTATTTTATCCCGGGGTCGACTCGGATGCGGAGTTGCCCAGTGCCTGCGTGACTCGCCATAGACATTAAAGGAGAGAAGTAGCTCCGGCTACAGTGTTCTTCCGCAAGACACGTGCAGTTTATTTATTGATGAACGTAGACGTCACGCGCATCACACTCTGATAGTGAAACGCACAAATTCACGAATTAAGGCATATAAAAATGAAAATGTCTCACGAAACAGCGTACTCCTTCGTCTTTTCAGCAGTTAGATGATTACAATTATAAACGTTGATAATGAAAAATCTGTATTATCTTATTATAATACTCTAATATTTTAAAATGTAAAGCATACATGTGAATGTTTTATGATTTAAAAGATAGAAAGATGATGCTGATAGAAAGATGATAATAGACAGACAGATAGAAAATCCTGAAATTTTGCAATGATTATTAATATATTACAGTTGTGTTTATGCTGCAACCCAGAAAGTCTTTGCTAGCTTTGGTCCATTAAAACCACTATTCATCAGCATGCATTGATTAATCCCATGGCATGTAGCAAAAAAAAAAGGTGCAACCAAATCATATGCTGGTGCGACCAACTGAGAAAGTTGGTAGCACCAGTGCAACCAGTAGAAAAGTTAGTCTGGAACCCAGCATAATATCCTTAAACATAACAATATTGGCGGCCATAAATTGGGAAAGTGCATGGCCGGTTTGCGATATCTTCGAATTGTCCTAAACGTTTTTGTTGTTGTTGTTTTTTTACATTTTGCACCCATGTTCTTTGCATGCATGTTCTGAAATTAAAATAAACATTGCCCTGCCTTATACACACACAGCGTTGTCAAAGATTTTTTGTTTATGCTTTAACCGGAAAGTACTGCGATTTCCATTACACGAGAGTAGATGTTAAAACTTCATGCTGATTTGTACTCGGCTTTCACCAAGATAAGCAAAACTAAGATGTAGCTTTACAGTAAACTATGCTTCTCCATCCATTTACGCTTCTTTCCATGTGGTGGTGACTCCCCTTCTGTCCGGCTTTAACGGCTGCAGTGTACTTGGTGCGTCAGCACACACGACGACTGCAACTACAGGATGACAACCGTCTGGATTGAGCCGAGTAGGGAACATCTCTAGGGTCTTCAAGTGGGCACTTTCTGTCCTCAGTGTTTTGTCGACTAGCCCACGACACCTCAAGAGGGCTCGAACAGTGACTCTGACTCGACAGTGACTCACCTCAAGAGGGCTCGACAGTTACCAGAGTCACCCCCCTGCGTCCCCCACTCAGCTCAGCCCAGCTTACTGACCTCTACATCCTTCCTGCTGTTGAGACCTAATCACAATCTCTCCTCAACCCAACCATATGCGCCAACCCGTCTGACTAAGGCTGTCGAGCCCCACTGGTGTGTTAAAGCAGTTTCAGTGGCAATGGTTCCATATGGCATACCACCTACCACAAAACACAATATCTGCCCAACCACCCGTCATTCACGCAATATCCACAAGAATGTATACAACTAAACCAACAGACTCTTCAAGCTGTCGAGAATTCTACGAACCCGTCAGCGTGGTGGCCTGTTCACAGCCAGCTAGAATCTTTCTGTCTCAACCACTGCCAATTGCTGCTCCTCTCTGCTGCTTCGGGTTAAGTTCTTTACTGTGCGACACAACTCTTGGCCGCTGAATCCCGACGTCTCCGAGGAACCCGGTTGTAGAGTGTGCCACAAAACCTCGACAACCCACTTCCACTGGATAAACCTGGACTCTCCATCCTCGCTGTTCTGCATCAGATGCCAGATGAGCATACCGCAGTTTCTTCCTCTCATATGCCTCATCTACCGCATCCTCCCATGGCACTGTTAACAGTTGAACAACGCATGCTGATCCAGACCACAAAACAATATCTGGTCATAGGTTATGGGGGGGCAATCTCAGGTGGAAAAATAAGCCGTTGATCAAGATTTTTTAAAAAGTACTTAAAAAAATGCAAGTCTTAGCTTAGCTCGTGCTCATGTCCGCTGCTATCAGTGTCATGGATACAGTGTTCTCTTGCGGCTCGCGCAGTCTTCACTCGGACGAACGCTTCAATCTATCGCTGTTGTGGAGACTTCAATTAATTCCGGTGAAATCACAATATAAAATGCACACAAACGTGTCCCTGCTTGATATAGACTGTGACCAATGATGAACATATTCAGTTTTACTGAGAGAAAAAAAAAATTAAAGCTGCAAGCAGCATTTATCGGGGTTCAAGCAGTTAAGGTCTTTAAGGACAACAATCATTAAAAGACATTAATTTATTTTAGTAAGACCATTTACAGTCAGTAATGAAAATTTACCATAGAGAATACATGGTTTTTAAGATTTTTGACAGTTATAGCGCCACCTATTGTCCGATCTCCATAAAACTTTGCATGCTTGTTACTGACGTTATGGCACATATGCTCACCAATTTTCGTGAAGTTCTGAGTTTTTGTTTATGATTTATAGGCTTTTGAATTTATTTTGCCACGCCCATTATTTAAATGACACGGTTCTGGCCAACCAAAAGCAAAAGTTCAACTTTTTTTGATAATTATTGATCTGGAGAGTCCAGAGAATTGTCCAAGACTGGTCTGGTTCCGATCACTCAACAAACCAGGGACTAGTTCGCAAAAGTAGGTTTTTAACATATTCATGAATATTTAATGAACGATTTGATTGACAGCAATGGTTCTATAGGTAAAGTTGTTCAGCAAGAGGAGATCTATCAAACGATATATATATTGTGGGGATGTGTCCAACGCCACGTGATTACAGAGCCATAAAACTAAATAGCGCCAACTAGTGGCCGATTTCTTTCAAAATTCTTAGAGACCTCTAGGGCCATGAGTCGAACATGCCTGTTGAGTTTCGTTTCGATCGGCCTTCGTTAACCTTGTTTCATAGGTGCTCAAACTTCATTGGCCGATGGCGGCCATGTCTTTTGAGATACGCCAATATCCTCATAGACGTACATGGGGCCTTGGACCAAGACACTGCATACCAATTTTCAAGTCAATCGGAATAACGGTCAGCTGGTCAGAGCCCTTTTTATGTTTTTTTAATGTTATAGCGCCACCATGTGTTCAATCAATGCCGTTTTTTTACTGTGACCTCAAAATGTCCTCATACATAAGTGTTTCGAGTTTGGTGAAGATATCTCATTTACTTCTCGAGTTATAGCCATTTTAGTAAAATAGGTGGTTTTCGTGCTTGAACCCCTAACTATACTAGTGCGGATTAAAACCCGTAACCTCTAAACATTTAAGACCATTTAAGTTTGTACCTAGCACTTCTGAAAATGCAATTCTGAATGTGTCTCTGTCCCCAGCCCATTTCAAACCTAACTGACGCGTTTAACATCATATTTATCTTATCTTATTACTTCTCTTTAAAACATCATCTCCCCTCACACCACAGGACAGAAAATACGTTGCTTGCTTTGCAGATTCTGAATTCAGTTATTTTATCATATGTGTGCTAAATGTTGTTATAAAATACAGGAAAAATGGCTGAGTCAGAATCAAATATGCCTATTGTTGTAATTCCTCGACAGGGACTCTGGATCAGCTCAGGTTCCTGTCACGGTTCCTGACACCATCACCTCTTGGGAGACGGAGGTCTTCTGTCTGTCCTCTGAAGGTCTGGGTCTCGCTCCTCCTGCTCAGCTGACAGTTTTCCAGCCCTTCTTCCTGGAGCTCTCTCTGCCTTACTCCATCATCCGTGGGGAGATCTTTGAGCTGAAGGCCACTGTCTTCAACTATCTGTCCAAGTGCATCATGGTGAGATTTCAGACTCAGTCTAATCAAATCATATCAAATATCTCACTAATCATGTGTGGTTGATTGACAGGTTAAAGTGACTCCAGCTCCGTCCTCAGACTACACTC
The DNA here is from genome assembly GCA_030378365.1 of Hybognathus amarus. Lineage (NCBI taxonomy): Eukaryota > Metazoa > Chordata > Actinopteri > Cypriniformes > Leuciscidae > Hybognathus > Hybognathus amarus. The sequence goes on from JAQIUQ010006141.1 coordinate 134,027, forward strand.
TCAAAGCCTCCTCTGATGATCCGTATTCATCCTGTCTGTGTGCTAATGGAAGAAAAACCTTTAAATGGATCCTCACTCCTTCTGTTCTTGGTGAGTTTTCCAGTCTGAATCATTGTTTCTCAGTGTTTGTGTCTGTTGTATCTTCATGTACACGTCTTGTGTTGTAGGAGTCTTGAATATTACTGTCAGTGCAGAGGCAGAGGCGTCCCAGACTGTGTGTGACAATGAGATTGTGAGCGTCCCAGAGAGAGGACGCATTGACACGGTCACACGAAGTCTGCTTGTACAGGTCAGCACACGTCAAATGTCTCTAAGATATCATTTACCCTTTATCATAATGCTTATGTCAGTATGATGATGATGTGATTGTTTTATGCTGCAGGCGGAAGGAACTGAAAAGACAGAGACTCAAAGCTGGTTATTTTGTCCAAAGGGTTTGTCCACAGAATTTTTTTTATATAGATTTAAAATGTATATTTTATTTTTATGTTATTTGATATTAAACCATAGTGTTACTCTGCTGATCACTGATGTTTCTGTCTGTCTGGTTTGTAGGTGACAGTCTCTCAGAGGAAGTGGCTCTGACTCTCCCTAAAGATGTGATAGAGGGATCAGCCAGATCCTCTGTTTCAGTCATTGGTAAAATTTACAAATACAAGCAGAAATGAGGAGATTGGGTTTGGATTTATAAAATGTAGTTTCAATTGTGTATGGTTTATAGGAGACATATTGGGTCGTGCACTGAGTAATCTTCACGGATTATTACGGATGCCGTACGGCTGTGGAGAGCAAAACATGGCTGTTCTTTCTCCCAATATTTACATTCTGGAGTATCTGGAGAACACAGAGCAGCTCACCTCAGCCATCCGAGAGAGAGCCACAGGCTTCCTGAAGAGCGGTGAGAGACAGCAATCATGTCAAAATACTGAGAAAATACTGCCAAATTATACATTTTTCAATACACCTGAATGTCATTCAGTAACGTTGAATAATCAGACACATTGAGTCTACCCAAACATACTCTTGAAGAGTTAACCATTATCACACCAAACAGGATACCAGAGACAAATGAACTACAAGCATTCGGATGGATCGTACAGCACATTTGGTTATGGTGATGGAAATACATGGTAAATATATTTTCACTATTACTTTTTGTTAAACAGAAATAATATCAATAATCTATATATAATCTACAATCATAAACTCGAGAGAATAGTACAAAAACACATTTAAGAATGTGTCTCTGGTTCAAATGATTTGTTTTGAGATTTATGATGGATAGAATTCATTAAAACACCTGATGAGATTTCTTTTTTAATTTGATTTTCCACTCCACCAGGTTGACTGCCTTTGTCTTGAGGTCTTTTGGCAGAGCACAGAAATACATATTTATTGATCCAGAAATTATCCAGGGTGCAAAGGATTGGTTAATAAGTAGACGGGATTCAGACGGCTGTTTTATCCAACAGGGAAGATTGTTCAACAACAGAATGAAGGTCTGTCAACTTCTGTCTGTCTAAATCTCTCTTTCTATCTAGAACACCATAGCAGCCGTCAAGAAATGGTCTAGTAACTATCTAAAACCTGGAAACTAAGACCTGTAAATGTTTAAGCTTTAAAAAAAAAACATTTAGGCCTGGTTTCACAGACATGGTTTAGATTATGCCAATGTTCGGCCTTCGTTAAATTAGGATATTTAAGTCCTAAAAGCGTCTGCCAAATGCATATATAAGTTTTTCTAGATTAACTTTCCTTTATTAGTGTGTTGCTTTATTTATCCTTCATTTGTCATATATTCCAGGGTGGCGTGAATGATAATGTGACCATGACTGCCTACATTACTGCATCATTGCTTGAACTGGAAACTCCAGTCACAGTAAGTTCATCTTCAGGAAACACAGTATAAACTCATAGAGAAATGACACTCACAGTGTCTGTTTTTGTCTCAGGATCCTGTCGTCAGTAAAGGTTTGTCATGCTTGAAGTCCGTCATTGAGGATGTCAAAAACATTTACACCACTGCTCTGCTCGCCTACACTTTCAGTCTGGCTAAAGACACGGACACTCGACAGCAGCTTTTCAAGAAACTGGAGGATGTTTCTATTTCAGACGGTAAGAGGTTTGTTTCTGATGACTTTCTGTTGTCTTTAATGACTGTCCTATTTTTTTATCATGCTCATTGAGTTACGCGTGTGTCTTTTGTCCTCAAGGGTCTCATCTCCACTGGTCTCAGTCTGCATCTGCTGATGACTCTGATTCTCTGGCAGTGGAGATCAGCTCATATGTGCTGCTAGCTGTTCTCTCTGCAGATTCAGTCACTACAGCTGATCTGGGCTATGCTAACAGGATTGTCAGTTGGCTTGTGAAGCAGCAGAATGCCTATGGAGGATTCTCCTCCACACAGGTTACTCAAACTACTCCAATCAAACACATTATTAGCGGTGTGAATGAGTGAAAGTGACATCACTGAACACATTTATTTCCCAGGACACAGTGGTGGCTCTTCAGGCTCTGTCTCTGTACGCCACCAAAGTGTTCAGCTCTGACGGCTCCAGCACAGTGACTGTACAGTCAGCAGGAGACACTCACCACTTTGAGGTCAATCAGGACAACAAGTTACTGTACCAGGAGAAGCAGCTGCTTACCGTTCCAGCCAAATACAGCATTGAAGTGAAGGGCTCAACCTGTGTGTCTGTGCAGGTCTGTAGTGCGTTCAGCTTCATTTCTCTCTTGGCATTGTGGTTATTCTGGTGTGAGATGAATTATGAATATGTTTGTGTTGACTCTCTCAGATGGCTCAGTTCTACAACATTCCCACTCCTACTGAAGCTAAAACATTGAGCATTGATGCTAAGATTGAGGGAGATTGCAAAGAAAACCTTTGGACAGTTCCTGTTGTTAAATTTCACAGTGAAGTGAGAACTATAACTTTATGCTATAAGACATGATTTTGTTTATGACTTTAGTTCATCAACTCTGATGGTTCATATTTATTTTTTCCAGATATGATGGTCCACAGGAAAAGACTAACATGGTCATTGTCGATATTAAACTCCTATCTGGATTCACAGCTGATACATCAATGGTACGTTTGTCTATGTGAAGCGATTCATTATTAGATTTAATAAGGTGGTTTAGCTATGGCCAATATTGTCCTCCTCACTTCTTGTTGAACAGCATGATAGTTTAGAGAAAATAGCTCCAGTTGGGCATTGTAACAAATCATACTTTTTTCCACAGCTTAAAACTCAAAGCACTTCAAGCGCATCACTTGTGGAACGGGTCGATTCTAAAGATGATCATGTCATCGTGTATCTGAAAGAGGTGGGAGAACAACAACATTCATATGATAAGTTACAGTGACTACTTCACATTTTATCTAAAATCTTCAGTCATTTCCATGATTTATGTTTATCCTCCTGCAGGTTCCAAAAAATATTCCCGTCAATCACCAGTTACAATTAAAACAAATTGTTCCAGTGAAGAATCTCAAGCCAGCTGTGATTAAAGTATATGATTATTACCAAACAAGTAAGATTTTATGTCTTTTAATAAATATATATATATATATATATTATGTCATTCAAAAGTATCAGTTGGCATTAAGCTAATTTCTCATTATCAACATTTCCCTCAGGTGATCTGTCAGAGACTGAATATTCATCCCTCTGTGAGTGAAGTGTCATGCCTCAGTTCTACAGCTCGGATAAATATATTTGAGTGCTGACTAAATGTTTTTATTCATTGTTCGTTCCATTTTGTGGGCAAATTCATTTCCCGATTGGCCTTTGTTTTATTAAACCCAAACAAACTGAAAACACGTTGGTGAGATTATTGAATTTTTATTCTTGATTTGTTGTTGCTTCCATACTATGGAAATATTGTAGTGTCAGATTAGACATTTTTCTTTGAGACACTGGTATAGATGCATTCCACTTCCAAAGTGGAGAGGCTATTATACTCAAACGCTGGATGACAAAATAGCTTTTTAAAACTCAAACACTAGATGGTTGAGTAGATATTGCATATAAAAAGTGCATAGTGTGTAGTTTGTCATTTGGGACACAGCTACTAGCACAATAATGGATTTTCAATACTACAGTTTTTTTTTATTCGCTTTGGTACTATTTTCACAAGTAAGATGTACATTTTCAAAACTCTTAGTGCTAATATCACAACAGATCATCAAAAGCGCACTTTTTTCAAACATTTCATCATGTTTTCAACTGTGTTAGTACAATTCACACAATCTCAAAGTATCCTTTTCACAACCCAAAATAAGTGTTTTCAGATACATTTTTCATCCACAAATGTAAATGTTTAAAAACACAGTCTCTATTTACTGTCTTCAAGAGATAATTTGTATTGTAGCCCATTACAAATCCCTGTGGTTCATCAAGAAGCCTCTCTCTCTGTATGTATGTATATATGGGAGGTGATAAAGGTGATATATACGTTTTTTTTGTGCTATAAATATATATATATATATATATATATATATATATATACCACGCTGAAAGCACATGCATCGTATTTGCGTTAAGTGGTACAGTAATGATGTCGATGCTTCAAAACGCATGAGCAAATTTGAAATAATACTTTTAATAAAATTATTACGTATTAAAAATCTCTAAAGAAATAATGAAAGCAGCAAAAGGAGTAGAGCACATATCCATAGTTTTAACTATGCCTGATTCAAGGTCAGCGTATAAGGAATTACAGAGTATTGTGTAATATCTTTGTAGTATTTTAAAAGTTTTTTCACATTCTGTTGCACTTCATCATGTAAATAACAAAATAACTGTAAACATTAATGGCACCTAAATATATTTCTTATTTTAAGCATTTCTCTGTAATCTTACTGCTTTTCTCTTGTTTTTTTGTGCATTATATAGGTTATTATAAAACATTTATGCCAATAAAGTTAAATTAACTACATACAGTACATTGTCAATCTCTGCAAACCATATTATGCATGCCAACTCAAAAAAACAAACTCATACCAGTGATAACTTTTATTTCAAAACAAGTCCTAAAATTTGTGTAAAGAGATTCAGATAATCACCTACACACAAATACACACACACACACGTCCACTCACACACATCATGTACACACACACACGTGTCCAATACGTAACTGAACGAAGTAGCATT